>LKNJ01000429.1:0-168352 GCA_002120245.1 Maccullochella peelii
TAGCAAACAACAGAAACATGCCTAAAAGCTGCTGTGTGGTGGGATGCACTACCAACAGGGTGAAGAACCCAGAACTAAATTTTTATAAGCTGCAGAACCCAAAAACTGAGCTTTTAAGAAGACAAAAGTGGGTACAGATGTGAAGCATCAGCAGGATGAATGGGAACACTGTGGGCAGCAGGCATTTTGTCACTGGCAGCCCAAGTCAAATATCCAAATGTCAGTTTTAGGCTAACTATATNAAAGTGGATCCAGACGTGAGGCATCAGCAGGAAGAACGGGAACACTGTGGGATCCTGACACTCAGTGTGTCTACGTGTGCAGCAAGCATTTAGTCTCTGCTCAGTCAAATATCCAAATGTCAGTTTCAGGCTAACTATATCGCTGTAAGTTAAGCTAAAGCATTCTGACAGTATGCAACTTGTGTAGTGGAATGTGGAAGTCAGAAAGCTATGCAGTGTTATGTTAGCTAGTGTCTTAGCTAACTACAGTAGCTTAGTTTGAGAAGGGACACTGAGACAGACCCACAACATTGAGTCTGTCCTCTCTGGTAGACAGAGGTGCTAAAATAATCCTCTGACATGCTGAAATCTAATGTTTTTAGCTAGCTGCAGGCATTTTGTTAGCATTTCAGCCTTGGTTGCATATTGTGGCGCCGATTGTTTTCCCCTCCAGTGGGCGTGGTTTTCAGAGTATGACGCGGTGCGCTCTGTCTTTATAGTGAAACGTAAAATCACACATTTGCATATATGTCTTTTTGTTTTTTGCCAAATGAGTATTAAGATGTAATTCTGCAAGGCCTCACTAATGGGGAAAAATGAAATCCTACAACTTGTTTTTTTTATATATACACTCATTTACAACACGAGTGGGCCTATCTAAGTACATATCAGTCCAATAATACAAAGGTGGATAAATCAGTACATATATTAAGTAAACAAGAAGCATTTAAGATCAAATTCAGAGTTGAGACCATGAGGTGAGAGACCCAGTATGATTCCCATCCAACTTATCTAAAGATGAAACAGGAGTAAGAAATGGGCTTTTCTTAGTATCTGAAACCGCTGATCTGATTGTTTCCATTCTAATAGGGTTATTTTGTCATACGTCTTTCTTTTTCACCCATTCGGTATACTCCAATACATCGTATCCACTTCCCCTATAAACTCATAACAGTGTCTGTGCCACATCTTGGCAGCTCTGTGTAAGCTCACCCTCTGACAGCTCTGCGCTGCAAACCCCTGATGTTGAGTCATTCATCAGGGCCGGGGATAATATTGTTTGACTAACAATAACAGTGTTTTTATTGATTTTTCTGTCGCTGTGAGTTGCTGCTTAAGAGAAACAGCAGCCAGTGAGCACACAGCCTGCACGTGCACCACAGACGGAAATGTACATTCACGCGAGCAGGCACACATTCACATAATGCACACTCACATTAAAGAGTTCGAAGCTCTGTAGTTTTTTTGTTCTGATTGCTGTTTTCTTTTTTCCTGCTTTTCATGAACTGCGGTGATAAAATATGGCAGAGCTCAGGTAAAACCACTGCTGACTGAATGTTTGATGGCTCTGAATTATCTCCCGGTCTAATCCTAAGGAATATCAGATGGAAGCTTCCACCTGTATGTGCTGAAATTGGATTTATTTGAGGAAGTGAGTTCTCTGCAGTTTTTCGTGTCCTCAGGTGCATCTAACTAGAAGGTGATGATTAAGACGTTGTTGCAGTGCAACATTTGGGAAAAACTACAGTATGTGGGGTGAAAATCTGCACCACCAACTCTTATCTGAATCCCTTAAAGATAAGAACATATACAGTACATGTGTTTGTGGTAACACTATATATTTGTTCCTCTCTGTCTTAAACACAGGTACCCTGAGGTCCGGTCCCAACATCGTCGTCCACTGGGGGTCTTTTTCTTGAGATAGACTTCAGATCACCATTCATCACACTCAGTTTTGCTCAAGGTAAGCTGCATTTTGCGTCTCCAGGTAACATTTTTGGTTCCTGACTTACGTTAGGTCTGATATTTATCTCTGGACATGCTCCTTGGTTTGAGCCTCGGGTTTACCAAAAAGGAGAAGCGTTTTTCTAACTTAAACTCTTCTTGGCGTAAAGAAACACCTCAAACAACAAAACAGCTCAGACATAACATTTCAAATAAAATGAGGTTTTTTTTGTTGGCGCAGCATCCTTAATCCAAAAGAGGAAAATATTCTTCGTAGCAGCGAAAGTCAGTAGATTGAATAACGTCTTGTGTTTGATATTTATAATATGACCGTCTGTAAGAGCAAGAAGGAGGCACATAGGGTCTGACACCAAATATAACACACAGCTCTTACACAATACCAGATCAATAGCTTTGTAGCTTCACACATGAGCTTGGCTGCCTTCTTATCCAGATGTCAGGTTTCATTTCTGTCCAGATGTGTTCATTCATTGTTGTGATCAATGACCAGCAGTGTTTTTGAGAGAAAACTCTCTTTTCTGTTGGGGTTAAATACTAATTTTAATGTAGGCAGCATTTGTCATGTATGTATTTTGTTTATGTTGATCATTTCACAAAATCGGTAGCCAACTAGCTAAACTAGCTAAACTAGTGTGCTAGAGTAAAGCGTCATTTTGAGATGACATTTTCTCTAATTGAGTTCTGGACATTATGTTGGCAAAATGAAATAAATAAAAAAGTAAATTAACAATATTACATTGAGAATGAGTTTTTATCCTTGACCAAACTTGCCCCAGCTCACATGCGTTTGTCTCTCTCGCTTTACTAATCCAAACCTTTTAGCTCTTCCACCGACCAGACTGGAAACCAACGGTGCGTTTTCGGCTTTGGAACAGCCTTCACTGCAGCTTTAAAGTGCCCCCTTTTACAACATGGCCTGCACTTAACAATCACTTTCATATTTTCTTCTTACATTATTATTTTAGGGGGTTTTATTTGAACTTTACTGTCATTACATATTTTAATTGTGCTCGTTTCAGCATAATGTATTTTTATATGCACTTCCATATATTTTGCACTTTTATCTGTTTTAAATTATGAGTTTGTTCTTTTTTGTGGCATTTTCTCTGCTTTATATGAGATCATCTCTTATATTTGCATCTTATTTGTTTATATATGTGGTTGTTTCCTTGACTTGAATTTTACCTGCTTTATATGAGCTTATTTCTGTAATTTCGCGCGTGCACTTCCGTCTGTTTATGTTTGGGCTCACTGCTGCTTGATATGTGTGTTTACATTTTTTAATTATTGTTCTGTAAATCCTTTAATCCGGAAAGGACTCTGTGCTTAAGCTTGAAAAGTCCTGTATGAATCAAATTATTATTATTATTATTATTATTATCGCAGTTTTGTGAGCGATGCAGTTGTCAAACTTAACTCATCTCATGTCGATTGATCTTGCGGAGGCCAATTCACTGCTTCACCCTAATAACACCTGTCTGCAGCCTGTCTCCACATGGCAGACACCTGTAAGGAAAACAAAAAAACATCCAGCTTGTCTGTCTTCTCAGTGTCTCCTCGTGGCCTCGCTCATATTTCACATAATGAGAACACTTCGCCAGTTGTCCACAAATGAACGTCATGATGTCATTCCTTTACAGGACGGTGTGGGTGGGAGGATTTGGCTCATGCCACCTCTGTCACTCAGGGGTTTATTCATCATCACCATGATTTTCCAGGGCTGTCAGTGTGCGTGCCGCTGAAATGGCCCGATGGCATGAGGAACCGGTCTGCTGTGGAGTCGTATGTCACTGTCATGCCCACAGCTGCCGTCAACAACACTCCCAGGAAACATTCATTGTGCAAACATGTTGAAGACGCAGGTGCCTGGATGGAGATATCCGTCCTATCAGGCTGTTTTGGAATTCAGGCTGACGTGAAAAAAAAATCCTTTTAGCTTTTGGCGATAATTTTGTCAGAAATTTCCATCTGTATCGCCTTAAATTCTCCCCTCGCATCATATCTGTGAAGGTGGTGACACGTGTAACAATAACAGTAATATCTATGAAGCTAAACATCGATGCTGCTTTAAATTCTTTTGCACTGAGATTCAGTTTTTCCCATATGACAGCTTCAGTAAAGACTGATGTTTCCCCGCTGCTGCCTTTACTGTTAGTAGCTAACCTTTATGTAAAGCAGCGAGTGATTTCCGTGGAAACAAGATTGGTTGTGTCAGACACACAACCCCACATTGAGTTGTTGCTTGCTGATTGGCGTTCTCAGCAGTGCGCGCGTGCCCTGCTATTTTATTTGCATAAAGTACAGGAGATTTCAACTTTTCACCAGCGCTCTGTTCTCCTGACGTGCATTCAGCCGCCCTCCCTGCGCTCCACAGAAAATAACAGTGGACCACCCCAAGCAGAA
The DNA here is from genome assembly GCA_002120245.1 of Maccullochella peelii. Taxonomy (NCBI): domain Eukaryota; kingdom Metazoa; phylum Chordata; class Actinopteri; order Centrarchiformes; family Percichthyidae; genus Maccullochella; species Maccullochella peelii. The sequence goes on from LKNJ01000429.1 coordinate 4,371, forward strand.
GTTTCATTGCTTTGTGAATCGGGTCTTGCATTGTTCACATTTTGTGGAAATCTCCATATTTACACCCTCGTGGTTTCATTGCTTTCCCTGTTGCTTTTTGTATAATGACGTTGCCCGCCGACAGTCACATAGCCTGTTGATGTTGTTTTTAAAACCGCTGTATCAATTTTATCTCATTAGTCCCACAGATTCATTTTCATCAATGGTCCGCTCTGCGCCGCTCTTGCGAATTACAGTAATTACATTTTTTTTCCCCTTCCATACTGGTTCACACCCACTCCCTAACACATTCAGTTTCTGTCCACGTGCTCGCTCCTTTTGTTGAGAAAGAAAATGCCAAGAGAGAGTCACATTCTCTCATATACAATTTCTAGTATTTGGATGGTTGAAGACAAATCATTTTGACCAGTCTGTTTGTCAAAAACACATCTTAAAAGAAAAGACACACCACCTGTTCTTCCCAAGTTTGTTCCTTTTTATGTCCTGTATGAGTCTCAGATTTAATTGGATAGTGGCTGAGTGAGGAAATGAGATGTAATTAAGTTAGATACTGAGAAATGTAACATTTTGTGTTTATGCTTCAGTATTGAACATTGAACTGAGGCACTGTTGTTGTTATAAGAGATGAATATGTATGTTTTTGTTGACCTTTTGGACCTGATAGGCCGGTTAAAACATGGAAGGCGGGTTCTCATAAAATATATATATATATATATATATATATAAAATCTAATGCAATTCAGTACAACAGCTCGGCCATGAATTCTACTTTTATGAAGCTTATAGCGTTTTTTCAGTTTTTGTTGACAGTCTGAAATGTGTAAATTCAGTTACTACGGTCATAGTTAAAGGTGGTGTTGTACTGAACTACATCACACTGAGAGGTGTTTCTATCTTTTTGTCCTCCCTAGTTACACACATGAGGGGTCAGAATATTAGGAACACCTCTGAATATAATGCAACACCACCACCAGCTATAACACATAACTGAATTAGCACCTCCTGAACATTGCAGGCAACTTAGAAGTAGAATTATGGCTGAGCTGTTGTGTTGGATTACATTAGATTGTAGAGGTGTACCTAATAAAGTGGCCAGTGTGTGTGTGTATGGCTCTACAACCCGACTGTGCTAATAAACACATATTTGATAGCTCTGAATCCAAATGTAAAGTACTGTACTGTAACTAAAGTTCTGCTGCTGACAGATTTAACATCATACCTACGGTAGGCAGGCGGCACTCCTTCTGAAGCACGTTTCCCTGCCATTGCAGCGCGCCAGCAAAGCCAAATGGGATGCAGCCTATAAGCAGAAAGAAGTACTTAAAGAGTATCCAAAGTACTCATTTAGCAGAAAAATAGCCCTTTTGACTGATGTATTACTATATATGACATAATGTAAGTGGCGTTTTACTGTTGCAGCTGGTTGAGGGGGAGCTAGTTTATATAGTACTAGTCCAGTGGTTCCCAACGTAGGGGTCGCGCCCCTCAAAAGAGTCACAAGATGAATCTGAGGGGGGTGAGATGGTTAATGGAGAAGCAAAGAAAAACTATTTGTTGGGACTTTCCTCTTCTATTTGCTGTTTTTGTTGTGAAGTTTAGAGGGGAAATCACTCAAGTACAACTGTAACAATCGTTGGTTTAATGTTGTATTGTGTTTTATAAACTTGTGTGTTTTTTCTTTTATATATAAAGTCTTAAGAGTATCTAGTAACTATACCTGTCAGATAAAGAGTCAAAAGTAAAAAGTACAATATTTCCCATCCTCAAACGTAGTGGAATAGAGTAAAGTAGAGAGTGGATATACTCAAGTAAAGTACAAGTACCTCAGAACTGTATCTAAGTACAGTACTTGAGTGAATGTACTTGGTTACTTTCCACTAGGATCAGGTGCAGTTATTTATTAATATTTATTAATGGTTTTGAAGAGCAACAACACACTGAGAGCATGTTTTTCTTTTCCTTATTTTTTGTGGAGATAATAAATGGCTGCCCTTGAAGCCAGCGTTCTGTTTTGTTCTCACCCTTTGTGCCTTTATAACACAATGTTTTTCTACTTTGCAGATTTTTATTTTTAGTGTAATAGTAGTCCTTATATATCTCTCTTTTCTGATTCATGCACACAGCACCACAGCCTGTTAAAGACCAAATCTTGTCCCTCACTGTGTCCCTCTCTGCAGGACGGAGGGGGGAGGACAATGGGGGCCGGTGGGGTTTCCCCCCAAGCCCTGCTGTGGCTCAACCTGTTCGGCCTGATCTCTCTGGCGTCGTCCCTCAACCCGGACGACCCCAACGTGTGCAGCCACTGGGAGAGGTCAGTTTACCCAATTCTCCCAGTATTCAAAGTGAAATAACACCGCGGTGAGCTAATGGACTCCCCGCCACAAATCAAGACTGAGGGTTTGCCAATAATCAAAAGCAAAAGGGAAAAGGTTTACTCCTGGGGACATACCGGGGTCGTAAATTCATGGCGACTAATAATGTGACCGCCTGAGTGGTCTCACCACTCAGTGCTACGCTGAGTAAAAGCACAATGTCATTTCTGACGAGTGCAGGTGCTCTGATCGATAATCTCTCTGCGTAATCAGTAGGAGTTGTGGAAATGGATATCACCTCTGATGACCGTTGCAGTTTTCACTTCTTGCTAAAGGTTAGACTCAGTTCAGTAACCTTTACTCGACACACTGGGAACAGACTCCCAGTGTCACAGGAAAACAGGAACATAGAAGAGTTTAGTTTACTGACCTTTCAGCTTCATCACAGGTCATTAAAACCACTGAATTATTGTGCCGTTACAAGAAGACGTCAATACCAAACAGACTAAAAAGTTGCCGTTACAGTGAAGCATCAGTAGCTAATTTGACGACTTTAGACTCGACTTGGACTTTAACACCAACGACTCATAACGCCTGTTACTATTCATATTGATTTTAAAATTCTTTTATTAGTTTATGAGGCACTACATGACCCGGCACCAGACCAGCTCTCAGAAAGGCTTCTGGTTTATGATCCACAAAGCAGAACAAAAACATCTAGAACAGCTGAAACTAAAAACCCGGCTTTTACGTAGTGTTTTATAATTCTATAGTTTTATTATTTATGCTTATTTTACTTTTTATTTTATTGTATTTCTGTTTTATCAACATTTTATTGCTGATTATTACTATTTATTTCATTCTATTTTATTTTGTTAACAATTTACTATTTTATCACTATTTTATAATTATTTATGCTTTTCTGGTTGTTTTGGTGTTCATTAGTCTCCAAGTCCATTTTCAACATCCTACGTTTTGTCAATCGCTTGTAGAACACTTTGAATTGCATTTGATTTGTTTGAAAGGTGCTCTATAAATACTTTTTGATTGGTTGACTTCACCTGGACTCGAGCCTTTTGACTTGAAGAGATCCTTTTATTTTTAGGAAAATAAAATAAAGCTTTTAAAGAAGAATCGATGGCTTTTTAAAACATTTTTCAGATTTAAGAAATAGCACCACAAGGACCCGCCGTGTTCTCGGATCAATACTTCACATCCTTGATGATCTGTTTTAAAAGGAAACATTATTGACTTGATAACATCATGAGAAAAAAACCTCTCCTCTGTGATGTTCAGCTTTTAGAAATATTACGTCCTGCTTTATTTATAATCCTTATAATGCTGTTTTGAGTTTACAGATTTCCCCAAAGTCTTGAGAGTAATTATAAAAATCCTTGAGTGTGATGTTTGAGTGCGACGGGCTGGTTTGTTAATTTGATAATGACAAATATTTATTCAAGATTAGAAAGTGTGCATGTGTTTCTGTTTCTCTGCGTCCTGTTAATCTGCGGTTGCTCCTTCTGTCCCTCCAGCTATGCAGTGACTGTGCAGGAGTCTTACGCTCACCCGTTTGACCAGATCTACTACACCCGCTGCACCGACATCCTCAACTGGTTCAAATGCACCAGACACAGGTACGGACACACACAGCAGCACGTCATTTGCTAAAGCTAAAGCTGCAGTGTGGACGAGTGCAGCAACTAACTAACTAACCAATTAATACGTTTGTCTGTAAAATGTCAGAAAATGTAGAAAAATGCCCGTCACCGTTTCTCAAAGTAAATTGCTCATTTTGTCTGACCAAGCGTGCAAAATCCAAACTCTATTCATTTTACTGTGATATAAAACAGTAAAGTAAAGTAGCAGATCCTCACATTTAAGAAGCTGGAACCAGAGACTGTTTGGCATTTTAAATTAAAAAAAGACATCTTTAAATTGCTGTTTACGACTCCTCCAGATTACAGTCTGCGTTTGACGACCTCCGGACCTCTCGTAATAATTTAAAGCTTGTTGTCAACTCCGAAAAGACTAAATGTGCACATTTTAATAGCACACAGAGCTTTGACGTCCCCACTCCAATCCATACTCTTGATGTAAATCTAATAGTAGAGAATTATAAGCACTCAGGAATTTGGTTAGATGAACAAATTGGATTCATATAGCGGAACAGAGCGTGTTTCTCCTTTCAAAACAGACAAACCATCCTACAGTCCTCTGCACTATCTGCACTGCTCTACTGGATCATGCTGCTGCCGCTACACTTAAAGCGCTGGACGCCGTCTACAGAGCGCCATTCAATCCATCACTCAAGACAGCTATTGCGCCTGCCACTGTGACTTATTATGAAAAGGTCAGAGGTCATCACTGACATCCAGAAGGCGTCAGCATACCTGTGTTATCCATTTCAAGACTAGGCTCTCTGTGGCTGAGATATTTAACATCCTTAGCTGAACAGATCACAGAATAAGTTTCCTCATTCGAATCGAGGGTGTAAGGACAGAGGGTGGCGTCTGCTGTACAGACTGTAACGCCCCCTTGAGGCAAAGTTGTGGTACTGGGCTGTATACATAAAATTTACTTGACTTGATCTCTGAACTGGGACAGACTGGTTTTCTGCACTGAAGTTGGAGACGTTCATTCCTCTGAGGGACTTTAAAGTTCTACTTCATGATATTTTTAATAATCCTTGTGACTGTTTTAATTAGTGTATGTATGTGTGATGATTGCTTTTTCTGACTGAACTGTTACATAAATGTTGTGTGTATATATCTATTCTGTTCTCTTATAAAACAGATCTTGATCTCTGTAGCTGCGGTTAGAGGGACAATATTTCTTCTTCAACCCGAATGAAATCATTCTGATTACAGATTCCAACTTCACTGTTTACATGGACGCTAAATAAAGGGGTCGATAAGATGTGCGTTTACATGCCCCGAAGCATTTGACTCTTTTGACATGGGCAAGCGTCTAATCTGCCGGAAATATAACAGAAGAAGATGAAGGGGGTTTTTTTCTGCTTCGTTCATCTTTTCAAACTCGTTGTTTGGAGCCTTTCGACCATCGAGGTTGTTCAACAATCCTTAAATCTTTTAAGATGTTTCAGCCACAGAGCAGTTTGGTTTCTGTCCCTCCTGGAAACTCGTCCACGTCCATGTAAATGCAGCTAATGAGAGAAAAGGAATTGTCTTAGCAAGTTAAGTGTGGACTGTAAATAGATGTAAAACAATTCATGTGACCACATTTGATCACGCTTTGTCAGAGACAGTATCCAGCCAGTTCTATATATCTAATGTACAGTTTGTCAAACCGTGCACTTCTTGTACTGTATGTACTTCTGTATCTCAGGCAGTCAGTCACTAGCGTCTACTACCCAACACCGGCACTTCAGCTCTGCCTGATGTGGTCATTCTGATGAGCGACCGTCGGCGTATCGGCTTTAATGACCACATTAAGCTTTATAGCCACCAGTTTAGCTCCTCCAGCTAAGAGCTGAGTCATTGATCTCGAGCTGAAATGTCAGACAACATCAGCGTCCTTGAGCGAGTGAGAGAAACTCCCTTACACGTTAAGCGTGAAGACATTTTTAGTATGTGTTTTTATGGGGCCTCATTCCTTTAAAGCACCATAACACGTGAACTGTTGTTTTAAACTTTTTAGTAAATGTAGCTGTACTATTTTAATGGAAAGAAGACCTGAAGAAACAATATAAAAGATACATCAACTTTCAGTCAAAGTAAAAATAATGTTAATGTTCTTATTACTGGACACATTTATGTTTTTTGATGCTTTAGCAACATGGATTTTGATCCTTTCATGCCAATAAAACCTCTTTTTGTAGTTAAACTGAAAATATGAAATGTAATGTCACCTTAATCGTAACCTTACTTAAGTTAACTTAACTTTTCATGTGACAGACGGATCAGACCACAGACGCACTCCTCACTCCTCACTCTGTGTGTGTGTGTGTGTGTGTGTGTGTGTGTGTGTGTGTGTGTATACAGGATCAGCTACAAGACGGCGTACAGACGAGGCGTGAGGACCATGTACAGGCGGCGCTCTCAGTGCTGCCCCGGCTTCTATGAAAGTGGAAACCTGTGTGTTCGTAAGTTGTGTTTATTCCTGTGCACCTTTTTGACTTTGGATCAATTCAATCAATCAAACTTTATTTGAATAGCACCTTTCACACAGGTTAGTGCAGTTCAAAGTGCTTCAAGACAAGCCGATAATAAGACAGAACAAGACCGTAACAACATAGAAACACAATTTGAGACCAATGAACGCGAAAAAATAAAAATGACATTTAAAAGCTATAATTATAATAAAAAATAGAGTTAAATAAAAGCTAGATTAGATTAAATAGATTAAAAAGACAAATAAAATCGATTAGAGGGATGAAACGATGAACAGAAATGGGTATAAATATAAAACAAGACAATAAAACGACGTACCTGTAAGGTTTAACAGGCTCCACAGGTGTAACGCTTAACAAAGAAGATCATTTAATGGCTCGGTAGGATTTCTGCTTGTAGCAGTAACATGTAGCAACAACAGGGGGCAGATTACAGACATTAAAACTACAATATTCAACTCTGATTTTATCCCGCACATACAGAGAAATGTCTCTAATTATCTGCTCTCTAACTGTGAGAACAGAGAAATAGTGGAGTATCATGAGGTTTCCAGTGGAGAGACACACGAGATGGAAGAAAGAGAAGAATAAGAGTCTGGACCAAATCAAGTGTGAGGAGGAAAAGGTTTGAAAGGCAAAAGGAAATGATACCAGAACTGCAAAGCTCTTTAGTTCAACTGTTGCTAACGCTACCTACATTTCAAGTTGCATTCATTGATTTTTTTATTTATTTATGTGCTCATTTACCTCCTTATGAATTTAATATAAGATGGCGTGCGAAGCAACATTAGCATTCATTTCCCGTTGTGTTTCTGTCCACCTGACGAATTCAAGTCCAGTATTTACTTTCTTTTTAGCTTTGGTTTGGTTCTTTATGTGTCTTTAACTTTGTCAGTCTGCTGTTTGGTGCTGGGCAGCTGGTGTACGGTGGGTTAATCGGAGCTTTTTCTCTGAAAACAGCCGCAAACGGTGTCGATGATGGTCGGTAGAGTTGTGGCCCTGTTAACCAAAACAATGAGCTAAAGCTGGCTAAAAGGCAGCTCTGTAGAGACGAGGGGAGCTACAGCCGGGTGATGATTCTCTGTGGGTTTGTCGCTGCGAGCTCCTCCTTTCACAGGTTGTCGTTTGATCCATTGCTTGTATAAAAATATTGATTAGTGCAGGTTTTAATGTTGGCTCATTCTTTTAAAACAGCAAACAAACACCTGAGTCAGAGGTGCACATATATATATATATATATATATATACTGTATCTCAGTGGCCATTCGAAGAACTGCAATTTCTCATCTTGTAGACATCCAGAAAAAGTAATAATCCAAATTTAATCAGCAGCGTATAACAAATGTATCTTATGACCACTTAATTTAATATAATAGTCTTGTTAAATAGTTGATTGTCTGCAGCTGGAAGGCACAGAGCTTTTCATAAAGTGTCTGATATAACACTGGTATAAAGACCAAATAAATGACTTTCTGACTGTTTTCATAAGATGTTAACACACATTGCTCTCTTCTTAAGTATGTGAAGTAAGGGTGGTGTTATTATGCTGGAACTGCACATAGTGTTTGATCACACGGCAATAAAGACATATCCAGCTTTGCTTTGCTGTTTGCTATCAGACAGCACGATCTCCAGAATACAGCTGGATGTGAACCTCAGGGGAACGTGTGCGCTGCATAACGTCTCTGCACACAAACAAAATCATTTTCCTGTCATCTGCATTGTTATTTTCAAACTTTTGCCACTTCATAAACACAACGTAAAAAAAAAAAAAGAAGGCTTGTTAAAATTGCAGTGTGTCTTGTGGAACAGTGATTCAATCTCAGTCGTTATCTTTTCACTTTGCGCCAGGCGGTTATCTGTATCTGCTGTTAGAGCTGTCAAAGTTAGATCAGTCCGGCTCTGTTACAAAGTGGATCAATTTCTACTTAAAGTTTTACCGCAGCGAGCTTTGAAATCAACGTAAACAGAAGGGAAACAAAAGCTGCGAGCACAAACCGTCTGCTAATGTGGAGTTAGATGTTGTCAGATATCTCTTTAAACTGAAGAATCTAAGCTTCATTGTGAAGACGTTTTATCGCGTCTTCTTGGGTCATTTGGTGGCAAATCAGGCTGTGGCTCATGTTTCCCCTGCTGCCTTTTTATTTTAAGTGCAGGAGACCATTTTCATTTCTGAAAAACAGGATATCTTTGTGATATTTGTGCTGATAAGGTGAACGTGACGGCGTCATTGAGATGAAACAGCAATATTTCTCTACACAGTTATTATAGTTTGAAGCTCATTTGAAGTTTTTTTTTTTTTCCAGCCGAAGAAAAAACTCTCACATCGAACAGAACATCAGACAATTAGACCGAGCAGATGAGACAACAGCTGTTCGCTCAGAGCTGATACGATGCATACATAGGATTCTTTATTTAACTGTAAACCCGGCCTTCAGCTCCTCTTCTTAATTGTTACAGAAGCACACTCGGCACACTTGTAGTTCTCTCACACATCTATTTATCTCATCACTTCTGACAAAGTCTCGCAAACTCTTGAACACACCAACCAACTCATCGCCATCCTCAGCCGCTGCCGCTAGCTAGCGTGATTCGCTCTGTTAGAACAGTTCATTTAAGCTGTTTTGTATTGAGTTTTTCAGATCCTGCCGTTGTATCTGTTTCGATCCTCCAGGAAAGTTGCAGAGTCACAGGACGATTGGCTCCAAAGGGACTTCAGGTGGCTTCAAGTGAATCTCTTTCTACTAAATCTATTGTTTATTCAGACAACGGCTCTGCAGCGGCTCAAACTCAAACAAATCTTCCTACTTGGTTTTTGTATCATACACAGCCTGCCAGGTACCACGGAGGGGAAAAACCCCCAATAATAAATTAATAATGTGTGCACACGGATTACTAATTCATGCTCTCAAACTTATTAATTTGCGCTCTTGAAATAATTTGTGCACAAGTTAACAGAATTAACAGAATATAGTGTTAAACAATAATTGAAATTAAACTTTTTCAACAGGCAAAAGGTGTATCCACCTGTCTCCGTCCTAAATCAAAACAAAACTGTCTAATCTGTCTAAAACAAATTCATATTTTTATATTAACAATGGTGGAGACCAAAGAAGAGATAAAAGGAGAGTGAATATTGGATTTATATTTGTTTAAATAGGCAGTCATTTACTAATCATCCCCAGCTGTATGTGTGCAGCTAACTGATCACAGCCAAAGCTGATCAGTGCTGCTGAAACAACAGCCAATGTAGTATATTGATCAGATATCTTGCGGCGCTACCAGACGGGAACGCTGCACTGAAGCTAGCATGTTCTGACTCGTGATGGCGCCTGATGTTAGTTACATACAGCAGTTTGGTGTGAGGCGGCAAAATAAAGGCCAATTCATTCGTCCATTTTTCACTGAATTGCCTGTTTTTCATTGTCAACCTTTCATGGGAGAAGTTTGCCCTCAGGAATTTCTGCCAGGCAGACAGCCCTGAAGGCAAACTTGTCCCATGTGCCCTGCGCAGGTCAGGTGCACGTTAACTTTTCACAGAAATCAAGTGTCACCACCTGCACAGATCGCTGACAGGCTAATATGCAACTTCAACAGCCAAGGGACATTACTGAACATTTACTAATTGGTATAAACAAAAAATTCCCAGCGTGAATCAGTTTATTTTCATTGTGAAATAGAAAATTAAATCTGGGTGCTCCCCCCGAACTGACTGGAGCAGACACAATGACATTCAGCTTCAGTTCCTGCTGCTGCAGCAGCGAATGATATCGAGTGTTAGTGGCAGATTGTCATGAAACATGAATATACTTAAGTTTTTGTGTGTTTTAACAATGTTCCATTATGTCCGTCCTCCCTTAAATGTAATGTTAAAATATCAACATTATTATGTAATGTTATATTCTGTTAATTCGCGCTCACAAATGGTTATTTCCAGAGCCCAAATTAAGTAATCTGAGAGAGCAAATTAGTCCTTTTGAGAGCAGGATTTATTCGTTTATGCGCACAAAGTACTATTTTTTTCCTCCATGACGCCTGCTGGGCTCGTAGTGTCATGTATGTGACACCATGACAGTTACAATAAACAACCTTAGTTTCTCCAAATCACAGCTGTAGCCTAGTTGCCCCCCCCATGAATGATTTCTAAATAATTAATAGTTTCTAAATAATTGAAAATGTATATTTAATAGAAGCCGAGTCCACTTTAGAAATAATTCACACATAAACACTTTTTAAAGGTTGTGTTTATCCTGCTGTTTAAAATACGTCTCTGCATATTTTTACAGAATTAATAATTTGATATACGTTGGTGATATTATTTCGTTGTTATTCAATTCAGTTTTATTTATATAGCGCCATATGATAACAACGTTATCTCAGGGCACTTTGTCATAAAGAGCAGGTCTAGACCGACTCCTTATGTGTACAGAGACCCAACAATTCCCACCAAGAGCAGCACAAGCAACAGTGGCAAAGAAAAACTCCCTTTTAACAGGAAGAAACCTCGAGCAGAACCAGAACCTGAACCCGGCTCTGGGTACGACGTAATGAGACCTGCGTAGTGCCGCAGTCAGCTGGAGTGAACTTGTGAACGTTGATCGATGCTTACTCATTCAGGGAAGAAGCAGCCTTTTAGAGAAGAGGAGCAGGTACAATATTTGTCTCTTACTTCAGTCTGTTGTTTTCAGTTTGTCTTCGCCGTGAACATCAGTGTTTACTGTCTCACAGTGAAAATGCACTTGTGTGTTGATTGACAGGACAGATATGTCTTTTTATTTCGCCTCTAGCCAGTTTCTTCTGTTAGTATTCATGTGCTGTGTGTACGTTGGCTGTTTTTATAAATGTTCTGTAAAAATTAATCCCATTACACAGTAAAGTGCCCAGAGCGAGTTAGACTACCAGCTGGGTTTTATATGACGAAGCTATGAAGTATAGCGTTGGGAGAAAGACTGGGATAAAAGTGAGATCCTAAAAAAATACATTTGTGAAGTTTGAACTTAAACGTCCAAGATCAGCATTCAGACCAATCAGAAACTGTTTGTGCCTGCCCGCTCTTTATCTCATGCTGGTATACAAGAAATCAATTATCCACCCTAGATGGTAAGTTGTATAGGGCAGCGTTGCCTTTTCTTATTGAAGAGAGGAAGTGAATGGGTTTGTCTGGGTGGGGGGGGGCGGTGTAAAGAGGAGCCTATTGTGTGTCTTTATTCAACATCTGCTTGTAAACAACTTTATTAGATTCTCCCAGGGGACCTATAGACAAATACCCCTCGACTGCATTGTGTGATGCTGCCCTGCACGCACGCACACACACACACACACACACACACACACACACACACACACACACACACACACACACACACACACACACAGCTCCCGTCGGCTGAGTAGTTTGGACGCCGGAAGCTAATTCTTCAGTGTTAACTACGGAGAGTCGCCTGCCTGGTTCACTAACGTTAACGGCCCCGGACAGGTCTTTTGTTGTGTGATATGCACAGCCTGAGCTAATTGAAATGCCCCCCCCCCCCCACACACACACACGCACACACCCGACAGAGAGAGAATGAGGAGGGCTGCTAATTAGATTAGAGGGCTTTCCTCTGTCTGTGTTTCCTGGCTGTTTTTGTGAGCGCTCTGTTTTTCATTTCCTGTATATTTGAAATAATTATGTTGCAGGATGTAGTTGTACACTTTTACAGGTAAGCACCCTGAACTGAACACATCTTTTGTTGAAGTTCTCCCGTCTTGCAGGCGCAGGAAACCTTTTATTTTTCATCTCTGCCTGAGGCCATTTTATCTCTCGTCAGTCTGATTTCTCCCTCGGTTGCCCCTGGTTTCCTCCTCGCTCCAGCTCCAGCTCTCCTGCTGAACCTCTCTGGCCGTTGAACCCCAGCAGCTCGGCTGTCTGCGACCTCGTCACCCTTCAACCTGCTCCAACCTTTACCCCCTCCCCTCTCTGTCACACACCTCCCTCCACCCTAACCTCTGCCGCTCGTCACACCTCCGCAGCAGATCTGATATAAGTGACTGTCGGAATGTGATTTTTGACAAAAACATTCGTTCTGTAATCCTTTAAGTCCAGTTAACGCTGTTTCTTCCTTTATAAAATAATCCGTTTTTAGGCAAAATAACATACACAGTAAGGGTGTAATGGAAAGCTATCTGTTTATTTCCAAATATCTATATTCAGATTTACACTGAAAGTTTAAACTCCCCAGAATGCCTCATTTTCCTTTTCATATTTAATACTACCATATACTGTATATGGAGTCATAGGAGTGCCATAAACGAGAATAAATCTGGGAAAGAATAAGATATATATATTTATATATTTATATATATATATGTGGATATATAAAGACAAATCATTCTTTTGCTTTTGCTTTTCCTTGAAGGGCCAAGCTGTCAATCTACTCAATTCAAGGAATAGCAAAAGGAAAAATAATTATTTGTCTTTATATATCCACATTTATTGTCTTATTCTTTTTTATGGCGCTCCTATGACTCCATACATATATACTCCTTATACAGTATATTTAGCTTTAGCAGCTCAGAAAATATACAAAATAACCGAATATTTGAACCATGAACCTAAATTAATCAACTGATGAAGAATGTGTGTTTGAACTCCACCTCCAAAGAAAAAAGTCTTAAGTCTAAATTAAAGCTGTGTAAGTGTCGCTGGTCCACGTCAGTAATAAAAACTACGAGTACTACAAATAAAGTCTCTTTGCAAAGAAATGAGACAAACATTTGAAAAGCTCCTTTGCTCTTTTAGCGTGCACCTTTCAGATGGTCCCTCACTTGTTCATCTGCTGTCAGCCAGCTTTCATTACAGTAGTCAAGCTTCATCCTGCACTGCACAACACATCTGGTGAAAACTGATGAGTTTTTGAGGATGAAGCGCGCCAGATGTCTCCATCTCCACCTGTGTGTCTTTAGCCTACAGCCTGTACAGTCATGCTGCTGCGGCTACGCTACAACAACCACCTGGATGAGAGGAGACTTTACACTCTTTTACTCAGATGTTTGCCTGAAAATATTACATTATTAGGCAAAGAAATCTCCATATCTAACCATCATAAACCACTTAAAGTTTTTCAATAGAGGAAACAAGTCGTTCCAATGAACTGAAGCACATGAGAGTCTCAAATGTAACAGCGGGAGCTACGGTTGTAACACGGCTAAACAAATAGTTTTCATGGCAAATAAAATGCTAAATATTTCAGTCAAGCAACTGTATTTACATTAGTTTCATACCAAGGATGTGATCAGATAATGTATAAAACTGATATTATTAAAACTTAGCGGATGTACCAGTTGTACACCGATTACACAGACGTAGTTAGCAAATCTGGTTGATGGAAGCTTTAAAATTATTATACAGCCCTCTTCTGATTGAGACTATGAGCTCCAAAAGCTCCAGACATACAAACACAATGGAACCTCAGGTTATGTCCCGACGCCAGACGGAAGGAAGGTGTCAGGTGTGCGCTTGCAGTCGCTCCCGCCGCCGTTCACTCTGCGGCTGCTCAAACCGCCGCTCTCGTTCTTCCTGCAGCAGCCGATCAGGAGATTCAAGGGCACTGAAGACTGCTTCAGCACGCCCAGACAATAGCTGGAATTAGGTAGTGATTATTTAATTTGATATCTATTAATCTTTTTGTACCCGTTGCTGATGTAATCCTCCTTGTAGCTGTTTCTGCTCCAATCCACAGGATGAAAGGATTAGGCTCCCGTTTAATGATTTATCAACTCTCCTTCAGGATTACAAGAGCATGTGTCGTTGGCTCTCTTATTAAAATCTGGGCCTGTATTTGCATGCTGTTTTTTCTCTCTATCTCTTTCCAAAAATATGCTGGATAGCACAAAGAAGCGCACTCGTAGAAACTATTAATCCTGATGGCTTTTACCTCATTATGAAGTTCAGGCCCCATCCCACCTCATTTCATCGCTTTCTTCTTTCCAGAGGGACCACACAATGACAATCCTGTAGGACAGTAGTTCCCAATCGGAGGGTCGAGACACACCTAAGGGGTCAGAAGAGAAATCGAAGGGGAGGCAAAATTATAAACAGGAAATGAAAGATGAAAGAATATAGTTTATTATTATTATTTTACTGGCGTTTCTCTGAATCGTTGGTTGTTCTGGCTAGTTTTACCTCTTCAGGCCTCTAAAAACTATTGAAATGTAAGAATCTGAAAATCCCTCTTTGGCAGAACTGTTGACAACTCACTGACATGTAGCCTACACTGTGTGACAAAGTTGACATTGCTTCATTTTAAGGGATCATTAGGCAGGAAAAGGTTGGGAACCAGCGCTCGAGGAGGTAGATAGACACAGCTACATACATGAAAAATGGGATTCCTAAAGTCCAATAAAGAACACAATATAAATACAATAAATAAGAAACAGTAGAGATAGACAGCAAACATGGTGGATCACGGATAAGGTCTCTAGCCAGAATCAAACCGGAGATGTTACGATTACCTGGTACACATAGACTAATTGGCTCTAGTGTCATATTTAACAAACAGAGCTGAAAGTATCCCAAAATGTCTAACTATTCCTTTAACCATGACAGCAGCCGTTTTCCTGGTCGTATTCCCTAACGTTAACAAATGAGTTGTAGTTAAGTATTAGTGTCAGGACAGCCAGGTTGTTTCCTTGAGGCCCAAACGTCCTATTGTTTTAAACTGCCTCGACGCCCCGACTCCGACCCTGTTTTGATTTTGGACCCAGCGACCAAAGCTGTGTTTTTTCTGCAGCCCACCTCGTATCATCTGTCATGAACATTTACTGACATCTACTGCTCATAAAACTTAGCTTGCTACGTAAACCTAACAAGAGCCATTAATAACTTAGCTGTGCTTTATGTGACTTTCACCCAGCCGGAAAAGAAAAACTAAAGACGGCTTTACCGCTGTTCTGCCAACCAGCAGCAGCAGCACACACCCAACAGTTGCAACGTTATAGGCTATTCAAATAGAAATGTATAGAAAAATGAATGGGGGGGGTATCTGTAAAGCATACAAACTAGTGCCTCAATGTGTGCTGTTATTATTCCTGTCTATGAGACACTGTAAGTATGCAGTGATATACATCATAGCTGGTTTGTGGTGCCGATAGCATCACTTGTTTTATGTCCCAGTGTGGTCACTGTATGTGACGTGAGGTTTATGTTTGCTTTTGTTTTATGTGAGCTCACCAAACCAAATTCCTATTCCAACTTTGTTGAACTGGCAATAAAGTATTGAATCTTGAATCTGACTAACCAAAACTGTAACCACAGAGATGGCGGATCCAAAACAAGCAACCTGTTGTGGCATTAAGGTGTGAGGACTTGTTCAACTAAATTACCTCTTAATATTACATTGTTTCTAATGTTTCTAGTGTTTCTTTCATGAAAACTCGTACAAACAAATACTCATCACAATAAAACACCTTTGCCACAGCTGAAATACACCCGTCCTCCCCACAGTGTCTGCTGTATATCTGAGCCAACGTAAAGCTTTCAGTATTACAGGCAGAAACTCCACCTCAGTCTTCTCTCCACCAGTATAAATCTTTCCTCAGCGTGCAGTGCCAAGTACATGTGGCTGCGAGGATTCCTGTTCTAATGCATGAAAAAAGCTGTAAATGTTAACACACTGCCGTTATAAATTTAGAGAGGACGACCCCTCTGTGGCTGAAGCACCAAGAAACCTGTAGCGTTAGCGAGGCCAGTCTAACTCCTGCATCCACTGGACCCACTTTTCCTCCCCGCTCGCCTGCAGCTTTCAAAACTCAGCACTTCTCTTTTTGTGCACTGTGCTGATTTTAAATTACACCTCGTAGCCTTAAAACACAGCTAGTTTAGTTAAAATAGTGCGTGTGATGCAGGATTAGCTGGGTGCGCATGAGCTTGCATCATGCAGGTAGTGAAACACTAATTTATGTGACGTTCATTTGTTCCTGTTTGTGTTAGAGAGGAATCGGAGAAGCAGAGTGGCAGCACATCATATCTCTGTGATGGAGGAGTTAAAGTCTCCAAGCCGTCAGCCCGTCTTCTCCCAGCACAGTCCCCACATGATGTATGACGCAGTGTTCATACTGTGATCCTCACAAAATGAGTCGCAGGGGATGCTGGGTAAAGTTCAGCAACAAGCTTCGATTTTTCATTCCACTGAGCAGTACAGGAGCAGGGTTTTTAGTGTGATGCGTAAAAAATAACCACTTTTATAGTTTTTATCTTTTTCTGAATTGTTATTTTTGCGCCGTGGGACAGTGTGTGTTTGTGAACTCATTGAAATGCAGGAAGAGATATCGGTGTCCTTCCTTGCTAACAGAAATGCTAACAGCATGCATCGGGCAGGGCACGCCTGTACCTCTCCGCTTGTTGCTTTGCAACCTCACAATTAAGACAAGATTACGCAAAGTCACTGTGCCCGGCCAAGAAATGGTTACAGCACGTAAAACAACAAGTTGTCATTTGAAGATTTATGTTTGTGTTTGGATTAAACACATGAGATGTAACTTGAAAAAGGGAGCCTCAGCGATACTTCCCAGGTTAAACAAAGGTTAAAAATGTGTTAATTTGTGAGCTTTAGAGGCAGATATATATATTTTTTATAATTATATTTTGGGGATTTGAATGCTTTATTACATAGCCGACAGTAGAGCGATGACAGGGAGTGACATATAGGAAACAAATGGATGTTGCGGTTCATGGTCGTTGCGTTAATCCCCTTTTTCAAACTTTGGGCAGAACCAGGCTAGCTGTTTCCCCCCACTTCCAGTCTTTATGCTAAGCTAAGCTAATTGTCTCCTAGCTCTAGCTTCATACTTAACAGACACGAGAGTGGCATCGATCCTCTCATCCAACTCTTGGCAAGAAATCAAATAACCACATTTCCCAAAATGTCAAAATATTCCTTTAATACCAGATACGCTTCTATCACACAGAGAGACAGACGTATTCACACACATGTGGACAGTTAATAGTCTCCGGATCACCTGAGCTGTTACAGGCTTGTGTTAAACATAAACCCTCCTTGACTCGTGGATGTTTAAGACCCTTCAATATGGCTTCCAGAAGGTTTATGACCTCTACTGAAGCAAGTGGTTTCTGTGTCCGTCTTTAATATTCAAAATGAAATGGACAGAGACACTGTGGAGACTCTACGAAAGCCTTAACTTTGGCAAAAACATTTACACAAATGCTACATAGATCCATGAACATTCAATGTGCGATCAGAGTACTTTATACACACTTACTGTAAATCCCCATGATGCAATGGCGTAATAATTGGAAGTGAAAAAGTCAAGTTTATATTATTAAGTCATTTTAATGTGACATTTTGTAGTTGTACGTGTTACTCTTTGAAGTCAGTGGGACGTTTTCAGATTCACTTTTAGGTTTTAATTGTGATAAAGAGAGAAATGTGTGTGTGTGCGTGCCATTAGTCTATTGCCTGCTCTGTTTTTCCCTTTCTTTTTCCTCTTTGTCTCTGTACTTTTCCTCCTCTTCCTCACACCTTCTCGTGACCACCTCTGGCCTCGGAGCTAATCGCCGATAATGACACGGCAGCCCTGTGAAAACACTGCATCATTTATTACGCTGTGATAGAGTCATTAGTTTTGAGCATTCAGATAGTGTGTGACAGCTCTCAACTGTAAGGTCGCGTCTTAATGAAATATTACAGCAGTTGGAAAAGCTTGAGGTGAAAATGAAGATGTCAGTGCTGCCTTATCTGTTTGCTGTACGAAGCAGATAATGCGCCTTACACGCTATCAGCAGACCGGCTCGTAGCATCTTACCATATCTGAGTTAAGTTGATTCTGTTAGCTCGGCGAATACATAAATATTAGCAGCCGCTCACAATTTTGTGCTCTCTCTAATCCATCTGTGCCTCACTGATATATTAATTTGTCAAACCACAAACAACTGAAACAATGACGCAGCACAGCCGTGATGTGCACAGACTCTCTAAGAAGAAGCAAGGCTGAAAAAGACGAAGGGGAACTTCTTCCATGCGCCGGGTTTTTGTCGTGTTGTTGTTCATGGCCTTTTTACAAATCTGTCATCAGAAACACTTGTCAGACTGAGTCAGATACATTTCTGCTGTCTGAAAATGCTGGAATCACACGTGGGAGGAGGTTTCAGAAGTGCAGGGGGGCATATATACAGTGTGTGTGTGTGTGTGTGTGCATGTGTGTGTATTTCGGGCCTATTCGTTTCCCCAGGGGGATTAATAAAGTAGTTCTTCTTCTTCTTCTTCTTAAAATAATTTTTAATTTCCTTAAAGCTGGAGTGCGGAGCGTTTGTCTCCCCCTCCTGGCAGTGAACGTAATTACACAAACATTGACGTATACCTACAGAGGAGCTCACTCAAATTTCCACAGTTCCAAGACACTAATCCATTATTCAGGCAGAGTAAATGTAACAGCTACACAGCTGACTCCAAATATTTTACAAAGACCAACCTGTCCAGGAGCAGTAAGGCCACATCCTGTCTGCCCTCAGTCCCGGCTCTTCTTTTAGCCTCTCCAACCAGGAGCAGCTGCACCGATGGTTATCATGTTTGTTTCTTTTTTATCTGGAGCATCAGAAACTTTTCTTGGAGCTTCTCAGGTTTTTCCTCCAGACTCCTCGTTGCTGTAGAAACGGTGTCAAACCAGAGCCGTGTAGAGAGAACTATCTGAAGTCTACGTGGATCATGTGAACATCAAGCATGTTTGAACGTCTGTTGACGCGACTCTCTCTCCACACGGCTCTGGTTTTACTGCCACACACACCAGATTTTAAAACTCTTGTATGCTGCGAAACACAGAGAGATTTACCTGGAGGTGATGGGCTTCATCAGCACCGTGTGAACATTCATTTATATGTAAAAGTCCTGAACTCAAGCTTTAACAGACACCTGATACCCGGCATCTTTACTGTACAGCTTTACTGTCACATCTTTAATTGATGTTGAGTTTTTAAGAGAACATTCATTGTAAATTAAAGTACAGATTATTATTTTTACCCATTTATATAAATACAGAAGAGAGATGCAGGTATTTTTTCTGTACTGTCAGCAGTGGTGGAAGTACTCAGATCCTTTACTTAATAGCCTTTACAATAACTTCATATCGTCGCTCACCTGGATCGCGGCTGCTAGACAGGAGGAGGCCAACATCCAGAGAGATTTTAATAAGAACATTAAACAATTAAAGTGAAAGGGACAAAAATAAGATTTCTGCAGTGGAAATGATGCCCTTGGAATCACGCATGAAACAACTGCACCAATTACAGTCTAGTTGGTCTTAAACAGCACAGTCATGCACAGACATGTACGGAGTGGCCATGGAGAGAAAAAATATATATATCGAGGCCACGTTTTACTACATCGAGTGCTCGAAATGCTAATTAATTCATGCGTACGAATTAAGTCATTCATTCCAGTCGCCCCGTGCGTCAGGCACTTGTTAGCTGTGGATAGAGACTCTTTAATTAAACTTTACTTTAGCTTGGGGATGAGTTATCAAGACATGTTGACAACACTTGCTTTGCAAGGGATTACTGTTAGTAAAAGGCAATTAACAAGGATATTGAGAGCTTGTGGATTATATTGTCGACGATATAATGGCTTTGAGGATGCTTTTGATTTTATAGTTGGTCAATTGGAAGGCCCTGGAAAATGAAAATAAAAATGATTTAATCAAACGTGTCATTTTGAGCGCTCGATGTAGTAAAACGTGGCCTCGATACATATATATTTTTCTCTCTATGGCCCCTCCGGGGCTCCGTACACATGGCCACACTGTGAAAGAAATGACATGAAAACATTTAAAAAGTCCTCACACATATTTCTGCTCCATGTAAAGTTCAATTATTAATACAAGAGTTTTCAACCTTTTGTCAGATGCGAAAAACAATCAGGACGGCAACAAAAACCATTAATGCCAGATGAGACTTTTACGGCTGGTGTGTAAATATAATGGACTAAACATGAGGTTGTGTTTACGGTTCATTTGTGCCCAAAGGTCACAGAGGGGCACTTTAGCACCAAAAAGGCAGCAACGATGGATTTGAGCTTCCAGCTGTTTAAACATGATAACATTTGCTCTTTGAATATAAAGTAGTGTATAACTGTATAGGTTTCCATACCTTCTGTTCAAATGTTGCCGTTTGTTTTGGTGATTTGACTTCAGCTCCAGCAAAAACATCTTTTACAGGAAACGAAACATTAGAAGAAAACACTCTGTGGGTGTGTGCCAACATTAAAGTGTTGCATTGTTTCTGGTGGCTGCGCAAAACCTGCTTTTCTTCAGATTTCAACACCTTTAGATTGTCTCTCACTTGGATGTAATTAACAAATATCACTAATAATTAATGCCGATAACAAGATGGCTAATTCTTACACAGACGACAGACACAGACGATGTTTGTAGTTTGTGTGAATTCCACAGTTAGAGAGTATTATTTTAGGCACGTTACGCCTGCTAACGGAATAAAGACAAAATGTAATGTTTCATATTTGATCAATGAAAAAGTCACAGAGGAATAAAAATAAATCATGCAACAGGGTATTTACAGATAAGCATCAAATGTGTTTCTGATGAAGCAAAATAGTCTTTTGAAGAAATCATAATGAGCAGTTACTACTGTAATTGTTGCTGCAGTGTGACATTACAGCTATAAATGAAAGATTTGTTTCTGGATGACGCACCTGATCACAACTTGCTTTATTTAGGGACCGGAGCAGTAAAAGTATACTGAGATCAACATCATCAAAGTGAAGGAGACCGTCAGAGAGACCCAGAGGTTTGATATTAATCTCTGCGTCCTCTTCTTCCTCCGTAGCGTTGTGTACTGAAGAGTGCGCCCACGGACGGTGTGTCTCTCCTGATACCTGCCAGTGTGAGCCCGGCTGGGGAGGACTGGACTGCTCCAGTGGTGAGTACACATTACAGTAGCTGGACCGAGTCAGTTCCAGTCCGCCTTTCTGGCCTCCAAGACTATGAAATCTGTGTTTGTTGGTGGAAACATTTGTTTTGTTCAGTGTTTGTAATGGCATCAACAATTTCTGTCTGCAACCATAGTTAGTCAAAGGTGCCTGGCATGCACAAGCTGTTTGGGGAGATCTTTGGTTCACACACTGCAACAATCACACCCTGATGTACACAAATGAAACCGGGAGCCGGAGCAACGTTTAACGGTTGGTGACGGGGGCCACAGCATAATGACCAGAGACTGGCATTTGAAAGGGACGCCAAGTCATCTGACGTTAACCTAATGTGGCGATAAAGAGAAGAGCACATTCTCACAGTAGAGGCCAATCTGCAAGTTAATTCATGCAGATGAATAAAATGTTAAATGAGCAAGTAGAACATCATAATCTGCTTGTTTGGCTTTAGAGCAAAATGACCCGTTGGTCCTTCAAGTAGTTCAGGTTCATATTTAGAGTCTAAAGCAATTTATAGTGTTGAGTGATACAAGTTATACATACTGTGTAGTAACATGCACACACATACACACCACCATCATCAGCAGGCAGGCTGTTCCACGATTGAGGCTCAAGCCCCGGCTTTCTTCTGGGAATTTGCCAGTTTAAATAAATAAGCTGTTTTTTAAAGGCGTCAACAGAGACCGCAGATCGTATGTCTATAGGAAGAAACGAGGAACAACCAGTAAGCCCTGGTCAGAGGACCTAAGTGACCTAATGGTGATGTAAGATGGAGCAGGTCAGAGATGCACACCGGTGCCTGGCCATGCAGGGCTCTATACGTGAAAACAAGAACCTTGAAATGAATCCTGAACTTGATGGAAAGCCAGTGTAAGGAAGATGAGATGGGTGTGATGTGAGTTGTCCTGCTGGACCTGTTCTATTAGAGTAGTATCTTACATGTTGTTGCTGCTGTAGTCTTGCCTGAGCTCTGTGCCGTGCAGAAAGGCAGATGAAAGCGTGTAGAGGGAGTTAACGCAACGTGCAAGATTAGTACAGACATGCAGTGTCTCGATAACAGCGAGCGTTACAGTTGTCAGGTCTGCTGATGACAAAGGCGTGGACAAGTGTTTCCGAATCTGCCTGGAATAGAGAGCTTGGATTTTTAGAAAAAATATTCCTCAATGATGGAAAGCTAAACCTGAAGAACTGTAGCAGCAGAGTGGAGGAGATTTAGTTTGAGGCCAGAAAGTGAGTTTTGAAATCTTAAAATTTCAGCACCTGAAATCGAGATAATGTTTGTGTCACGGCTGCTGATCAGCAGCTCTCTCAAGGTTGGTTTTGTGGCAACAGTGAAACTTGCGCTGATTGCACCTTTAAACTGGAAATGAAGCTATTGCACCTCAATATCAATCTCATTTCTGCCGTTTGGTTCCACTCCAGCTCTTCAAACTCTCATACCGCGCTCTCGGTTGCTGTGGGAGTCCAGTTCACTATAAACCATAGGTGTATGTGTGGGGGGGGATTTGGGGGGCTACTGACACTTATTGAGTCACTCAGCCCCTTTAGTCCCACTTTGTTATTGGACTGCTCCAGCCTCCCCATTGTTTACCTGTTTTTATTGCTGCCCAGGTGCCATGGGACTGAGGCCAAGCCAAGACAGGGGTTAGGTAAATCCACCACCACTTAGGCTAAGGGGAAGAGGAGGACGGTGCGTTTCGATCTACTCAATCTAGTATGTCGGGTTCACTCTGGAAGTTTTGGCTTGACTTTAACTTCCTTTCTCCAGTGTGCTGTGGTTGCCTGCCTGCCTTTGTTCATGCATCGCTCTATTCATCATCCCCTCTTATTTATTTTAGTGATAAAACAAAACTCAGTGTGTGCGTCGTCCTCACGCCTCGCCATGCAGCTGTGTGACAGGTGAATCTGAAGACTGGAAAATAGATTAAAAAACATATTTCTGCCAGTGTCCCATGTTAGATTAATACACCACAGCGTGAAGACTCTGCCTCCTCACATCCCTGCAGCAGAATTTGTCATTTGCTCATTACCTGTGGAAGAATGTAATTTGCTATAAAGATGCTGCACATGAGACTGAATCGTCCCTCCCATGAGGACAGTGAGCCTGTTCTTACACAGACTGTGTTTCAGTCTACGCACGCTCTTACGTGATTGGTCAGAGGAAATTAATCCCGTGGCCAGTAACGGCTTTAAAGGTCCCACATTGTTTAGTTTTTGTATTGTTTAGTTTTCTAATATACTGCAGCTCAGGATGAGTGCAGTGTTCTTCATGACGTTTGCCTAATACACCTGGTTTAGTTGCAGTGGCCTGTATTGAATGAATTTAAAGGCTTAATGTCTCACGGGCAGACCAGACGGCATTACTGGATCCTGATTGGTGGACAACACCTGCTCCTCTAATTCAGATGAGTTTGAGTGTTACAAACTCGCCTGTCGGGAAATAATTTTAGCAATTATTCAAAGATGGGAGCCAAGGAGATAAAGACCAACTGCGATTTGTTAATGAGAGGTATTCAATCCCGTCTGTAAAACAAAAAAGGAAAAAAAAGGTTGATTCTTAAAAATAAAAAACCAAACACTCAAACAAAATATACACTCAGTTGCCAGTTTATTAGGTACACCTACTGAAAAAGAATGCAGTCTGACAAACACTGTGATTCCCATTAGGGGCACATGGAGAAATTATACAGTAGCTCAATTAATTTGACAAAATAGAAATGATGATAATTAATAATTAATGGTGTTAAATAGCATCCAGTTTAAAATCAGTTCAAATGAACACATTGGGAACATGACGGGTGGTGCTGATGAACGGGAACTGGACCTGTAATAAATCCTCCTTTCCTGAAGGTTACAATGTTCAGTTTTTGATGAATGTGTTTTATGAGGGCGTTGATTCAACTGTATGATCCTTTTGGAGGGTGTAGTTTGTGCTGCTGGTTTTAATTTTTTAACCTTTATTTAACCAGGCAAGTTTTTAAGAACAAATTCTTATTTACGATGGTGAACTGGCAAAAGGCAAAGCCTCTTGAGGGAAGGGCGAGATGACAGAAGTTAAAAAGACAGTGGCACACATCCAACAAGACATTTCAACACACAACGAGCATTACATGTGACAAAAAGCATAAATGACATGCAGTCTAGCTCAAAAGCATCGCAGGTAGCCAGCAGACAAGGACACCAGGCAACACCATAACAAAACAAGAGTAGCATCCACAAGCAGTAAGACAAACAGGCAAAACGAAACAAACCAAAAACAAGAATATGGGTACGGGAAACAGCTGCATGTATCAGTAAAAATGTCCCTAATAGAGTCCTTAAAAGCTGACTTGGAAATAAACTTGTCCAGTTTAAGTGTTTTGTGCAGGTCTGCAGCAGACCGGAAAGATGACGGACTGAATACAGTATTTGTTTTGGGCACTTTCAGCAGAATATATTGAGCAGAACGGGTGCAACAAGTGACGCGGGTTAAATTGACAGCTGGAATAATTTGTCAGGGGGCCTTTGGAGAACATCTTGTCCTGGGCAAGACACACAGCAGGCCTGCTTACATTATCTTGCTTGTTTAACGTAATGTCTGCAGTCTGTAGATGATGATGAATCAAATCCATTACACCAGCTCACGGGGCACGTACCACACAACGGGTCACCAACAAACTCTGAAGGTAAGAAAGTGAAGTGTTTTAAACTGGATAGATAGCTGTAGCTACTTAGATTAACCCACAGCGTCTCCACTGGCATGCACGACGCATGCGAGCGTAGACTTTAAAGGTGCAATATGTGAGATGCTGAACAGTAATAAAGCACCAAACAGCTGTTTGCCATGTAAAGATATAGTGGAGTAATGGCGTCACTCTCCCTCTGTGTGTGTTGTTCTTCGAGCTGCGCTGTTCTTTGTTTTGAAATCCGGTCCGGCCGCGCGTGCATGTTAGTGCCTCCATGTTTATAAAGAGAGAGAGTGACGCCCACGCAGTATTGTAACAGCGAGACAGCAGACTGCAGTTCAAAAACGTTCATTCATTCACAGCTGGCTCGCTCACCACCAGAGACTCCGGTTCTTTCTGTTATTTCCCCCCAGTCTCTCTTCTTTTCCGCTTCTCCTCTCTGTACGTTCATGATGTAAAGTACATTTCCCCTCCAGTCAGCAGTCAACATGGACAAAGACAGACTGTACGAGAGGTCGGCACCTCCGCGGCTCACTGATGCAGACAGGTTGAGAAGCGAGAGTGAAGATAAATCCACTTTTTAATCCCAAAAGTTTAAAATATAAACTCTGAGCTCTCCTCCTGCTGGTAAACGGCTCCGGATCAGAGCAGAATCTGGTGTTACTCCGGGTGTTTATTCCTCCAGAAGCTCGGGCTCTTCCCCCGGCTCTCTCCTCCAGAGCTCCCCAGCACTCAGCAGCTGTCTGTCGGAGAGCAGCGGCTCTCTCCTCCCGGTCCTCCCGGTCCTCCCGGTCCTCCCGGTCCTCCCCACACCACCCCTGCAAAGCTCCGCGATACACGCATATTTTTCGATATAGTTAATTTAATATTTACTATTACTATTTATTTATAGACTATTTATAGGAGGTTTTCTGTGCTAGCGGCAGTAGAGAGGCAACGGGTAGAGCCAGAATATTTTCACATCTAACTCGGTGAATTGAGGGTTTATTTCGTTGGTGATTGTTGGAACCGTGGAAAGACTAACCAAGGTGGTGCTGGTGAGTTTTATTTTGTTTCTGCCGAGTTTGAAGTGTGTTTTACGATCTGCGAGGTAAAATTAGCGTTTTTGACAATGGGGTTTGGTCCTCTTTGAGGTGAGCAATATAACGGCTGTTTCTGGTAAGGGGGGAGGCGTGGCCAACGTGCCGATTTGTTTTGGTCTCATGCTGGTTCTGGTGCGACATCTTGTGGCAGCAAATATCGTAAAAAGATCCTTTAATGAGGACACGAGCCGCTGCAATGATGGGAGTGAGGCAGGCAGACCAGACGTTGTCTTGACCTCTGGTAAAGGGAGCTATTCCTAATGGTTCTGCGATTTTGTGCACGGGTGATGCTTCTTTGGTTAATCCTGTTGAAACGTCCTGTAAGAACAACAACAGAGTTATTCGCTCACTGTTTCAGAGGGAGGTTGTCACAAAGCCTCATGTCATTACATATTGGAGGACTTTTGCTAAGAATATTCCTTGGATAAAAGTTTGGTCATTGCCTCATAAATACTTTATTACCAATAAGATTAGAGAGATTTTCTTCAAAATTATACACAAGTTTTACCCTGTAAAGCATTTTCTCAAGAAATTTAAGGATGACCTAAATATAAATTGTTCTTTTTGCACAGCTCAACCAGAAACCTGCCCCATCTTTTCTGGCATCATCAGTACGTATGTTTCCAAATTTATCAATGACATCTTGTACAAAGATTTTGTATTATTTTATGAACATGTTATATTCGGTTTCTTTACCTAAAAGGCATATATCATAAATCTACTGATTATTCTGGCCAAATTCTATATACATAAGTGTATGTTTACAAACCAAAGGCCCCTTTTTACTGTTTTTTACAAAGAGTTTGAACATAAAAATGATTAAATCCAACAAAAAGGCCATCAAAACTGTAAAGACATGTGTATGTAATCAAAATGTGATCTTAGCTGTTCTGAGCGCAGATTGTTTTCCAGTGAAGTCGTGTCTCACTGGGTTTCTCTGTTCTGACAGAGCCGATCTCTTTGGACTGAGATTGACTGGACTGACTTTTTGTTTTATTTAATTTTTTTATTATTTCTGAATGTATTTATTTTTGTTTAATTTTCTCACCTTCTGCGGTTTCCCACTCTGGCCTATTTGTTTGAATGTTTGAATTGCACTGTGGATCCTTTTAGGTTTAAGGTTAAGAAGTGGTATGGCCCACTTTAGGGGTGTCTGAAATCGGACTTCTTCCAGGCATGAGTATGGGAAATATATTGTAATATTTACAATTACAGGTAAGAAGGATATTTAAACCTCGACCCCCCGATCTGTTGTTTTTACCAATTTTGGGGGGGGTGTCCAAGTCTTAATTAGGGTTTCCCATGCCCCCTGTAATTCGTACCATGCATTCTTACGTATGCAGAAGACAAGCTGTTAGTAACAAGTGACTCAAACTTGAAGTGGGCTCTCTGAGTGAGGACGCTGAGGAAAAGAAGAAGAGAAGCGTTGTCTTCTACTGTAGCTAACCAGATTAGCTTGTGAAGCGAGTGTGTGAGCCTCCGACAATATAAATAGCCCGGACCGAAGTGGGGTGAAGCCGCAAGAGGAAGGCAAGGGATGAGAAGGCAAAGACAAGGAGAGGAGATGTAGGAAGAGGCCCAAAGTAGGGAAAAAGAAGAAAAAAGTAGGTAGATAAGTACAAATTATAATGGTAATTATAATGTAAAGATGGTGATTATGATGAGAGAGATTATTATAAGAGCAAGAAGGAGAAGATGAAGGGAAAGAACCATGCAAAGGAGCAGTTTAAGATGGTAAAGATTCTTTAAAGAATTAGAGGAACAAGCAAGTTGCTATGTAGGCAATTTATGAAGTGAATCATCTTGATTAACAGTGATTACTTCTGCACCTTCAGACTTTTAGGAGTTTCAGAGGTGACAAAGTTGTGTTCGTTTTTTTTGCTCGTATATAGGAATTTGTCTTTTCACTGAAAACAAGTGCAAAAGAAAAATAAATGGGCTTTTACTTATATAGCGCTTTTCAACCGTTGAAACGGTTCCCAAAGCGCTGTAACAGTAATCTAAGCTTTTAACAGTAGTCTAATTCACCCATTCACACACCAATGGGGACACAGCTGCCATGCTGGCCTCCACCGGGGGCAACTTAGACAGGGGGCAGTGTCTTGCCCAAGGACACTTCGACATGTGGAGCCGAGATCGAACCACCAACGCTGGGGTTAATGGACAACCGCACTACCCTCTCTGCCACAGCCGCCCCGAACGTCAAATACCAAACAGTTTAATACCGGTGTACGAGTGAAGAGTCATACCAAACAAAGGGTTGTTTTAGATCTGAGAAAAAAAGTCTCCATGTGACTACAAACCCAATCGCATTAGGCAACCTAAACACTTAACACAGGTAAAGGTAAACTTTCTGGCACTAAACGTTAGCGCTGACTGGATGTAAGTAAACTGGGCCGGTATTTTCATACATATACAGCATATAAAACTGTTGTGTTTAGTTGCCTACGTTACCTTAACCCGAGTTTATTTGCTATAACCACAATTTTCTAGCTAAAACACTTGCTTGTCAAGCTTTACTGTACTGTAAACGCACCGTACACCTGTATACCTGCTCAGCACCAAACAGCAGACAGACAAATAGACCTGCAACAGTTTTGAAGCATTTTTTTAAAGCAAAAATGGCAAAAATTCACTGGTCCCAGCTTCTCAAATGTGAATATTTGCTTGTTTTCTTCGTCTTCTATCACAGTAACCTGGATGTCTTTGGGTTTTGGTCTGTTGGTCGGACCAAACATGTGGTGACATCACCTTAAATGGATGGACGTTTGTCACTATTTTCTGCCATTTTATAGACCAGCGATTAATCAGTGAATCAAGGAAATAATCAGATCATTCGGTAATGAAAACAATCTTTAGTTGCAGCCTTACAGAAACAGTTAGCGACTAGCTGATAGCATTTAGCAACTAAAGAGCCGGATATTTCCCGCAGTTGACTGCTAATGCTGCTCTGTGTCTGCTGGATGTGTAAATAAGCAACTGTTTGCTCACATGTTCTCTATATCAACGTTTCCA
The DNA here is from genome assembly GCA_002120245.1 of Maccullochella peelii. Classification (NCBI taxonomy): domain Eukaryota; kingdom Metazoa; phylum Chordata; class Actinopteri; order Centrarchiformes; family Percichthyidae; genus Maccullochella; species Maccullochella peelii. Next base: position 33,510 of record LKNJ01000429.1, read on the forward strand.
GCTTCTTGCGCTGCCCCCAAGTGGCCAAAAAAGTAATGCAGATTTTAAGCCGTACTGTATTTTCCAGCACATGATGTTCAAAATTAAAGTGATGCTGGACCCCAAGTCTTTCTGTAGATATAAAAACTAGCTCCTATAAGGGTCCATAGTAACTGACACGACAGCAGCAGCCAAACTACAAACCTTTGCAGCCATCTCTGAAGCCTCCAGGGTGCGAGTGTCTGATATTGTAAAGATGGATCATGAGTAGAGTCTCGTATCAAACACCTTGGCTGAGTTTCATTTCAGACTCACACCCACTTTATATGACCACAGTTACTCATCAGGAGCAGTCCATGTGATCCTGACAGCAGAGGTATTCTATCTAGTACAACAATTAAAGGCTCATAAAAGACTATATAAGTAGAGGAACAGACAGCAGCAAAAATAGATAAGTATATATGTTCACACGAGCATGTTGGGAGCAGGTAAATGGTTGCTTTTTGTCTCGTTTCAGTGCCTTTTCAACTCAGGCTTTCACCCAAAATGTAACTCTCTGTCCTCTTAAACGAACTCTGTTATGGCTTGATAGAGGCGACCATGTAATTTCAGCCCAACTGCAGGAAATGACCCCTGAACACAACAAGTGGTTTCTGGGTAGCTCACCTCGCTTACTCTCTCTCCACCGGGGAGTTGGGAGGTGTCGGGCAAAGTGCACAAACCCTGGTTTCTTTTGTAAACCTTCCACTCGCAATCTTCTGTCACTCAGCCATAAGTGATGGATTTGGCACAGGTCTCCATTTGTTGCCATGGAAACGGACGATGCCCTAGCACATTACATTACATTAACGAGCCTTTTACCGATGAGCTGCTAACGGCTTTTGAGACGGCAAATAATACTTTTGTTGTTTGTGTTTTGTTGTAATGGATGAACTTTGACAGTCAGAGTAAAACTTTTGTAATGAGTATGTATAGACAGACGTGGTTCCTTAAATCCCAGTAAAGCTGGGACCAGTTTGCTGTTATTGTTTTCAAACCTGCACAGCATCTTTAAAAATAGCAAAGGTGGAAGAAAGCAGCTAAACCTGGGGGAACATGTTAATCCTGGTGTTTGTGACGTGACGAGCTTCTCTTTTTACCTTCTCTGTTTTATTCCGTTTTTTTTTTTGTAAAGTTCTTATAAATATGATAATGTGTCAAGGTCGAGTTGGTGCGGTGTAGATTGCTGAGACGACACCGCGGCTGTCAATGGCCAGCGTGGGCGCTCGCTCACTAACTGTGCCCAGACATGCCATTTATCAGAGCTGGACTCATGCAGATGGAAGCAACACACATAAACACGCACACACACACACACACACACGGGCAAGAAAGCTCACAAACAGGCAGAACAGCAGGTGGGCAGACACACACTCATTGAGTTGCCTACAGTGATGCATTTGCCTCTCTTTGCTGCTTCCTAAGTCCCCACAAGAGCCAAGTTTCACACGATTTTTCTTGCTGGCAGCCATGTTAGGGAAAGCCTGTCAAGGTGTGCAGCAACACAATGCAGCTTCGTCTCTCGTGTGCCTCCCTCCTTATCTCCCGGTGCCACTCTTCAGCTTCCACTGTACAACATCCACACAGATCCATTGCAGTGCGACTCTGCCTCGGCTTCTGCTTTTGATTTGTGTTAGCGAGCGTGTTTGTTATATGTTAGAATGAACACATTTTATTTCTGGATTGCCAACATCCCAAACACAGATCACAGCTGTTGTATTCTTTGCACGTCAGACTCCAAAGGTCAAAGTGACAACATCCAGACAACAGACTAAACAAATACGCTTTGGTTCCTAAAATATTCATCAGTGCTGTCAGACGAGCTCTGCCTGCCGGACCACCTTTTTTCTAGCCGTCTTGTTTCTACTACTACTTGCGCAGTAGTGATCCGCGAGGTCCCGCCCAAACACCCGCCCGAACCAATCGCGAGCACACCACAGCTGTCAGTCATGACGCCACGCCCCCTTTTTATAGCATCAAATAACTAATTAAAACCAAACTGATCAGAAACAATGAACACTTGAACAAACACATAAAATGACGGAAACCATCTGGAACATTTTATTTGAATTGTACTTTGATTGATTTTTCAGTTTGGCCCGTGTCCCATCCGCTAACATCGAGGGGACGGGGCTTATGACAACCACCAGGGGGCGATCCAGATGTTTTGGCTTCACTTTAGGGGAGCTGTCATGTCGTCCATCTTTATATACAGTCTGTGATTACTACCAAGCAACATCAGTATGTGAGGCGAGAGCTACTGCAGTGACACTAACAGACTCGGCAGTGCTGCTCCTGGTAAGTCAACAATAAGCCTCAACAGGCTTTTTCCACTGATATTAAAGGATAAGTCAGGTGATATTCTATATTTTTCTTAAACAATACCCATGAAAAGACCATGACAGTGAACGTATCTACTATCAAGTATTGTGTGTGTATCAAAGCCTGATATGTCTTCTTCCTCTGTGCCATAGAGCTCCATTGTTGTCCAAAAAACTATTAAAGAAAAATGCCTTTTTAACCCTTTTAGATCACGTCTCCAACAAATGCACTATTTCCTCCTGTTTGTTTGATAAAAAGGTTTTTAAAGCTTTATGTCACAGACAGGAAGTCATAAAGTGTTGAGAGGTGGACGTTTGTTGGTTTTGGTCTTTTCACTATAAGAAAAACAGAATAATTCCAGCCTCATCCTGTAATTCACAGTTAGGCTTTGAGCATGAAAGTTCATTCTTAAAATGGGGAGCAGCACTTTGACAAAATAATCTTTACTCAGTGTCCACTCATGGCCTTCAACAGTGAATTCAGTTTGCTTCGTGGTCACGGACGTGGACGTGGTAAATTCAGGAAATAACCTGACACCTGAGCAAACTACATTCAATGATGAAGGCTGAGAGATGTGGTTGAATGCTCAGAAAAGGCTGGTAAATGGACCTTGAGTTAGGATTATTCGTTTATATTTATAACTTGTATTGATCTGCTACTGTTTATTTACATAATACCTGTTTATTAGACAGATTTTTATGATCTTACTTTGTGTTTATATTCATTTTGCTAGATGTGTTTTAGATGGTTAGATGTGTGTGTGTTTAGATATATTGTGGGTCACTTGGACAAATGAAGATCCTAACGAAAAAGTAAAAATAATTTTGTTTTATTTCTTTTTGCTGTGTGCTCAACAACACCACAGCTTATAATTTGACTGTAAAATAACCGCACAACTTGTCCTTAATGTCCTCTTCTAGTGTCAAAAATACATAAAAACAAATAAACATTTACGCGGGGGAACCTGCTCCACCGCTCTGACTTAGCCTTCCTGTGGAAAACTTGTTCATGAGACGTAGCAGGTACATAACTTGTGGGGGGAAATAAGCAGCAGGTAAATAAGGTTAAGTTCTTTGTAAGAAGACGGGAGTGAGACGAGGAGACGGAGGTGTGATTTTGGCAGACGTGACATGTTTCTTGAAGAGATGAGTTTTCAATCCCCACTGGTACACCGACAGTGACTATGCAGTCCTGAATGGGATGGGAAGGTCATCCCTCCACTGGGAGACAAGAGGGAACAAAGTCGAGGCCGCCTGGAGGCAATTCACCGTAGGAAAGGAGGAACTAAGCTCCCGGTAGGAGCTGATAGGCTGCTATAGACTCAATAAGGGACAAAAATGGCCTTTCATGAAGATTAATTCTATTACAATTAGACACCGGCCCTTGTTATTTAGTGTTTTAATCTGAAAGGTCGCCAAGTTCAAGGTCTTCAACAGCAGAAACCACCGCTATGTTCACAGGACACATAATACATTTACTTAAACCTATTAAACCTAAACACAGCATCGAACCGGAAACAAAGAGGACAACGTTGAACTGAACACTGCTGCGAGGAAACATTAGTTATATACCTGGAACTGGAGTGCTGGCTGCATTCAAAACCAATATCATGATCTTAAACAGCAAAATAAAAGTCTAATCAATTACATGATTTATTTCTTGATCTCACTGTTTTTCTGCTTCATGCATTCTTTGTTTTGATCCCTGCCGGTCCACCACGGCAGCACAGTCGCTCAGCATCGTGTGTTGGAGTCTAACTCACCTGTGCTCTGCCTGGCAATAGATGACTCTGAACTCCCGCTGCTCTTCATTAGCATCGAGTTCATTAGGCAGCTAATACCTGTTGCCCGTGTGACACTGCGGGGTCAGTAGCCATTAGCCAGTCTGTCCTCCGAGCTTTGTCTGACTCTGAACCCAATTCAGGAGAAGACTGGCGTTTTATGACGACGTGGATCTTTCATTACCCAACAGACTGAGTTCAGCAAGTCATTAAGTGCAGCTTTGCAGGAATGATGCGGCGAGTTTCTGTGGAGAGGCAAGGGAGCGCTATATGAGAGGCTGAGGACAGGAAGGGATAGAGAGGATCATAGAAATGTATAATTACAAAGAAACACTGTGAACATATGGAGGAGAATGCATGGGGGAGGTGTGTGTGTTACTTACTTTATATCAGCTTGTTATGTGTTTGAATATATTGTGCAGTCGACAGCTGCGTTTACATGGACACTAATATTCCACTAATAATGGGAATAACAGCCCAATCAGAACAAAAAGGCCTCATGTGACCACCTCAATCAGAAGAGGCCTGACCCCTGATCCGGCCCGATTGGAAGGAGTAAACCTTCAATAGTCCGTTCTATAGGAAAATATTAGTGCCTAATAACCATGTAAACGCTTAATCTGATCATTTATCTCTGGTTGGAATAAATCTATTCTTTCTGCACATGTTTGCTCCACGTGGGGGAACATTAGGTGACGGGGACGAGTTTCCGGGAGGGACAGAAACCAAACTGCTCTGTGGCTGAAACAACTTAAAAGATTTAAGGATTGAAAAAATGAACGAAGCAGCAAAAAAACCCTTCTTCTTCTTCTGTTATGTTTCCGGCAGATTAGAAGCTTCACAGCAGGTGAACCACGGTGTGCATGTCAAAAGAGTTAACTTCTGATTAAACTCACATCCTTATTAGCGTCCATGTAAACAGTTAAGTTGGACTCTCTAATCAGAATGATTTCAGTCAGAAATATTGTCCACGTAACAGCAGCTCATATCACACACTTCTGTCCTTGTTCCACTCAGAAAGCTATAGAGTGTGTGTGTGTGTTCACCATGGCTGCACCTCCTCTGGATGTTTATCCTGGCACTTCATTCAGGTCCTCAGTGATGATGCACACAGTCTAAGGGGACGCTGATTGTCCTGCTCGACACGAACACAACGCTGACGAGTGGACTTGCCCCGCTGCCAAGTCCAATTAATAGCTACAGCCGCATCAGCATGCCCCTTGTGTTTGGTCAAAATTAATTTACCAACAAACTTTTTAATCAAATTTCACCACAACCCCTGAGGGGGTGATTGGCTCTCTGCACTCGGCTGTTTGGTGCTGCGATGTCCGTCTCCCACAAAAGGGAGCTGTGATTCAGCTTGAAGCTATGAAGCTGGGGGTTTTTCTTGCTTCTCGTGAGCGTAAGAAAAATGATCCTTCAGCATTTCCTGCAGTTTGTTAAATTACAGGGAGCAACACAATCAAAAGCCACAGTCGGCCCGGTGAAAAGCAAAATGCTCAAATGTCAGTGAGGTTTTTTCTGTGTAATAATAATAATAATATTTTACAGATGTTTACCGCTGCCAGAAAAGTCTCTGTCTATTGGTAGGACGTGTATTTGAATATCAAAGCAACCCTCTCCATTGGTACCATACGTCCATTACAACGGCTCCTGAGCTTTTCTGTCTGTGAATCTCTTGTATGATTGTCTGACTTGTCCCTTCACTACGGCAGGTGAGTCTAGTGCGGATGGTTACAGTTAAATTGTAACACAACTGGCTGAAGTGAGACTGCTGTTCTCGACCTCGTAGATGCTTTTTAGTCCCACTCGTGATAATTCTTGTAATTCTCACGATCAAGTGTGTACACTCTGATGTGCAGGAACGTAATTCTTGGAGGACTAAGCAGGTAGACATGAGAACGCTGGTTTTAGATTTCAAAAATGTGGATTTTATTTCCCCAAAAAATACAAAAAGAGAAAGCAATAACTGTTTTTTTTTTTTTTTTTTGGCCACAAGGGGGCGGTGGAAACAAGTTGTGAGCACAAACACTGACATATCATCACCTTTTAAAGCTGCGGGAGGCAAAATCTGTGCAACCTATGCAAAACCTTCCGCCTCTCTCTGCTGCCTTGTATCACTCCGCTAAGCCCCTCCCACCAAACCCACAACTTCGACCAGCAGCCGCAGGAGGGGGTTCCCCTGCGAAACCTCATCCCTCATAGTGCTCACTCTCCACGGCGTGAGCCTCACCGAGAGCGCGGTCCCTCCCGCCGACTTGTCTTTTCAAAGACGCCCCTCCAGCGCTTCGCGGCCGCAGAGGCAGCTGCAACGTCGTCCAGCAGCGAGATGAGAGGCTAGTACACCGCACACACGCCACTGCCCCGCCTCAAAAGTTACTCTCCACTGTTTGTCATCGCGCCTCTTTGCCACGTTGATACGAGCGCCGTGGCATCGAACATAATGAGCCCGAAGCTCCGTGTGGAGCCGGGACATGTTGCTTTGTTCTATATGCCTCTGTAGGCAAAGGAAGTGCTGGACATTCTTCACAATTTGCAGGATTTTCAGCAGGATTTTCCGCCATTGAATCAGACTTTCACCGTCTGAAGGGACGTGCACGCGCATCTGCATTTGTAGCTCGGCCAATAGGAACGCACCCTCTCTCTGAAATGACCTGTGATTGGCCAAAGTCTCCCGTCACGGGATAGATTTTCTGAAGCCTGAAAACAGCCAAGAGGAGGGCAGAAGTAGAGGTTTGCTCTCAGACCGCTTGAATTACAACATGCTGGACGGTTATTATGGAATTTTTGCCCAATGATGCCAAAAAAATACTGCCTACCCCCCCTTTAAGTTGGTGAACTTGTTAGCAAACAGTTGATTATTTCCACATCCAGCAGCTATGGAACAGCATTATCATTCATTTGGAGTCGTGCTTTTGGCTTTAGCTGCTAAATGCTCCGCTATGGGCTTGTTCAGACTGCCAGCCCAAATCTGTTTTTTGGCACATTCAGATTGATTTTAGAAAGTCTGGACAGCAAAAAAATACAAACACATGAAGTGAGATTTTTGCAAATCGGATCCATCCACATTTGGAGGTGGTTTGAAACGCGAGTCCAATCGGATTTCCACAGATGCGTCTCAGTCCGGACGCTCAAATTGTATTTCAAAGGGTCTTTTGCGTCACTCGCAACGTTGACACACAGCGACAACGTCAAATCCAGTGACAGAAGTGCATCAGAGCGGCTGTATGCCGGCCTCCTCCTCCGTCGCACCAGACACACTCAGCGACGCAGGATGCTTCTGTATGCTGCTTGTTGATTTAGTCACATCCCTCGGGCCAGCGGCACTGTAACTGTAAAAGAAAATGATATAAATACAACTTTAAGATTTAATTGAACAGAAACTAGTGTTATTATTATTATTATTATTATTATTATTATTATTATTATTAACATTAAATTAAATGTTTGTAGATACTGTACTATAGAAAATAACATAAGTAAAAAATGCTAATGAACTTAAATGCAAAAATTAAAGTGAAGGTGAGATTAGAACGTGATATTACCAGATGTTTTCAGTCTGCCGGTGAGGCCATCACAAGAAGCTTTAGGCGATTGTAAGCTTAAAATAGTGCGTACATATTTTTAAATCCCTAAATTCCTTGTTCTTAAACGTTTGGATGACTGTGTGGTGAACAATTCATGGTCATTTCATGTACACAAACATTTTCCTGTGAAAAGACTAAAGATGTGACGATCTTTGCTCACATTGTTCACATTACTGAGAAACAAAGCAAATAAACTGCTGCACACAGGCTCTGCACAACACCTGTGTGTCAAAACCAATGATGGGATGAATCCATTCATTAGCTTAGACCCCCCCCACCCCCAAACAATAAAACAAAAGCACAAGTGTTTTTAAGGGAAAATACAAGCCTGTTTATTTACAGTATATGGAGTGCTTTCCATAAGGCATTAAAAACAGAAGCAGCATAGGCATTCAAATCTGAACTAAACTGCACGCACAGTTAAAGTCAAGCCTTATGCTTTCAGTCCTGGTTGATTCGGCGACACCTGCGGTTACTGTGGTGGTAATGGCAAGTGTGTTTTAGTAATACAGGTCCTAAATATCATGTGTATTGACCACTAGAGGCAGCAAACACTCGCTGAGCGTCTACTTCGAGCCTCCAGGGACAGCGCTGGCCTAAACATACTTTTCCCCATAATAGTAGTAATAATAATAATCTTTGTTTATAGAGCCCTTTTCTAAACCCATGTTACAAAGTGCTTCACTCAAGGCAACAACTTCACAACAAGCAGATCATAAAAACTATTTTCCGATAGAATAATAAGTAAATAAAACCAATAAAACCGACAAAAGGGAAGTCGATAAATATGAAGAAAAATCAGGAAAAGCTTTCAGATTAAAGTATGTTTTAAGAAGAGATTTAAAAGACACCATCATGACAAAAATAAAGCTGTAAAACATTGAGTACATTTCTCTGAGCATCACAAACACCCCAGATTTGAGCCATTAAAGAGCCCATTAAAACTTTGAAAAGCCTTGAAGAGCTCAGATCATTTCGTGGCATTCATGTGTGCAGGGAGCCAACAGGAAGTCAGCCGGCTCGGCCAGAGAAGGACTCTGGTGCTACAGAATTCAACTTCATGTTGTTTTAGTTAAGAAGAAAGTCGGTATCTGGATTTTTCCGTTGTACAAAGAGATGAGGTACATTTGTTTCTTGTAAACTACGACTGTATAGTTCAATCAGGTGCAGTTTTTGTAGTTGATGTTTTTTGCGGACATATCGGTGCTTACATCGATGACAAATACATTGCATTTCCTGTGGCTGCTTCACAATAAAAGCCGCCCTGTGTTCCACCAGTTGATGGGAAGCTTTTAATGTGAAGCAGCAGCACTAACTTGACACAGCTCTGGTGCGGCTGCAGAGAGCTGTCGGTAAGCTGGGAGGCTTTTTCAATGACATCAAATTTCTAACACTAAACTCTGAAACGTGAATTTGTTTCCTGTGAATCCCTCTTGTGTGTGTGTGTGTGTGTGTGTGTGTGTGTGTGTGTGTGTGTGTGTGTGTGTGTGTGCGCGACTCCACCAGTAACAATAAAAACTATCTAGAGAGCTAATTACAGACTGTAAATACAAGACAAGGAATGGCTATTGCTGGAAAAATGTTGACCATAAATATACAATGAAAGTTTTAAAGATTTCAACAAACAAAAAAAGGGCTTTTGTCTCACATCTGTAAAAATGCTTTCTTGTTTTCTATTTGGATCAGGATTCGAGCTTGTATTCCTATATAATAGCCAAAAATACCCGAATAATTCTAGATTATATAAGATCAACATGTTAGAAAGAAACTGTTTATGTGGGAGTTTGATACTGAAGCAGCTAATCTGTATTTTTTCACAAAGAGCTGCTCTGTTGACAGATTTGGAGAAAATGGACTCCATCAGCAAACAGATTTCAGGCTCCTGTTTTCCCAGCAGATCCACAGAGTCCCTCTCTTTCTCGCTCTGCGTGCCATCAATCTCGTGCGTCTGAGAGCGAGCGGGGAAATGGACTGGCACCTCACCTCGGAAACCTTTTGATTACCCATTTTCCTTCGAATGCCACGTGAGCCCACGCTGGCCAAACCTCATGACAGACAACCCATTAAGGAATATAACGACTTGCCCACTCCGCCATGCACCCCCCTCCCCGCCTCCACAGTCTCAACATTTCCTTCTCTCTCTATACGCACTCTGATTAATTTCCAGACTAACTTGTTTATCGTCCACTGCCGCCTTTCAGCTGAAGTGACCGGCACAATAGATCCTTTTCCTCCCCACACGACTGACTTCGCTTTGACTTTGAAAGTGGCCGGGAATTATTCATCGGCTGTCTCCCTCCACTTTACATTTGCTCAGAGAAGAGGAGCACAATCGCAGCCTTTCCAGTCTCTTTATTTCCTCATCCACTTCTCTCTCAGATATTTTGCACTTCAAGCCGTCTTGACCTTTCTCAAAGGCGCTCGTGGTGCGGAGCAGGGAGGTGTGACCTCCAAGTGAGAGAGAAGGTTGGTCTGTTGATTCCTAAAGGATCCCCTGAAGCCAGTCTGCTCTCTAGGACTGACTCGGAGCACGCTCAGGGTTTAGGATAAGATGACACTTCACTGATGCCTCATAGAGGAATTGTCTTCCAGGACAAATACCACGAGGACACAGAAAAGCGAAATAGCAGAAAAAAGAGAATTTGAAATGAAAGCTTTAGTGGAACATATCAGTTATTGCACTTTCACAGTAGCAAAAACAGCAAAGAAAAAATTAATAGAGAATGTGTTTAATTTTAAATTAATTTAGACTCAATCAAATTGCATGTTTTTAAATAGGTGGAAAACAGCGCTGTTACGTACTGAGCTAAATGCTAACATGCTGATGTTTAGCTGGTGTAAGCTGCGTCCCAATTCAGGGGCCGCATCCTTCAAAGTCTACATTTGTTTCACAGCGGCACGACAAGGCCGTCCCATTTCGACTCCTTCAAATGCGGCCTTCTTTTCCCGAATTTGGAGGATCCAATGGCTGGATCCTTCGCAGCCCAAACTATCCCAAGATTCATTGCGCACAAGAGAATACGGCGTCTCCAAATGTGTCCGAGCAGGATTACACTTTTAAATGTCAGTATTGGGTTTCAACTCACTCGAATAGCTGACGGCACAAATGTTACAAAAGGGGCCTTAAAAACCTCAGACCTCAACTGCAGCTGTCAAGGTTGCTAGGCAACAGGAGCGGCGCTTCGTGACGCTGGTGACGCAAATATGAAATCCTCCGTAGACCAGACGGTCTCATTTAACCACGCTCGGTTTGGCCGGCTATAAAGTTTACCATGTTCACCATCTTAATTTAGCGTGTTAGCACAAAGCACAGCTGAGGCTGGTGGGAATGTTGTTAGTTTTGCAGGTACAGTATATGACAGCTGCAGCTCATTGTTGTTCTCAGTAGTCACACTAACTTGGTCTGTTACCGCCGGCCGTACTGAATCGGCCGCTCTGCATCGACGAATTAGCGCTGCTGATAATGTTTAATGCTACAGCCGTCAAAACAGAGGCCTTAAAGCTGCTCTGTATTTTTTTTATTACCAAATGGTCAGATGACTGTTTAATGTGAAAGGTGTCGCTCGTAGTGACAAACCCACAGAGAATTATGACCCGACTCTGCACTTCCCCTCAGCTATACAAAGCGTTTTAGTTGCTTTTAGCTCATTGTTTTGGTTTTCTCAGCAGCTAAAGAACCAGATATTTCCCTCAGGACCAAAAACAGAGCTAAAAGAGAGTCCAGATTAATGCTAATGTTGCTCTGCTTGCTGGATGTGTAAAAAGGCAAATGTTTGCTAACACTTTCGCCACATCAGCTTTATAAGGTGATAATATGTCAGTCTTGTTTGCTGCCTCCAAGTGGCCAAAACCTCTATTTATGCATGTTTAAAGTAAAAATGGGATTATTCTTAATTGTCTTCACTCAGTTGGATGTAGGCAGGAAAGATCACCTTGTCGACGTCCGGTGGGGGACTAGGATGATGGTTGACTTCTGACCCCAGCCAAATGGAGCCATCAGCTATCTGACGTGCTCCTCTCACCTCTTTATATTTGCCGGTGGGTCGGTGGGAGGACAGCCACCTGCCAAGAGCCATTAGACCTGAACTCAAATTTATGCCCCAAAGTTTGCATAAAAGGAGATCATTAAAACGTAATTACCACACAAGAAAGCAAGCTGGACTTCACCCGAACGAGTCCAACACACACACACGAAAAACATTAAGTGATCAAGCGAAAGGTTTCCACATCTCATGCATCATTCCACAGCAAAGTTGTTGACGACCGCTAATGACAGCAATTATTTAGTCTTTAAAAACAATACGAAAAGTGCAGAGCAAAGAAGTCGGTAAAGACTCCTGGAATTACTGCAGGTCTAATATGTTTAGTCAGAGGTGTTGAAATGACTGTTCCCAGCATTGATTAACACAATGTTGACTTTCCCAGCTTATTATCTGGACACAAAAATGGCCTCATTAAAAGGAAAATCTGTACAAACTCAATCAAATGGATGCAGGCGTACGCGCAGCCACTGAGTCAGTTAGTGTCACCATAAAGTGACACTTTATTCCAGGCCTGTGAGCAGCAAACTGTGCCATCCATTGACCCGCCTCCCATGCAGCCTGAGCTATGCTGCCACTAATTACAATTATTAATTGAAAATAGGAAATCAATGCCTCTGAATAAAACACAAGCGTGCGTGTCTGTATGTGGGTCAGCCGTCTCCTAATAACGCAGCTCAGGTTGACATAGTGACGGGGGTGTTTCAAAATATGAAAACTCATCTGCACTTCACACACAGTTAGCAACACACTCGCAGTTTCTTTATCGGCGACTTTCATCAGTTTTGTTTTGGAGGTGAAGGGGCCTTACTACAGAAAAGCACCCACCCCCGCTGCTTCTTTGATAAAGTATGGTTTACTCATTTGTCAAGGGAGTGCACCGTGGCTGTCTGACAGTGTGCTGATGAAAATAGTTTTACTCATGGAGGCAGTGTGGCCTTGAATAAAGTGGTGCATTGCTGGGCAATACCCGGGTGCCACTGGAAATATAAATGCACTGTACTTGTGGTTCATGACTGTATACTTTCCAGAGGCTCCGCTCGTCCCTGTTGTTGACCTTTCTCAATGAGCCTGTGGGACATTTCAGTTAAAAAGCCGTCTGTGTGTGATTTGCTGTGCCTTAAAGTAATCATTTACAATTTTTTTCATATAAATAAAACACTTTTTCATAATGAGTCGGCCTAACAGATTGTTTTGAAAGCCCTTACTTTGCTGTTCAGCTTCTCTCTTTCATCTGCTGCAAAGGAAGGTGTCGCCTTTGTGTTTATGGAAGCAACAATAGCAATTTGTTTGGAATAAATATAAGAGAGCGGTATTTAATAATAGATTATGTTGAGCCAGTGCCTGCGGTGAATGCAAAACACCAAAGCAGCGACTGCTTATCACCAGAGGTGTCGTCAAAGTCGTGAAAAACAAGTATCCTACAGATTGCTTCTCTCTGAGCCAGTCTCCCTCTGGTCCATAGGTTTTTGGACAAAGATGCTATTGAATTAAAAATGAATGAATTAAGCTAGAGGCTGTATGTGTGTGTGTGTGTGTGTGTGTGTGTGTACTGACTTTATAGTTCATTGGCTTTTGCCCAACAGACGCTGTGAGCGCAGCTGAGAAGGCGTTCATTGGCTGACAGCAGCATCGATCCGCAGCATCTCGACAGGGTGAAATCTTGACTGCGAGCTGGATGACGGATACAGAACGACTTTATAATCATGTATTCATCCCTGCGTCAAGCCATTAAAAGGAAAATCTGCAAAAACTCAATCACCCTGATCGGGATGTGTTTGGATGTACATTCGTCAATCTTGGAACCCATCAGCTATCGTCTGACGATGATTTAGCCTCTGGGGACAACGGCCAATGTTTCAGGGCCTCCGGTGTAGCCAGCAGATATCCAGATAACAGATGACGGATATCCGGGCCAAGACTTCCTCTTCCGGGTGTCATTGTTTACAGTCCGAGTAGCAATCTCAGAACCAGATAATGCAGATAAATAAATAAAAGCTAATAAAAAGCTAAAATCAGATGATAGCCGATGGGTTCTGAGATTTTTTTTGCTCTCCACACGGACTGTTTACCTGCATGCAACCAAAGCCCGCTCAAACGTGATTGGTTAATACTACTCGGACTACAAACGGAAACCAGAACGCTTCTGATACCAAAATCTTGTCCCTTGCCTCCAGATTCTGCTTTCATATGCAGATATCTGTTTATAGAGGTTACATTTGTGTAGGTGGTATTTTTCTTTTAACTAACTAAACTGATTAATGGTTAATCAATCACATACTAATGTGTTATAGATCAGTTATAAGTCATTAATAAGAACAAGTGTTGAACTGGCTTCCCCTGATTAATCCTCCTCCACTATGGCAGAAGTTGCTGACATTACGTTTCCAATTTAGGAAATTCCCATTGTGTTGTTTAAATAAATAATGCCTTTTAACAGAGTGCTCTGCTTAAATAAAATGTAGTAATTACATGGCAGTGTTTCTGTTTGATAATAATGCATTAATCAATACTTTCCCACTTTCTAGTAAGCTGTAAATGTTAATCATTTGTTTTGGTCCAGAAGGTATTCAGCGTTTCAAATGGCCGTATCTGCAAAGTCACAAAATTGTTGAATTGAATATATCAGCAAAACATTCACGATATATTTAATTTGCTTTTCCTGCTTCAGACAACTAAAGCATGATTCATGTTTATCTGGTTGTGGATTAAGATTAGAGAAAGCAGATGGTCTCGGATAAATATTGAAAAAGTCTGATAAACACTGACTTGATGCACGAGACAGGACGTGTTTACTTTTTCTTTATTAAAGCTAAAGCACTCTAATCTTTTCCTAACCTTAACCAAAGTGTTTTTGTAGCCTAAAGCACACACAGGACTCAGGATGTGCATTAGTAAATGATTTATTAACTGTCATTAAAGCCATTAGTTATAATAATTATGTTGACTTATTAGAAAGTGTTACCAAAAACCCTTTATGTTAAAACCTCCTCTGCAGTAAGCGAACACAGACACGTCCTTGTGTATTTGCTTGTACGCTGGACTTTTGCCTTCATGCCCCCCCCCCTCTGTTTTCCAGATCCTCCCCCTGTGCATGACCCCTAACTTGTCCAAGTGAACACTAACAAACTCAAATAAAACCTCCCTGTAGCTCAGAGCCCCCACAAACCCAGAGCGAGATCGGCGGGGCAGAACCAAGACAAATGTGCGCGGTCGCTGCTTCATAGATCAACAGATGGCCCGGTGGCAGTCGGAGTGCTGCTGCGTTTTTTTTTCGGCCACTCAGCACTATCCCTCTGCCTCACTTATTGGCAGGGTATTCCCCCCTCGTTCCTGTCCGATCAGGCTGCTCGTCAATCACGTCTCACTGGGGCGCATGCATCCTCTTTATAGGGAAACAATTACTCATCACCCTGGGGCTGAATTCATCTGGTCACAGGCTGTGATTGTCACCTAAATCTTGGATTGTAAGATGAGTAGTTGAGTGTTTTTGCAGTGTCTTTCTTGGTCTAGGTCATTAATTGGAACATGTTTATTGAGTAAGGAGACCACGTCTGTGTGATTCAGATTCATTATGATTCCTAACAAATAAGCAAACAAACAAATAAACAAACTTTTTTTGTGAAATGCCCTCTAGTTGGCCTTTGGAAGTCAACGATCAATGTTCTCCTCTGAGTATTGTGTTTTTACTTGTCCAACACTTTAATTCTGATTCAATCAGCCGGAAAATAAAGCACCGTCAAGAGCCGCACAAAAGAGGCTAATTCAGTTGCAGCTGGGTTTTTTTTCTGCTCTTGTGAATGGACACTTTTGAATGCAGAGCTTTGTTTTTTTAAATTTTTTTATTTCACACATTTAAGCACTGTAACCCCGTGGCCCACCCTGTGACGGTACTGACTGGTGAACATAAGCAGGTTTGATTAATGAAAAACACTCATCATGCAGATGTCAGTGGGCAGGAGTGGAAAGAGATGTTTTCAATATTAATTTAATGCTGGAGAGGTTTTGTGTTTTCTCGTGCTGGCTGGAAACAGCAGATTAGTCCTCGGCTTTGTGTTGAAGTTTAAAAAGTTTGGAGTTTGAGAAAAGCTGCCCATCCCTGAGCGACTACTGCCGAGGAGCCGGACAGCAAGGCATTTATCCACCCCGTGCTGCAGTCTTACAGTACTGGCTGCCCTCGTCTGCGTGTACAGTATGTTTGGGGCTGTCTAAATGTGAGGCAGGATGCTGCTAAGGACCGTGCTCACACAGATCTCTGCACACTCGGATGATTACAGCCCGGAAATGTATATTGAAATATTTTTGTTCAGCAAAACAACTCAACCAACTGACTTCCACCTGAAAGTGACTAATGAATGATTATTGCATTTGCATAACTTTTGCCTGTGTCATGAAAAAGCGGTACAGTGAACCCCTTAAAGGTTTTTTTTTTTTTTTTTTTGTAGAGACAAGAGAGAACAGCATTTAAAGTAGGTGCAGCAGACGATTTAATGACGACATCAATCAGCCATGCACAGCGTGTGTGTAGACATTACCGAAAGCACTTCACAGGCCTACAGAACACAATGTAATAAAATACCAAACAATGGTAAAATAGGACCAATAACTGTATGACACTTCATATTGGTGCCTTATTATATCATGTAATTTGAATTTTGTTGGAAAAACAACTTTCTCTACTAGATATGGCTCTTATAATGTGGTTAGCATTTAATGTAGTATAACCTTATTATGCTGAATGTATAAAGACCTGCCAATGTGACTTGTAACAGTAATACAGTAGCAGTTCCTCTTGATAAATCAATGGGCTGCACCTGGTACAAATACACACAGCAACATTACATGATATGGATTCATATTGAGAATCATAAGGCTGTTATGCACTTTAAGATTTCAGATACAAAAAGCCAAGTGATGAACAAGTGGGCTGCTACTTTGCATCTAAGATGCAAAGCTCCTTATAGCGTGCTGCAGGGATGAAGTATTTTTGTAGTCCAACCAGGAAGTTAGCATCGCCCTGGTTCCCTCCAAAGAAAGCCAAGGCCAGTTCAGATCAAAGATTCACGACTAGACAACATTTTTTAGAAAGTTGCAGCGGTGTGATCTGGACCGTCTCTGCTGGACTCAAGCCGGCTGATGGCGACGCCTGCGACTCAGCTTGTCGAGTCACCGGCGGCTGGTTTTAAGAACGTAAGGCACGTCACCCGTTTCAACAGCCAATCAGCTCGTAGCGAAGTCAGCTGGTCATCTCAACCCTCTAATTTTTGTTTGTAATGTTTTCGCCGTTTCGTCAACACTAGAAATGCAACTATAGCAAGTAACTCACTGTCACTATCACTCATTCATGCTTTAAGATGCTACAAATTATATCCAGCTATGTAAAAAGCCTGAAAAGCCGGCAGTTAGAACGGAAGTACAGAGAGTCGTTGCTATGGAAACGATACACCGTCTCGTAAACTGGCAAGTTGCAGAACGTTGCAGATAGTAGTTGTAATAGTAGTTGGTTCGTGGTTGTAAATAGAAGGGAGGTGAAGAGGAACGAGCTGCAAACCGTAAACGGCTGTTTCTACGCGCCTCCCTGCTGATTTTGAGTGATTATTGTGAATGCTCTGATCAATAAATGTAAATAAGTAATGCTTTGTTTGTGATGACAGTTTAGTTTTAACAAGCTTGAGTCGAGCAGAGACGGGCCAGATCACACCGCTGCATCTTCTTCTTCTCCTGTTGATCCAATCGAGCAGCGCACTGAATAAACTCTCACAAACAGGAAGAGCTGTCCCTCCCTTTCTGTAATCTGAAACCTGTTGACTTCCAGACGAGGGAACAGGAAGTGCAAACATGTTAACTCATTCCTGGGTTTAAGGATTCCTGGGTTTAAGGATTTAATCAGCACTCTATGGGACCAGCTTGTAAGTGACTCACAAACTCAGTCAGTGCGTTTCCAAGACAAAAAGCAGATCTTTTGGCCGTTTAATCGTGTGAACGGGTTTCTAACTGGCTTTTTGCATGTGAGCATGTGTGGGTCAGAGACTACAAATGGAAAATATTGCTGTGACAGCAGAGCGGCGTGATACAAAGGAAGGATCATTACACATAGCGATGCATCCCTGTATTGAACCTAACACAAAGTCTAAATAAGTCAGTTTCCACGACTGAACCTTTAACTTTTTGTAAAATCCAGACACATTTGCGCTGTAAGGAAAAACTGTGCTCTCACTACAGAGCCTTCGCTAAAATACACTTTAAATAAGTCGGCCATGGTTCCACAATAAGGTAAATAAACGATCTGCTGTGTGTATACGCACATTTAACATGTTGTCTGGTTTCAACTAAACTGCAGAGAAAGTACTTTAAGGCCATCATAAACCAAGTAAATCCATCACGTCTGACAACTACAAAGCTTTATTAGTTCTTTCTGTCTGTAAAGAGAATATTTTTTATTTGCTTGATTTTAGCTTCAGTTCGCATAGTGCTTCACTGCCTGCTCGCTGTAGGAGGCCTTGACACACAGTAGTAGACTCACATCTTGAAATTTGTTTAGAAGGAGGAAAAGACAAGAATTCAAACAGAATTGATTCATTATCACAAAGTAATACCTGCCAGAGTGAATCAAACCCCAGTGTTAATATCCAGCCATTTACCAAAGACATGAATCATTTACCATTCACGACCAAATGTTGAGGAATGACTGTTGCTCTTGTAATCCTGCTTTAAGGCGGGGGTGAAACAAACTAGTTGGTACGACGTGTCGCTCAAACACATCTGCAGGCAGAAGTGTTTACAGCTGTTCCGAACAGTCGCGCTCGAAGGCCGGGGTGAAAAGCCGTGTGAGGCGGGATGATTGTTCATTCCGTATGAAGCAGAAGTTATTGTGTGAAGACTGAAAAAAGATCTTGAGATAGAAGCCAATCACTGCAAAAAGTCTCAGATTTTTGCTTTTGCAAAGTTACAAAACCTGATCAGATCAGATCAGAAAGCGCTTGTACGTGTCGTTCTGGAGGGAAGTCGCAAACTACTTATTCTGCCGTTTGGATGTTGGCAGCTCTTGTTCTTCTTGCGGACAAGCTGATGAAAACATCTGTCCATTTATTCTTTCAGTGTGAAACAACAACCATACTTTGGTCTGATTTAAATTTAAGTTACTCGCTGTTTTACTAAGATATAATTTGTTATTATGACAATATCAGTAACAAATAATGTCATTTTTTTAATTTTAATTTGGAAAATTCTTTATTCATAAACTGAAGTTTTTATGTTCACAACCCTCTTTCCCTCTTTTTTTGATTGAACTGAACTCAATACTAAACTCTATTACAAACAATGAATACATCAACAGCAGCTTGTTGTACCAGCTGTACGTAAGTTAGTCCACACTGACCAGAACACTGTCGCAGAAAAGGACGTTTTCACTTCCTGCGGCCAATAACATCACCCTGTTGTCTCTCGTGCCCAGTTGTCTTTGAGCACTTTGCTACGCAATAGCGAAGAAGCTAACAGCTTAAAATTGCTAACGTTAATCACCAACTATTTCAGCCGGTGCAACCCTTAAAATGTTCGCAGCGTGTAAACTCCGACCTGAGTCGTTTGAACTCACGCTTCGCTGGTGCAGCAGAAAATAAAAATATCTGATGAAACCTCCTGAAGTCAAATTAATTGCTCTTTCTATTGTCTGTCCTCATTTTTTTTTTTTTTAAAGATTTTCATTTTGTTTTGTATTATTATTATAATTATTTAATTCTAAACTTATTTAGACTGTATTTGTTATTGCATTTATTTATTTCTATATTATTTGTTTGGGCCTGACATGATACGTACATTATTTTGCTGTTTAATTCGGAGGACTCGTCTTATTTCTCGCTAAGAGTTAGTTGAGAAGATCAATACCAGTCTCGTCTCTGTCTCCAGGTTGCCAGGCAACAAGCAAAGATGTTGCACAGGAGTGCTGGGCAGCTGAATACACTTTGTCGTGGAAAACTGCCTATATATAACTCTTAAGGTTGAACAAAGCACAGCTAACACTTACAGGTCGTTGACAAAGATGTATTGTACGATAAGAGGTAGAGAATCAGAAGTCATCATGTATCTCAAAGAGGAAACACAAGAATACAGCTTTTATGTTGTCCTGGAGACAAAGAAACTCTTTTCCATTGGTCAGTGTCACATAGTTCTGTAAGTTTAGACCTATAGGAACTTTCAGAGACATAACAGGACCCTTGACGTACATTTCGCTGAGCAGAGAAACGTCTCCATATAAGGGCCTATACTCCACCATGTAGCTGACATTTTGACCTCTTATACAAGAGTCACGTTGCTCAGCACACACACATGTGAAAGTCATGTTGAGCTCAAGACTGGAGACAAGAATTCTGCTACCTAAACTACTAAATACGTAAATGCACATACATAAGCATATAATTAGTTTCACAGCTTCTGTTCATCAGAAGGAAGTTATAGCACTTAGCTCCATCTAAAACCGCATGGTTTTGAACTTCAGGTTGGTTACTGCTTCCAGATCACTGGAGGGAAAAACCAAAAAGCTGCACGCCCTGACTCAGCATCACCCTTAATGTACATAAGTGATGTTTATTTTATCTTAAGCAGGACGCCATGCCAAGAGATGGACTGAAGTGGATGTGAGTCATGAAGCTGATGTGTTTTGACTCATTATGGAGTCTCTTAGCTTCCTCTGAACCTAAAAAGTCTGTGTTTTGTCTGCAGTTCTTCCTGCTGGACTTGATTGCTTCCCTTTCCTTTTTCATTTAATCACCTTTTCTCTGGTTGTCTCCTGTTCCTCTCTGTTGCTCTTGTTCAGGCTTCCTGAGCAGCCTCTCATGTTAAATCATATAATAATGGTAATGCAGATAGAAAGTCAGGTTATGCTTCTGTAAAAGGAACCTCATAATGATTCTTGTCCCTCTGCGTGGGAGGATTGTCTATGGATCTCCCAATTAGCTGCTGCATTGAAAAAGAAGATTTAAACATAAATATTTCAGTATGTTCTCTACGTGTGAGTGACGAGTAAAGGAAGTAATGGACTTTATATTTGGAGGTCTTTCATTGGTGTTCTTAGAGCTGTCCTGTTGTGCAGCTTATACTTTTAGTTGAGATGGGTTGTCGTTTATTGAGTTTCTGCTATAAAAAGAAATAAAAAACACTTCTCCATCACTGGAATGAGTAAATAGTTTGAATAGCATTCAGCTGCCCACCCTTGGCCCTGCTGTCATGTAACTATGTGAATACTCTTTCTTTTGAATTCAGGTTTCAATACTTATTGAATCTGCAAAGCTGTCTTTAAAGTTTCAAAAGGAGTTTTACCATATTTGTAAAGATTTTACACTGAAAATGATTTTTAAAAAAAGGCTACAGATGCATTTCTTTGTCCTCTCATTGTATACAGCTGTACTCACCTGCTGTAAGAGTAGGCAGAACAGGTCACCTGTTATCCCACAGGTGTTCAGTTGAACTAAGAGCCGGTTGCTTCAGTCGGCTGAATTTATTGTTGTTAGTCCATCTCTAACGGCATCAGTCCGCTCCAACCAAAGTGCCCGCTGGATGATTGAACATCTGAAACCTCCGCCCCCGGAACAAACGAGATGTTCAATTTTAACAGCAAGAGTTTATGGGGGGGTTTTTTTCCAGTCACAAAAAAGTGGGAGTGGTTCAAAATGTCTTCCGTGGCGACGTTGAATTCTCATCTATTTTGTGTTTCTGTTGGTGCAAAATGGCAGCTCTAAGATGAGCAAAGATTAGCTTAGCTTAGCATAAAGACTGGAAACTGTTTGAAACAGCTGGTCTGGATCCGTCCAAAGTTAAACCCCTGCAAGCGACTCTAAAGCTCACTAATGAACTCGTATGTCTTGCTGGTTTAATGTGTACACAAACAGAAAGGTAAACGTGACAGTTTGTCAGCTGTAACTCTTTCTTATTTGGGTGCAGTGACTTCCTCCCCCGCACGTAAATCCCAATAAAACATGTCGTCTTAACTTTTTTGTTTGTGTACAAATAAAAAAACGTATATAACGTGTTTCTTAATGAGCTGTGGAGGTGCTGGTTTGCAGAGCTTTACTCAGGCTAGCTGTTTCCCTCTGCTTCTAGCCCTTATGCTAAGTTAAACTAATCCTTTCCTAGCTCTAGTGTCATCCTAAATACAAAGCTAATCAGCGTATTTTTCAAATTTCTAACTATTCCTGTGATTTGTTTGTTCTGTTTAATCTGAAAGGCTGTTGGACTGGAGCAGCCTGGATTCAAGAGACTGCCACATAAATAAAAGTGCGAGGTTAAGTATGTAATCTAGGTGTGTTTCTCTTTCAGACATGAGAGAGAAAAGAGCCAAACCTCCCGAGCAAGCTCGGATTTTAGTATTGGCAAAGAGTGACTTCGTCATAGACAAACCTAGAAATATTCTTTAAAGAGAGCCCTTGCCAAAGTATATTATGCAGCTCTTAATTTAGTGCAGGAAGTTCTGCTTAGTGCCAGCGAGCTACTCTTGATCAAAGTCATTAGTCACTTGATTTGGACTCTTTGCTGCTGAATAATTGAGGCTGTGAGAGGATAAAGGATTTGACTAGTTAAGAGAAATAAAGAGAACTCCCCTCTCTGAGAGAGAGACTGAAGGCGGAGAGAAATAGAGAGAGGGCAGGAGGAACTGAGATGCAGAGAAAACAGGGAAGGGAAGAGAGAAAATTAGAGAAAGATTGAGAGGGAGGGAGTGTGAGTCTGATTTATGCTTTGTCTGCTCAAAGCTCTGTCCACCACAGTACTGATGAAACATTTAACACTATAATTTCTGTCAAACTACCACCCACGTTCGGGGAGAAAAGTTCCCTGAGTCTGGATAACTTTCCCCCCGTTTCTTCTCAAGCTCGTTTCAGGGTTTTTCCCGTTCAGCGTATGGCCATTCACTCACTCAGAGCTCTTGGCACTCAGACTCTGGGTACTGTACTTCCCTTCTGGGGAGTGCTGTTCACCCTGTGAGCATATATCAAAAAGATAATAGTGCTGTGATTTATGTTATCTTGAGATGATGTAATATACAATAAAATGTTCCGTCTTTTGTACTTGTTTTCATTTAAAGTCTTCGGGTTCTGATTTACACCAGCAATTCATCCACCTACAGACCTGTGATGTATTTTCTGAATACAGATCCTGAGAATCTGTTGAAGCCACTCATCACTGTATATTTAAAGAAAACTAGACACGTTAAAGAAAGGCTTTCTTATCGAAGACATTCCACCCATGTAGTCAGAAGAGATTAAGGCCTCGTTCAGACTGCCAGCGCAAATCCGTTTTGTGGCATATCCAGATTGATTTTATAAAGTCTGGACAGCAAAAAACCTTAACATGAAATGTGATTTTTGCAAATTGGATCCAAACCACATTTGGAGGTGGTTTGAAATGCGATTCCAATCGGATTTCTACAGATGCGTCTCAGTCCGGACGCTCTGGCCGCTCAAATCAGATTTCAAAGTGTCTTTTCGTCACACGATTGTTTGGAGGGCGAGATGACGGATCTCCATTTTTCACACAACCTTGTTGGAAAGCGACATCACCGGCGTACATAGTTACGGACGCCTACATGGTTACCACAGCAACCCATGCAGATAGGATGGTGACGTCACCTGTTTCAACAGCCAATCAGCTCGTAGCGAAGTCAGCTGGTCATCTCGACCCGCTCGTATTTTTTATGTTTTCGCTGTTTATCAACACTAGAAATGCAACAGTAGCAAGTAACTCACTGTCACTGTCCATACTCATATTTTAAGATGCTACAAATTATATCCAGCTACAAAAAAAAGCCTGAAAAGACGGACGTATAGAGAGTCGTTGCTATGGAAACGTCTCAACTCGTCTCGAATCTTTTATCTGATCTGGGCTTTAAAGATCTGGATTGAGAAACAAATCTGATTTGCCTGCAGTCTGAACAGAGCCTTAAAAGGCTGAAAATAACTGCCCAGTAATATGTAGATTGTATTTTTGTAAATAAGAGTATAGGACAGATAGCATCCCCTAATCCATTGTCCCATGGTGGTTCCACTTTATCCAGCTAAATGCTGTGGATGCAGTAGCTTTCTGCTGTTTCAGCCTGATGGGACGACTGTGGTGCTCTGTTCTCAGCTGTTATCATGTCGAGTCAGGATGAATGTGGAGCAATATTTGAGTGTTAATGCACTCCTGATGCACCTGACTACAGCTGCAGTCAGGTGCATCCTGCCTTAAGGCCTCAGTATGCTCCACAGGAACTAGTTTGTACGGAAGGCGAAAGTGTTTCTAGCTGTTCCAAACGGCCACATGTGAAGGTGGGGTGGAAAGCCTGCAGTCAGAGAGAGGGGGAGACATCTCAGTCGGTTAAATATGGGGATAACGCACATTTTCAGACAGTCTCTCCTGGAAGGGATTCATAGTGTTATAAGTCTTTTTGTTGTGTAAAGAATGAAAAAAGAGAGCTCGAGAGAGATGTTCAAATCATGCCCACTTTCCTTCCTCTGCACAGCTGATCAATCACTGCGTGAAGTGTGTGAAAGTTACAGAAATTGCCAGACGCGGCCCCTCCAGTCTACATCGGGAAGGTGTTGGGGGAGGAGGTTTCAGGCGATGTTCAATCATCCGACAAGCACTTTGGTTGGAGCAAACTGATGCCTTTAGAGATGGAGTAATGACAATAAATTGAGGCCCACTGCAGTTTATAAATAACCAGCTTAGTTCAACTGAACACCTGTGGGATACGAGGCAGACAAAAATACACCTGAAATTACAAATCTGGGTCCTATTTATCTCCAGTTAATTACATTCTGCAGATTCTTTCAACATGAGCACTTTACTTGCATTGTACAGCACAGTCGCCGATCTAAAAGATTGTCTACTTTGTCGTGTTACACCCTTCGTTCTCTTTGTTTGGCCTTCAAGTCATGTTGTAATGTAATAATAGAGGACATTTGAAGAAGCCAGCAAAATAGATACTGCTGGGAAACTGGAAATGTGGGATTTTTAATTTAAATTCCTGTTAGAAATATTGTGGGTGCTGGCGGCGTCGTTAGGCCTGGGTGTCCGAGGCTACAGCTCCGGTTCTCAAAAAAAAAATGTTGAGACTGGTTGAGATTGGCTGGTATAAACAACAGTTCCACCAGCGAACGTACGGCCCATAGATTTGAGAATCAGTGGTTTATTGACTAATATTGCTGAGCAAACCCTAACTATATATCTGTGATATCTGCTGCAGGAGAACGTGGCTGAGCGAGATGGTCAAAACACCTGATATGTCCTAAATGTTTGCACAAATAAACAAGTGTTTCAATTCAGTCTACTGTCACCAGGCTGCTGCTTTCTTTTATTTGCACTACACAAAGTGCCGAACACTACAGCAGTCAAATAAAAATGTAAAAAAGTGGTGCCATAGGTTTGAGGTCCATTTTTTCCAGAGCAATCGTCTTAACATTACTATGCAGCAGTAAAATGAAATGAAATGTAGGCAGTAGTGTTCCAGGCAGAACAGCAGGGACCACACACCCTGACCCGGACCTGCTGGGTGCTGCCACTGTTGTTTTAGGTCAAATGCATGAAACAAATGGAGTAACTTATTACTTCTTTTTCTTGGTGAGTAATTATAAAAACAGGATCTAGAGAAACTTATACATGCTTTTATCTCTAGCAGGCTGGACTACTGCAATGGACCGTTCACAGGTCTGTTTAAGACCGCAGTCAGACTTCAGCTGATCCAGAACACTCCAGTTCTCAGATCACTACATTAGCTACCAGCTTCTCACAGAATTAACTTGTGTAGGTCCAAGATACTTATCAGATCTCCTGACCCAGTACGGACCTTGCAGGCCTCTCAGGTCGGCTGCTTCTGGATTACTGGCTGCTCCCAGAGTCAAACTAAGCGTGCTGAAGCTGCCTTTAGCTTCTATGCTGCTCAAATGTGGAACAAATTGCCAGAAGAGCTAAGACTTGAGACAATGCTGACTACTTTCAAATCCAAGCTAAAGACCGACCTGTTTACCGTTGCTTTTAATAAATGTTCTTTTAAATCAGATTAATTTGTTACTTCTTTTTATTGTTTTTATTCTGTGTTTATTGTCTCTCTTGTTTGTATCATGTGTTTCTTGCCTGTGTACTCTGCAAAGCACTTTGGGTTGCCTTTGGGTATGAAATGTGCTAGATCAATAAATTTGCCTTGCCCTAATTAATTACTTTGATAAAGTAAAGAGTGAAGTGTGGTTTAGTGGATTTTTTCCCCACTCAACATCAGTGACAGGATCTTTGCTGCAGACTGTGGATTACTTTTCTCCAAAGCATCAGATTAGCTGAAACGTTAAAAACGCCTCCTTTTGTGCTTTGGTGTATGTGGGTTCATAGTTTTAAACTCGCTATGTAAATAAAGTTGACTTGGCGTGCCTGCACTTGGGTATCTCTTGGTATGAAGAGATCACAGAGCAGCTGGGTTGGCAAACATCAACGTGCTGTATAGAGTTTACTGATGTCGCGTCTCACGCTTTGTGGAAACTCTGCAGATCAGAACTTTTCAGCCTCTCGCTGACATTTAGAGCCGACAGCATGCAGATTTAGCACATCTGCTGCCACCAGGGAAGTGTTCAAGGTGCCTCACTGTACGTTAAACTGCTCTAAAATTCAGTTACTTCTGCCAGTGTTCATGAAGACTGGGACCAGTACTTTGTTGTGGTGTGGACTTCATGATATCTGTGTGTTGTCGTGTCTGCAGCTCTTAATATCTTGTTTCTTTCTTTTAACAGCAACAGTCCGAGTACAAGACTTTTTCTTTGAGGACCAAACAAACTGAAGTGAAAGATAAAAGTAGATGATTGATGACTGCAGTCACAGTTAAACACTACTTTTGAGATCTGTTCTGGAGGGATTGGACAAAATATCATTGATCGTGATAAATAACATGTTATCTTAAGCTTTAGCTCGCTATTTGCATTTCATTTAATAACATTTGATAGGATTTGCATTTATTTTATTTACCACGGGTGCAATACGATGGGGCATTAATTTTGTTTGCAGTCCTTTTCTATGAATCTTCATTATTTGCACTTGTTAATAATAATTCTCCTCATGATGCTACAGTTTGGTTTTCTTTTTGTTTCAGATTCAACCAATGTTCTAATATTTAATCCCCATTTTAAAAAATCCCTTATTCCATATTATAAATACATTAGATTGTTGTTTAGTTCACATGTGAATTGCCACTGGAGATGTAACTGAAAACTATATTTTTGTAGAATAGCACATCACTGAGTAAAATGTAAGGATTTTATTTAAAAGAACGAACATTATGGCAGATGGAGGGTAAATGCTTGTCTCTGATTGGCTATTCCTGCTCTGAGCAGACATGTGACCAGTCATGTGATCGCTTGACAGAGCAGTAGGAGTGAGTCACTAATGAGCTACGAATTCTTCGGCTTTTAGAGCTTTGTTTGATGAATGTGGGCGCTGCTCTCTTCACCTTTCTCCTCTCCTTACATCAACACTCATGATTACTTCATTTTCAGATGTCCATGAAAATCCGCAGTCTCAGGCATCATGACTCATGCAGATACTGATGATTACACAGTTTTAAATCACACGTTGACTCACACCCTCCTCCTCCTCTGTCCAAGGCTGTGAGAGTGACTTCTGGGGGCCCCACTGCAGTAACCGCTGTCAGTGCCGGAACGGGGCCAAATGTAACCCGATCACCGGAGCCTGCGTCTGCACCGACGGCTACCAGGGCTGGCGCTGCGAGGAGCCCTGCGACCCCAGCTTCTACGGCAAGGACTGCCTGCTGGAGTGCCAGTGCCTCAACGGCGCCACCTGCCACCATCAGACTGGCGAGTGCCTCTGTGCGCCCGGGTACACCGGGGCCTTGTGAGTAGCGTTTTGGCTGTTTATCCTGCTGGTTGTGATGCATCTCTGTCACCCTGAAGAGTCCTCAGAAAGCCCCCTCCGGATTCTCCACACGTGTGTTAAAGGGCTTTTGCATTATTTCTCTGTTGGAGGAATATATGTTACTAACTGCTTAACGCAATAATTCATCTGTGTAATACATTGAGAAATTCTACATTAGTAGGTTTTATTACATGAACAGAAAAGGTGATTTTCTTGTATTGTATAAGAAACAAGTATACCAACGAGTCCTTTTTATTACACAAACAGGAAAGTCTTTCTCCTGTGTTGCAGTTTGCAAAACAGCAAATGCTCCAACAGGTGTTGAGTTCTCAAACGCTCCTCATACAGTCAACACACTCACATACTGGTGTCTAAAAAGAAAATACTGCAACTAAAAGCACTCAAGACAAAAGCAAAAAAACAACCTTCTTTTCACACCTGCATTTTCTTCAGTGGAGAAAAACAAAACTGAAGATAAAATTGACAAACCACTGCTGTTTCCCCCCATTTTCTTTTTAGCAAACAACCAGGTAACCATCCAGTCCAAAGTTTTGTAGCGTGAGTTGGTGATTGGCATGTCCCCCTCACTTTTCAAAATCTTATTTTTGTCCCTCTCGCGTTTATTGTTCAGGTCGATTTTCTTGCTAAAATCTCTCAGATTCTCGCTGAACTTTGTCCTCTGACTGTCCAGGCAGCGTGTTCCACATGAGAGAAGAGACAAGGTGAGAGTTATTAGTCCGTTATTACGGTTTGCTCAGCGCAATGAGCTTAACTAGCAGCAGTAGGGAGTGAGTGGTGCAGCTGGTCTCTTTTTGCCCTGGGTTTCGTCTCATACAGGCTTCCCCACCTTATTGCTGGAGGTTGTTGGGGCCTTAATGCAGGCTGAAGACTTGCAGACACTACTCAGGCCTGAAAACAGTACTTCAACATCAAAACACATCATTTAATCTGTATTTTTTATTACAGTTAATATTCTTCTAAAGAGACATGAGAATTGAGCATCAGTCAAAAATAAGGCAGTAAAGCCCAGGGCTCTTTGTAGTCAAGATATCGGTCTCTATCAAGGAAACTAGAATCTAGCAGAGGTTTATATAGCATTTCTTTTTTTTTTGTTATTCTGCCAAACCTACACCCCTGATCGTCACACAGGAATGGAGCCAATACAACAGACACAGCTTTCTCTTCATTGGGAACAAGACTGAGAATGTTTTCTGTGTGATGGCTGTGTGAAAAGAAAAAGGAGAACAGTGTGAACTGAACAAGAAACCATTAAAAGTTAAGTGAAGGCATTTGAAGTTGGCACAAATGCATCCGAGCAATGGAAGAAAACTGTAACGGTAAACATATAAAGAAGATATTGCACTGACACTTTAGTAAATGGAGACATGTATTGTTTTGCATTAAGGATTTGAAATGTCACATCATCTGTCTTTCTTCCCTCCAGCTGTGAGGAGCCGTGTCCTGCAGGTAAACACGGCTCCCTGTGTGAGCAGCGCTGTCCCTGTCAGAACGGAGGAACGTGCCATCACGTCACCGGGCGGTGCTCCTGCCCCGCCGGCTGGGTGGTACGACCCGCTCCACGTGCACGTCTATCAGATATTCTGTCTATTTTCTCTTTAAACAACATAGTGATGAGACAAGACATGCCGTACACAAACTTACATCAAAAGTATATATAACAGAGGCCAAGACAAGACAGAAAATAAAATAATAATCGGGCAGGAGCAGCAGAAACCTAGAAAGGGATGAAAGTGCACACAGTCACATCAGAGCTACTTTAAAGCCGTCCGCAGAGGATCACCGGCAAAACAGCTCTGTGCTATATACTCATTATTTATCTATTTATTTCTTTTCTTTTGTTTATTTTTCCTTCTTTTTTCCTCCCTTACCTTCCCCTTCCTCTTTCTATTACAGCTTTTTTTATGTAAAAAAAATGTTTTTAAGCTGGAAAAGCTTTGTTAATGGCATTTGGTTTCATCAAGGGACACTAAAACTCACACTTAAGAAACGTGGTAAGAGCGGTTTAGTGTAGCAAAACATTGTACTATTAGACATTTTCATTATTGCAGAAACGTAATAAACAACTTGCTGATAGTTACAGTTCAGGATGATTTTGAGACCAATGATGTGTGTCCATAAGTTGGCAATGAAAGCTTGGTCAGAAGTTTTGTTTACTTATTCTTTGATCAGATATTCAATTTTCCTGATCTGAATCATAATTTTGCTGTTTCAGACAGTTTCAGACTATTTAGGTAGAGTTTGTGTACAGCTGATTGTGTTAAAACAACATATTTTGTTAATGAGAAAGAGAGTTTTCTAGAAAACCATATTCCATAAGGTCATCGATTTGGTATCCGTACTGGAGCTCATCTGTCGGCATCTGTTTCAAAACCTTCCCAATGACGCCGGCTCCAGTTCCACTGTGTTTCTGTTATTGTGAATGAACTCAAAGTGCCTTAAAAAAGCCTATAAATCTCAGTGAGTGTTGTTTTTTTAGCTTCAGATGGAGGAAACTTCACTGAATAAACTCAAAGGTCATCGAGCTTTTCACTAGACACTATTGTTGTCAACAACTCAGTTGAATTAATGTACTGAGTGTATGGGATTAACATGACGGTCATGTGGTCTTCCTCCTCAGGGTCCGGTCTGCGCTCAGCCGTGTTCTTTCGGATCGTTCGGCATCAACTGCTCTCAGGAGTGCACGTGTCGTAACGGAGGCCTGTGCGACCACATCAGCGGTCAGTGCCAGTGCACTGCCGGCTACATCGGAGAGAGGTACGCCATCAACGTGTGACCATCGCATTAGATGAAACTTTATCAGAGCCCTCGGGGAAATTAGCTTGTTGCAGATGCTAATAATAATAGAATTCAGCAGGGAGGAAGACGCGCAGTAAGCACAGTACAATTACACAGTAAGTGTAATTAACAGTAAATACAGTGGGGAAACAATAAGCCTCAACTGATGTAAACATGTTAATTGACTACTAACACAAAGGCCTTTACACACCGAACAAACAACATGAAAATACAAAATACTCACCTGCAAATATTTCAGAACTATTCATACTGGCAGCAATGCAAATTTGCGATGGATAGATGGACAGATTCACGGCAGCTCATTCTTCAGAACAAAACAGACACTGGAGCACTCATATAAAGCCTGTGTGTGTCTTCTCTTACTGTGGCTGGTCTGTGTGCAGAGTCCTGCAGGTAAAAAGCTACAGAGTCCCTCCTGTATTTGATTAAAGAGGCACTCCACACTTAAACGTGATTTTTTGAGCTGTAAACTAAATGATACGACTACTGTGATGAAACACATCAATGCTGCTGTTGTGTAATATTGACATTTCTTACTAAATGTCTAAAAATCTGCATTTCATGGGTTGAAAATGGCTCAACACGCTACATCTACTGTTTTAAATCAGCCCTGAACCTGCGAGGACAACGCTGACATGGAATCAACCTGTTAGGACCTGTCTATGTCATGAAATTTATATTAAAAAATAATCTTAGCGCCCTCTAAAGCCTGTTGGTCAGTCTCCTCCTGACCCACACACTACGTGGCCTCGAGGCCACGCCTCCTACTGGTGCTGTTCCCTCACTCCTCTGCAGCATTTTTTTTATTTGCTGGGAGAGACGGTTCTAGCAGAATTTGAGGGTGGAGATACAAACCTGCTGACTCTGTTGCCTTTCTACCAACTCTGCTCCATCCAAAAGTAAACTACATCAGCTCCTCACTCTCCTGCATCTGATGCTGCTCCACACGTCGTCCTTGAGTCCATTGTCTTCATCGGCTTTGTGTCCTTTGTCATATAACACATTGTGATGAGAAACACAAACAATCAACAGCAATTCCGCTAAAAAATGACGTCGCTTTTTCGCCGCCGAATATTTGTGTTCTGTGACAAAAACAACAGTTCGAATAAATCTAGTGTGAATCATTTCCTCTCCTTCTGTTTGGTTCTACGGGCACATGTATGTTTGTAATGAGCATATATTGTTTTTTTGTTACTGTGGATTTACTTTTGCATGTTGTTCTATGTCTGGTGTTGTGCATTGACCGGTTATTGTTTTTAGTTCTTTATTGCTTCATTTTATTTGATTTCTTTTAAGGTATTTATTTATTCATTTTCCTCTCGTCTTTTTCTTCTATCCGTGTGGACAGACTCCTGTTCCCAGAGTGGATTTGGTGCTCGGTGATCTACAACTTTAGTTTACATGATTTCAGTAAATAATTGATCACACACAAGTGCAAACTGCAAATTAATCGCATGAAAACAAAACGCCCCGGGTGTGTAACGGCCTTAAACTGTAGAAACATTAGTGTGTACAGACTGTGAAGACTTTCTGTTCAGTGTTGCATGCTGCTGTGCACCTTTTCTCTTTGTTCGTCACCCGAAGTGACAGATTTTCTTTTTTTTGGTGATCAATTGTTTATTGAAATACTGAAAACTAAAGCTGTAGATCACCGAGTACATGGAGGAAAAGAAATAAATAAATGAAGATGATAACAATCATCAAATAACTATAAATAAAGAAATAAAGAAATAAAGGGGGAAAGAACAAAGAATAATCACACCTTTAAAAAAAGAATAAAATAAGTAAATATAAATAAAAGCAATTTTAAAGTGAGAGATTTTAAGCGAGAGCCATTTGAAATAGTTTTCTACTTTATTTCCTCCATCCTCTCCGACACTGTCTGACTTCCTCCACCCCCACCCCCCCTCCCTCCGGTCAGCTCTGTCCCTCCTCCGTCGTTACTCTGAATAGAGCCAAATTACCTCCATTCATTTAGGCCCCAGACAGGTGAATTAGCCTACATGGAATAATTCCTAGATTGAGTTCTCCTCCACCCCGTCCCCGTCCGAGTGGAATTAGCCGAGATAAGAGTCCTGAGGAAGTCGGCGTGATTTAGACGTGACACCAAACAGAAATCCTCACTGAGCACTTTTAATCGAGTGATTTGTCTATTTCTTAACGGTTTCAACCTGCGGACGTGTTGAGAATGATGCAGAGACGTCGGCCTAACTTAGCTTAAACTATTCAGTTCTGTCTGTGCTCATTACAAAGACCAGGGATCCAGGGCCTCCGCAGCCTGTGACCTGATCATGGTGGGAGCGTCCGTGACACAGTTTTTATTGTTAGGTAGCACTGAGTAGAAGAATCATTGGTTATTCTTTGAACTGTAAATGTGAGCTTAAAGGATCAATCGAGCCGCGGTGCATATGAAAGCTATTTTAAACCAAAAAATCAGGTTGAACTTTGTTGTTGTTGTCATTTATCTCCCGGTTTACATGATTCAATTCAGTTTTATTTCTATAGCGCCAGATCATAACAGCTGTTTTCATACAGAGCAGGTCCACACCGTTCTCTTTATAGTATTATTTACAGAGACCCAACTATTCCCACTATGAGCCAAGCACTAGGCAACAGTGGCAAGGAAAACCTCCCTTTCAGTCAGGACCATGTTAGTCAAAGAAAACGTTACTTTCATCTGCAGTAGTTGTATTTGGCGGCGTGGCTCCGTTCGGGGACCTCCCTGCCCTTCTACGTGCATATAGGGAAAGCCTGAGGCGAAGAGAGCAGCAGCAAAGACCCCCCCCTTGGGTACAGAACAGAGCAGGCATCAATGACAACAACAGTTTACATTGATTAAGTCAGACATAGCATGACAAGGCGGAGCTGGGGTGGAGGCAGGTTGCAAAGCAGCTTGCAGAGGAAGCAGTAAGGGTAGGCAGGCTAAAGCAGCTTAAATGAGGCACCCTGTATGACATTTTCCAATTGGGTGCATAGAAGGGCGTCAGCTGAGCCATCAGCTGATGTGGGCTGGGATGGTGAGCTGAGCTTGACTTCGTGGCCTGCATGAACCAACGCTGTGCTCAGTTTTATGATCCTAATAGAGTCCAGCTTTCTGGTAGTGTCCCCACAGCCTCGATGGGTGGAGTCTGTAATTTATGAATGAGATCTGTAATTAGTGGAATTTGTCTCTGCTGTGTTAATGTCCAGATTTCATAGTACATGTTTTTTTTTGTATTTTTTATTGTTTATTTAGCAGGGACAATGCACAATACATGTGTTGTACCAGATAAAGCTAAAAGCAAATGTTCCTCTGTAGTCCCTGGGTGGAGGCCACTGGTGATGCCCAGGTTACTGAGATAAAAAAAAAGACCAGTTATAGTAAATCAAAACCTTACACTTTGTAAAAAAAACAGGAACAAATCAAAAAAATAACAACCACCCCGAAACAAACAGCAGGAGAACAAAACTAAATTCCCACCATCAGCAACCCAGCACCATTAAAAACACTCGGTACCAATGCCGGCCACATTCAGTGTCTCTTAGTTCACTGACTACAGGCCTGTTTTTAAAGTAAATTTAAAATGTTTAAAAGTACTGCACCCTCTGATACGCAGTGGGAAACAAGTCCACATCCCTGCTGCCTTAACCCAAAATGTTGCAGGCTGAAATGTAACCTAACAGTCCCCTCTAGAGGAAGCTCTTGTTAACCTCGAGCCGGCTCTGCATGTTGGTACCAGCTGTCTGAGAGGCTGTGGTGCTGGATTGTGAATAATCTTATATAATTAAAAAACTAGCCACAAACTAGATTATACTTTTTTTTTAAAAACTGTATTCATTGGTCTTTTGTTTTTTTTTTGGTACAAATATAGTAACATCATACAGTACATACAAACCTCTTCACACATGTACACAGAAAAAGTATAATAATAATAATTACGTACAACAGAATAAAATAAATTAAGAAAAAAAGGGGAGGAGGGGGTTCATAGCACCTTTATAACATAAACTGGATCAAAATAAAATGTGTAATTATCAATTTCAGTGTTCCTTCTTGACCTCTATCATGTTGTTTGTAGTTGTCTATTATTTTTAATATAATATGCCATATATTCTGTCAAGAGTATATTAAGTACAGATTGTGCATTGGGGAAATGTATCCACTATTACAGACTATTAGAATTGTGTGTAACAACCATCTCTAATTAGTAATATTCGAGATCAGTCCATATAGATTATGACCTTTATATCCCTCCATAAAATAAGATCAAAAAATTAAAACTTAGGAAGGGTGATGGAAGCCTTAATATATTCCTTTTGTTTATTTACTTGCTCAGTTTAAGGGATGTTCTTAACTCTTGTCAGCAGTGCCTGAAATGGGCCAGTTGTTATGATCCGTTAGTCTTGATTTGGTTTCCTGTTTTATTTTGAAGTATTGTCTTTCCTGTCTTCTCGGTTCCTGCCCTCGTATCTCCTCTAGTCTTGATTGTCTGTTGATTAGCCTCACCTGCTCCCTTTGACACACCTGCCCCTGAAACACCTCGTCAGTCTCTTCCCTATTTATACCTTCTGGTCCTTTTCCTTTGTTCCCTGTCGGGTCGTTGTCCCGTGTTTGGATGTGTTCTGTATATGTGTGTGTGTGTGTGTGTGTGTTCTGCGTACCTTGTGCTTGGTTTTTTGTGTTCCTGTTTTTGAATGCTTACGTCTTGCTTCTGTCTCCCGTACCTGCCGGTTACCTGTTGCTTGCCTGCCTGCCTGTAAGCAAGAATAAATTGGTCTTTGAACTGCTTGAGCCTCCCTGCTGTCTGCATTTGGGTCCTTCTCCTGCTGCCTAAACTACACCAGTACTCACCATCTGATTTTTTTCCACATGAGTACCCTTACTTCTTATTGTGTCCCGCCACCTCCTGGTGAGTCTAGGTGCGCACCCCTAAAAACCTGCGTAACGCTTGATTACTCTCTACTACTCTCCCTCTGACTGGCTTTGTCGGTTAGGTTTAGGCATGAGGAGTGAGATGGTTAGGGTAAAAATAAAAATGTCAGAGGCAGAGTAGGGCCGGTCTCTGCAGAATACAGGTGGGGAAAAATAACACCCACGTAACTGCGTCTACAAAACGCATAGGTTCATTTCATATATTACTAAGATATGAGTATAAGTATAAATATGTCCAAGACACACGCGAAGATCCTGTCATGCAGCTGCTGAATTGGGGTACTGGCACCTTTTTTGGTCCAGTTCAGGCACTGCTTGTCAGAAAATGTGATATAATTGAAGTGGTCTGTAAAAGGTTGCCCAATTTCTGTTTTTCTTTTCTCTTCTTGTTTGTTTTCAAGGGGATCTGCGTCAATAGGTCTATGCAAACCTTTTGATAAGGACTGAGAAAGATTAAACTTTTTAATTACGTTGCAATAATGATGAGGGTAAAAGTATTTTATCCATGATCTGACTATGAAGTGATTTCTTGTTTTACTGACAGACCACTGACTTCTAACCTGATACTGAACACACTAATCCATTTGTGTATCTACAAGTCGAAATATAAAGTTTGCACCCCGTAGTGCCTTATCCTAAATGGACTGTATTTATATATAAGGCTCGGCCATTCACACACCGTGGCAGCCAGCAACCGCGCCGGCCTGACCTTTGGCGTTGGGAGCAATTGGGATTCATTAGTGGACGAGCCGCTCTACCCGCTGAGCCGCAGCCGCCGTTATTATTCTAAAGAACTTTATAGGAACATTTTCTACATTTTCCTCAGCTGAAAGGCTCGAAATGAGGCAGATATAATCGCAGAGGATGTTAGCGATTAGTGAGAAGTGCTCTCTAAAGTATAAATGCCTCATGGAGGAAACCTGTTTCAGATAAAGCTAATCATGTTAGCATTTTAAGAAGGTCTGACTTTATTTACGTTTTGAGACAAACCCAGGTTCAGGTTCAGGTGAACCTGACATTGATTCATGGATTCATGTTCAACAAACAAAAAGGAACCCAATCCAGAAGGGACCTGAAGACAGTCAGACCCTTAAATTTGGTATAAGCATTAAGCACACTCAAATCCAGGTAGAACTGAAAAGAAGAAAATTCATCAAGCTCAAAAGCTGCACACTGCCTTGTTCCAGCTTCTCTTATTACGAGGATTTCCTGCTTTTCTTTGTCTCATGTGACAGTAAATTGAACTTTTGGCCCGGAGAAAAAAAAAAAGCAATTTGAAGACGTCACCTTGAGCTATTTTCACCACATTTTTACAGATTAAATAATTTGTTGGTTAATCGAGGAAATAATTAGCAGACTAACTGAAAGTTGCAGCCCTAGACCCGAGATCCACTATAGAACAGGACCCTACTCAACCCAATTACACTGAACATATTGTGGATGTGGCCCGACTCTGGTCCGAGGTCAGGTCTCTAACCGCCTGCCACCTCTTTTGTTCCAAACATGCATATTAACTCAAAAATGTTCAGTGTAGATAGGAACTACCTTCAATTCACAACACTAATTTATTTGATGTTGAGTGAGAAAACAAAAATCCAAGGACTGCATTCCAACTTAACAGGTTGTCTTTGAAATTTGATTTATTTTTTTCATTAACCACAGTTGAATGAAAGCCAATGTCAAGCGGGAGTCAGGAACTTGTTAGAGAATAACTCTGATTGTAGCAGGTGAAAATTCACAGGAACGTTTAGAGGGGAGGTCGGGCTGGAAAATAGCTTTAACAACACTGTACCTGGAATTATCCCTTCATTTTTAAGAAAACACTCGATCAGATTTAGACAAACAAGATTTTCTACATGCTGTATTGTTTCTATACCAACCCAGGTGCCAGGATGAATGCCCAGTTGGCACTTACGGGCCGCAG
This sequence comes from Maccullochella peelii, assembly GCA_002120245.1. Classification (NCBI taxonomy): domain Eukaryota; kingdom Metazoa; phylum Chordata; class Actinopteri; order Centrarchiformes; family Percichthyidae; genus Maccullochella; species Maccullochella peelii. The sequence goes on from LKNJ01000429.1 coordinate 70,792, forward strand.
TGTGCCCACAAGTGTGACTGTCAGAACGGGGCCAAGTGCTACCACATCAACGGGGCCTGCCTGTGCATCGAGGGCTTTAAGGGCCCCAGCTGCCAGGACCGCTTCTGTCCCACCGGACTGTACGGACTCATCTGTGACAAATACTGCCCCTGCAAAACTGCAAACACGCTCAGGTACTGAACTCTCTCTGCTTTTCCACGGTACAACAACATATGAATAGAAGAAGGTTGTGTTGGAATTACTGCAGCTTGTTCAAGCTTTAACCTAAACGTTTTAACCAAAAACAGGCAGACCTCTTGTGCAGTTTCATCAGATTTCTATGGATATAGAGTATTTATAACGCCTGGCTTAGGTGTCTGTTCTCAAATAGATCAAAATGTAGTAAGGATAGTAAGTAGAGGTACAGTTGTTTTTTTCCCTAAATATAAAAAAGGTGACATTTTGTAGAGCGTCCTCTCAGCACAGGGTTTTTGTTTTCTGTTCCACATGCAGATTAAAATATGCACTTCACTATGCAGACTGATTGACTGACTTCTAATCTCCTCGCTCTCTCAGCTGTCACCCTCTGTCAGGAGAGTGCACCTGTGCAGCGGGATGGGCGGGGCTTTACTGTAACGAGACCTGTCCGGCAGGTTACTACGGCGAGGGCTGCAGAGAGCTGTGTGCCTGCGCTAACGGAGCCGACTGTGACGGCACCACTGGAGCGTGCATGTGCGCTCCGGGTTACATAGTGAGTACAGAAACACACCGACTCCGAGATAAATCCAGTGGCCACCATCACACGGCCGCAGGTGATTCAGCTCATGCTGAAAAAGCTTCACGTCACCTGATTAGTTAATGTACATAATGTAAACAGACCAATTCAACTTTGCTTTTTCGTGAATGAGTAGGATTTGGCGGTTGCAGTTTCTAAACACAACATTCAAAGTTGGCCCCTCCTCCACCAGCTCGTTACAATCTGGCGCCTGATCGCTATGTTTTTATAGAGTCCCGCCCCCTCACAGCCTGCGCGCTGTTGTTGGCTGGGGGCTGCACACCCCTCTGAGGGTCTCTGCAGACACAGACACCGCCATGCACTTCTAGTGGGTCATTATTATTATTTCTGTATGAGTCTATACGTTATTTTTGTTGGAAAATCCCACTCATTCTGCCTTTAAAGACAGAACAACGTGAATATAAAGTTTTCAATGAAAACTGTCGACTGTGTTTATTATCCACAGCAACAGGGACTTTGTTTCTGCAAAGAAACACTTTAAATGTAAGTTTTTAATTATATGAGGACAGCAAATGAAAGTCCTTTGAGGACTTCAGCTTCACCTTCACCTCCACCAACTACATCCTACAGCAGCTTTACCCTTTAATCAATATATGACACGATTAATAGCAGGTTACTAAGCTAACTAATATCATAAGCATCATTCATAAACCATTTTTGTTGGTTGATATTAGGGCTAAAACTCTTCGTATGTATGTAGTCGATTGACAGAAAATGAATTGCCAAATATTTTGATAATTGATTAATCATTTAAGTCACATATCGAGCAAAAAGGCCAATCACTCTCTGGTTCAAGCCTCTCCGCTGTGAGGATTTTATCACAGTAAAATGAATATCTGGTTTTGGACTGTTGGTCAGACAATTTGAACACGTCACCCTGGACTCTGAGAAACTACGAAGGCCATTTTTCACTATTTTATAAACTAGAAAAATAATTTAAAAAGAATATTTGATATGTTTGTTCACAGCAGGTGAGGAGGTGTATAATTCAGGAAACTCAGACAGCAGTAAAATTAGTCTGTGTGGTTTCTGTGGTTGCCATGGCAGCACAGTTCAACCATCATCAGCTTAGATGTCTGAGTTTGACAGGAACCAACGGAGATGGCGGCAGCAACTGCTTAGTGTCTGAAGTAACTTAAAGCGTTACTACAGCAACTTACATGTAGTGTTGCACCATAAAGTCGGGAAACTTGTGAGAGACGGATTCATAAAAGAATGATGGAAATCGAAGCGGCAGAGGCTGAGATTTTATTCTGACTTTTAAAAAACCCACCAGATCCTACACTTCCCATAATGCACCTAAATAACGTCTTTCATAAGTCTCTTCCTGCATTTTCCCGACTGGGAAAAGTCACACGAACACCCCCTCAAGTCGGAACAACACCTCGGAAAGTCTGCAAAGATTTTGGTACACGGCTTAAAGTTGACGTCATATACGCAGAAACATGGCGGACGAAAGTGAATGTTTGGTTGATTGTAAGAAACTTTTTATTAATTCACGTATTGCATATAAATGTTTTGCCCACATGTAATGTGTAATATGGAATTAGCTGTAACTGTTAGTTGCTGTCCACGTCGAGTGACCTAGATTAGTTAGAAATGTTATTTGTTAGCATCAAGAAGAAGAACGACTTCTCAACTCGGGAAACGTCCGAGGAGCACATGAACGCAGCGTCTCTCTACCTGGTAAACCTGTGTGACTTTCAGACTCCCCTCCAGTTTGTAACTGGAGTTTGTTGTCACGCTGAGAGAACCCTGATGACATCACTCTGACATCATCAGGGTCATTTTGTCGTGGCTAGTAGCGCTGGTCATGACCAGTGAACTGATCTCAGTGTGTAACATTGGTGGAGTGCCCCTTTAAGAAATAAATCGGAGGAATTGCAAGATTATTGACGGGATAGGAAAGCAGAAAACACACATTTCTGCTGTATACAATTACGTTTATTTTATTATTATTATTTCTTTACAATTATTGCTGGATAATATCACCGTATCACACAACCTGTGACGAGGGGACTCATACAGTTTCGTTTTAAGTGGCCGAAAAGGCTGGAACCTTCTGCTGTAGACGGTGTGCGGCGCTTAAATGGGATTTTCACTATCTGCCTTTCTTTTGCACAGTTTTAAGAGAAACACGGCATCTTTGATGAGGAGGCACTGGCTGCTCCTGAAACCAGGAGTAGAACAGGAGACCTAATGAATCAAACAAAGAGATAACGTCCAATTCCTCTACATCTGCCCCAAACTTTCAAGTATACAGTGCAGCAGCTGTAGGTTTACAGAGCAAACATAGCAAGAACAGGCACAGAAGCTTCAATGGCAAGAAATCAAATATTCCCAAGTACATTAAAACAATGTCAAGGCAAAGAAAAATATATAAACACCTCTGTACTCCACCCCTTAATGAGCAGTGAAACAACAGCCCGTATCTAAAGTTCTGTATGTGTAAGTTAATTGCACTGATAACCACTAGAGCGGCTCATCCAGAGGCTCAGTGTCTCTGTGCTGAAAAATGAAGACGTGATATCCAACCGAGGTTCTTTCCAGCCAACACGAGAAGATCCTGTTTGCAGGCTTAGCAGCAGCAGCAGCAGGTGCAGCGCACCCTCTGTAGCACGCTGAGGTTAATTTATCAGGTGCTGTTGACTCTGCAGGTTTAGTCGTAGAGCCACACGGCTCGTATTGGAGAAAGGCTATTGCAGGTGCAAACCCCATGATATAGGTCAACCTAAAGGAGATGTCAGGGCGCTGCTGTGTGTGTAAGCAGTAATGAGAGTGTGGGTGAGAGTGAACACTTCATCTAGACCTCTATAACAATGTTCAGCCTGTGTGTGTGTGTGTGTGCTTGTTTAGCTATCATTGTGAGGCCAACTTGATCTTTAGGGCTTCTGCGTCAGGAAGTGATTTTAGGCAGGTTCTTGATTTGCACTTGGGCTCAGGCGATCACCAGGGTTCATCCTCTGGGCACCATGGATATCCGGTGCCACTAGCATGGCTACAAACTACTTTACAGACTTCAGTTAAATGATGTGGAAGTTAGTCTGCAGGGCAGTGCAGGCCAAGGACGAGCAAATGGTTTTTGGTGCGGATAGCGTCACCATGTGGCCATTTATAACACACATTTCACTTTTAACTGCGTAACCGGCCCAATAATCCGACTGAATTCCTACTTTGTTCCACTTCATTCATTCAGTCTGATACGTATTTAGCTGATTTCTGTTTGAGAGTGGGGTTTGCTTTGTTGTGCTTTACCCTCATCCAGCGGTAGCGAGTCACGTAGCCGTCCTGCTGATATCATTCTCATTCGTCATTCGAGCTGCGGTTGCAGATGTTACAAGCAGTTAATTTAACCTTTCTTCAAATGTTGATTTAAGAGTTTTGTCCCTATTTTTCATGGGTGTAATCAGGTAGCAAGCTAAATATATAGGAAGATGACATATCCATTCTTAATCTCACCTACAAAGCTCTGATTGGTCGACTGTTTGTCCAACCAACGCAAACAGCCGTCAACGAGCACGACACTGAGTCACTGCACAGATCTGAGATGTGCGCAGTGATTCAGAGGTCTGAAACCGAGCTTTTCCCTGGATTCTTCAGTTGAAGGCTCAACAAACCAGCCTTCCAGGTGAGAATGAGGCCAGCAGGACCTTCCTGAAAAAGAGAAGCCTCCCTGGATATTAAACAAATAATAATAATGGGACAAAATGGATTTTCCAAATATTTTAGAAAACAATCCTGCAAATTTCATCTAATCTTCACCAAATTTGGTGAAAAATAGTTTTCTTTTTTTAAATATATTTCTGTATTTTGTTATACATTATGCAATTGCAACCAGATTGAGATGACAGGTGTGAAACTTTTATGGCATTTCACCGATATGTGATATGTGTCTTATTGTGGGTGTCCAATGTCAATATATACTGTAGCAGCATATATATTATATATACATATAGCAGCGCTTATGTATTATGTGTTCTAAATCCATATATACTATATAATTAATAACGTGAAAAATACACTATGTACTCATGGTGACAGGGCGCTCTTTACTTTGTTAGCAACAAATGATTGACTATAAGGGAATCAATCAAACTGCAACTTTGGAACACGGCTGTCAAGAATTATTTTTAAAGAATTTAATGCTTCATTTTTTGTTTTTCCCAAAATGTCCCTAAAGCCATTTCACTACTGTCCTCAGTTTGTACTGCATACAGTATGTTGCTCCTTTATTTCTGTTGTGCCTTGCAATGTGTGACAGTAGTGTCCATCAACACGGTTCTCTTTTTTTATTTTAGTTTGCTTGCTGACATTTAAATTCTGTCCACATTTTCAGTGTGACCACACAACATACTCGACCCATATGCCCACAGTAAGAATACTGTGCAGCTGTTTAGGTTAAAAACAGAAGTAGAATCAGGATTAAAGGTAAATGTTAGATTTGTGTTAATATGAAGGTTACATGAAGCAGTGTGAGTGTGTGTGATGCAGTAACTGCTGAGGCCTCCTGGTGTGTTCACTGATCTTGCAGTGACTGAGCGGAGATGAGACACCTAGGAGCAGAGAGATGACGGCGACTTTGATAATTGGACGGAGAACATCAGGAATTTTCAGCAGATGAAAGCAGGATGAGCGCTGCAGATGGATGCCCGTTTGGTTTATAGCAGCTAAATTCAGATAGATGTAGCTCTCAGTGGAGCGTTATTGATTTAAAGGGAATTTATGCTGCGCTGGTAACTCACAGTTTGGTACTCACAGTGTGTCACTGTGTAGACAAGAAACCAGCTTTAAACAGAATATTTATATGTGGTATTGTCACCACTTTGGACAGATTGATCAATATCTGTAAACTTGTGCAACTCTGAGCCAAGGTTGGAAATCTGCAGAACAACACTTCTGATCTGTCATACCACGGGGAAAGGAAAGAATTACATAAGGTTTTCTTCCCAACAAGTGTTATTTACAGTCTCTAAGTCAGAAAATGTGCACAAAGCCTTTAATCTAGATATTGTTACGGTATCTAAAAGCCTCGTGGTCATTATGATTGGGACAGTTTCTGAAGATGTGTGTGATCAGCTCCTTTGGGGAGTGACCGAAAGAATGAGATCGCGGATACAAGCTGCCGAAATGAGTTTCCTCCTCAGGGTGGCTGGGCTCACCCTTAGAGACAGGGTAAGGAGCTCAGACATCCGGAGGGAGCTCGGAGCAGAGCCGCTGCTCCTTCGCATCGAAATGAGCCAGATGAGGTGGTTCGGGCATCTGATTAGGATGCCTCCTGGACGCCTCCCCTTGGAGGTTTTCCTGGCACGTCCTACTGGTAGGAGGCCCCGGGGTAGACCCAGAACTCGCTGGAGGGATTATATATCTCATCTGGCCTGGGAAATGCCTTGGGGTGGAAGTTTTGCTGAAACACTACAGCCTATAGGCTACTCTTCTTCAATTAAACAAAATAAATCACCTTGAGATGTTTGCTAAGCAAACAGCTTCAGACAGACTGAACAGCTGACTGACACTATTTGAAAAAGAGTCCGGTGGCGTCAGATGAAGGACGCCTCTGCAGGTGGAGATAACATAACTGTGGTATTAAATGATCAGGGTGCACAGCTGCACATACAGTTCTCAAATATCATTTATGAATTGACGTTGCTTTTCAGCACCAATCGATCGGACAGTAACCACTAAAGACGGCTTAGTCACTGCCGTGTTTTGTGAACGTTTTGTTTGTCTTGTGCACGCGACACACATTCATACCAGTGGTTCCACACTGTTCCACTGATCCACGAGCGAGCTAGTAAACATGGATGTAAACGATTGCAAATCTTTTATGAGGAAGGAAATTCATTCAACACGTTTGTTAGACCTCAAGGATACACACGACTTCATTTGGTGAATGTAAACATAACGTTTGAAACCACCACCGGGCAGCTTTAACGTTTCATTAGCTGAGTCCACATATTACAAAACATAATTGAGTAACATGTTTAGTCAGCCTAACCAGAAACTTAGTTTGCTAGATTTTTATTCATTTGTAAACTAAAAGAGAAAGGATGCGGTTACGTTGAAGGTTAATGAAGGTTAAGGTTAGGCGACTGAAATGACAGAAAACATTAATTGCAGATCTGTGACGGGACGTGAACTCAGATCTACCAAATGAATGTCGGCTGTGCTACACACCCATCCAACACCATCACCAGCAGGTGTGAAGAAGATAACGTTTAGGACATGTTGGATGCAAAATATCCAAAATATTCAGGTCATTACTTAATATTGATAGACTGATGAGAGTAAAACTGCTTTTAAGTATGTAATATAAATTGAAATCTATGAATTGAAATCTGTTATCAGACAGAAACCACTGTCTCTCGTATGTACAGCGGGCCTCCATGCTGCTGGATAACTCGGTTAAATTGATTTAATAACTGAATGTGCTTTTGTTGTCGCTGTCATCTGATTGTAACCGTAATGCTGTGTTGAACTCGACTGAGCCGTGTGTTTGACAGGATGTCCTCATTAACCAGACGTGCCCCACTGACCTCTGATAACCTTCCACACCCCCGCAGGCGCTTTGCTTGTGTGGGGCGAATTAGCTGAATACGGCACATTGAGCTGAAACCCTGCACACACAACAAGGCATGAAAATAATTTACTGATATAGATCTCTGCAACTTTTTGTTTTTTATTGGACCTAATGGCTCCGATTCTCATTATACAAAGAGTCATTTCAGGATGTTTGTGATGCTCGGAAACATTTCTGCATTTTACAGCCTTTTTGTATTGATCGTGTATAGGAAAAGGTCATTTTAGGCCACGTCACATGACCTGTGATTCTGTCAGCGCTGTTCTTTAATGGGCTCTACGAGAAAAACATGCTAGTTTTTGTGTAACCTTTATCTAACAGGGTGGTTCTGCTGAGAGGAACCTTACATTCACACCTGGAAGCTGCATGAAGTGTATTTTTGCCATTTCTATCCAGAGGATGTGAGGGAGTTATTGGCCTAATGACACCTTCCTCCAACCATAGGAAGAGCATGTAGTTAATGTGATTTTCTTTCCAAAGTGATGAAAAATAAAGTCATTTTTATTTTTTTGATTGACATTATATCTTATTTAATCCTGTGTGAAGAAGAAAACTAACCAGTTTATTTGTCTTTTGGCGCTGATCTTGAATTTGAGATGAGAAAAATAAAAACCAACAGGCTGATAAACCTCTGTGAATTCAAAATTGCATGATAAATATCAGGATCCATCGATCCACACGTACTTATTATTCCAGAGGTCCCTTGTTAGAACTCCTACGTCCCCTGGGAAATTCTGATGGTTTCCCTTATTGGGCCCACACACGTAATTTATTAACAAAGTCCTTAATTCACCATCTTTTTAATAAGGCCTCTCTCTCCTCCTGTCTTTGCACATTTGGCTGGCTTTGTGAATGTTAGATTAACAGCAGCAGGTTGAGAGCAGGCAGCTTTAATTAGCACAGTTTATATGTTGAAGTTCCTGATCAATGCGACGGCGTGCTGGAAGTTCAGGTTGTGTGGCGCTCGTTTTCACAGCATGCTAACGGCGCAGAATAAGGTTAGACGTTCTGATAATGCCAAGATGTCCTCCTCGCTGGTCTGACCATGTCCTCTATTGATTGGACAAGCACAGACATCATGTTTCTCGGCAGGGACGCCATCAGTGTAACGGTAATTATCACATCTATAAAATATTATGACGAGAGTAGAGAGTAGTGCACATGCATCTACTTGGAACACTCAGAATTCAGATACTCAATAAAATGCCAGAGGGTAAATGTAGTGAACAGGGAGGGATTTCAGATACAGCCGTAGTGTTTTTACGACTTATATTTGTACAGTAATATGGCCAGTAGAGCCTGACTGATCCTGGACCTTTAGAGGTTAGAGATGTTTAAAAAACTATATTCATCAGCCGATAGTAAAAACACACAAGCATAAACAAGCAATCTCAATACGGGTCCCTTAGATTTTTAAAAACATGTTTAAATCTGACCAAGATACATGCTGAGCGGTACATGACTTAACTTCAAGAAGTCTAATGTGAAGGTGGCACTGTTTCTAAATAACCATAAACCCAATCTGGCATTTCTGCAAGTTATTGTTAACTTTTCAGCCGACATATACGCTGATACATATACACTTATATATCTGCAATGAGCTAATATCAACCGATATAGTGGCCACCACTGTTACCATCAAAAAGGCTTCACTCGGCCATCTCTCAGTACATTTAAGTCATCTACAAATACAGACTTATATAATTTAAGATATCTGCAACCGCAGTTTTGCTTGTATATATTTAAGATGTCTAATATATAAGATAGATTTTGACTTGTCAGAATTCTGTAATGATGTTACAGACATCATCACACCAATTTATCATTTATTAGGCAGATGGGAATCACATTACAGATATCCACAATGCATTTATGGCTTGTCAAAACTTGAATTTAAGATATCTCTAATTCCATTTTGACTTGTATTTGCAGGGCATTACAGTGTTTAAGCTTTTGGTAATCTAATTTCTGCTGTACGAGTGCATAATTCTGTTTCCTCTTCCCCCCTCTCATTTGTCACGGTTAGTTAATTACTTAATTTTCTAAGAACTTAAGTGAGCGTCTAGAAATGATTGCAAATAGGTTTATTGCCAGGTGGGTTTTCACATACAAGGAATTTGGTGCACAACAGTCAAAATATACAAAGTAGGAGAAAATGCAAGCACTGCAAAAAACATCTAAAATATAAACCAGCAATTTAAAATAAAAATATGTACAATTCTACAGTATCAAAAGCTGTAAAGTGATTAAAACGAGGAGAATGAAACATGCAAAATTTTGAATGATTTAAGTCTTTAAATGTTTGTTTTTCTTGTTTTAAGATAATACGCGTTTGGATGGTGAAACACGATTGATTTGGGTTTGTGGTTTTAAAATAAGTAACTAGAGGTGAAATATATAAACTGAAGTGCTATAAAAAAAAATTTAATGAGCCTGTTACACCTGATACAGTTGTACCATCAGTTTCTGTCTGTCTGCCTGTCTGTCTGTTGTGTCCAGGGAGACGACTGCTCTATCAGCTGTCCTTCAGGCCTGTTCGGGACCAACTGCACCTCGTCGTGCTCCTGCCACAACGAGATCTCCTGCTGGCACGTCGACGGCTCCTGCGTCTGCAGAGAAGGTTCTGTTCAGCTCTGTGATCCTCCATTACACCGTTAGAGAGCTTTCATTTAGGATGATCAGTGGATTTCAGGAGGTATCGGTGATCTACGTAGTGTTGGAATTTCACTTTTTAGTGTCCCCGGCCTGGAAGCACCTAGACATAACTGTAAGACTCCAATATACCTGGAACAGTGATATAACCTTCTTTCATTGAATAGCTATCCACTAAGAAATCTCCAAAGTTTGTTAGTGTTTTACAGTTTTTTTGTCTGATTTCCACTTTGTATTTTCTTTCAAGACTTCTCAGCTGCAGTAACTGTGGTGTCTGAAGTCTGGAGACCGCCCTCCCCAAATAATACGTCCGTGTAGGTCGTCTGTGCAGCAGCTTATTACGACCCATATTTACGTCTGTATGTACGCGACCTCTAGCGGGCGTAGTAATTATGACAGGAGCAAAGGCGGAAGTCTGTTGAGGTGGAATAAAGAGCGACAAAGTCCGCGTAGGGAGGAGGTCGGGGTCGATGGTCGGATCAAACAACACAGGACTTTTACCCAGGAGGCCGCTGTTGGTGTCCCGTGTGAAGCCAAAAATCAACCTTGACTTATTTCAACATGACGTGCGTCACATCGCAAAACTTAACTTACTTAGCGTAGTTATTTTAACCCAAACCATGATCTTTTCCTAAACCTAACCAAGTAGTTTTACTGCCAAAACCTAACCAAACTGTAACCACGTGTGTATTATCGTTACCATGGAGACGAAGGTCCGGTACGCCTATGTCGTTTTCTGAGTCACTGGCAAACAACCTTTTCTGAGGTTTTTGGAGTCATATCGCCTGCCACCGGAACAAACGACCTATGCGGTTGTTTGGGTTGGAGGACTTGTTGGAAATTTGGGTTTTGACCATTTTACAAACTGCAGTCAGCTTTGCTCTCAGTCCCAGAAACACCGCTCAGCTCTACTTTTCCTGTCTCCTCTGAGGAAGAACCTCATCTTTTAAAATCACTTTTGCCTTCCTAACTCTTTACTCGTCTTTCTAATTCTCTCCTTTAGAGCTGAAACGATTAGTCGATGAACTGATTAGTCGATCGACAGGAAAATAATCTGTTCAACTATTTTGATAATTGATTCATTATTAAAGTAATTTTAAAGTAAGTTCCTAGTTTCAGCTTCTTAAGTGTGAGGACTTCCTGCTTTTCTTTGTCATATGTCAAAAGTAAACTGGTCAGACATAGCAAGCAATTTGATTGGCTTCAGGAAATTGTGATGGTCATTTTAATTGTCTATATCAGTAACTGTGAGGTTATTTTTGATTATTGTGAATTTTGATCATTCTTTTGTTATTGATTAAGCATTATGGTTTTCTTCCCTTCTCTTAACTCACCTCTGAAACTCCTGACCATCCAAAAATGTAAAAGTACCTCCCTTAACGATCTCCACAACCTTTTCTTGTTGTGTATTTTGTTCCCCGCTTCACCTCCTTAATATCTCTCAATATCAGCATGTTTAAATATTTATGCGCCACTGAACCTCGTGGGGAACATGGGTAATTAAAGTGGAGAGACATCTGAGGCAGAGCGCAGGCCAGGGGCCTGAGAGCTTGGGTGGGTGTCTGTCTTCACCCTGGAAACCCTTATTTCCTTTTGGTTTCAGAGTTACTGCGGGGAAAGGTTTAGGCTGATTAAATAGGGTTATCAAACATGTGTTGGCCATGTTACTATAACGTTCTTTATACTAGAGGCTTGTAGAGCAAACATCTGATAATCTATACAGTTCAAGATACTATTAAGACTACTTTTTTCTCTAAAGAGGCATGGGGTCTAGCTAGTCTGCACATCAAAAGAGTATTGGACAGTTGCATCCTGCATCTGCTGGTGTTAAAAAAATTACATTGAAGGAAGGAGGGAGAAGGAAACTCACCACTCCAATGTTTTATTTATAATTCTAAGGATCAATGTTTCAGCACGTTTACTTCTTCAGTGATCATTGAAATGAGATGAATACTGTCAGGTCAAGTGTTTAAAAACATGTGCGATTCATAGCCGAGAAATTCCTCCAACATCAACACGTCCACGTTCTCTTTAAGGGCATCTTTATGCCTTTATTAGATAGCAGGCAGTAGAGCGATGACAGGAAATGAGGGGTTGACATGCAACAAAGGTCCCTGGCCGGATGTGAACCAGGGACGTTGCAGCTCATGGTTGGCGCCTTCACCTCTAGGCCACCAGGGTGCCCCAGTATGTCCACATTTTAAGAACCAGCAAGTACAAAGTAGGGAAATACAGAGGCAAAAAATCACAAAATAGAAATTATTATATTCAAATAAAGACTACAAAATGATATAAATATACATCCAAGTTACACTTACACTAAATTTCAACATTAACTTGACTGCAGTCAAAAAGTTGAATTGCATCAACATATTATCTGCTCATAATTGAATTATCAGGGTGCATGTAATAATAACAGTTTTTGTAAAGGATCATCTGGGTTTTCTACATTTGGGTCATATTTTCAGTATAACAATATATTCAACAAGTTAATTGCTGAGATCTGTTACAACACAGCAAAAAGGAAGTCAAACAGCTCCAGAAACCCGAGTAGTCACACTAACTGACTGACTAATCTCCTGATTCAACTTCCTACCGTACTCGCCGTAGTTGTGTTTGTATACACAGACTTTCAGGGATTATTAATGATGTTTTGAGTATGGCTCGTTTACAACCTGTCTGATCATGTGACTACTCATGTTTCTAACCAAGTACGAGTTAATTTGTAGCATTGCCGCCGTGTTCCCAGGTCTCTGCAATTACTCTGTTCAGTACTTTGCTCTCATGACTGATAGAAATGATGGACAAAACTATGAAAATAAGACCCACATTGTGATAAAGATAAACTTTAGATGCTTCACAGGTGCTCATGAAATCCAATAAGTGCTCAGATAAATTGGCCGTGGACTGACAGTCTTTGGACTGCGTCTCTGTCCAGGTTGGCAGGGTGTGGACTGCTCCATCCCTTGCTCCAGTGATACTTGGGGACTAAGCTGCAATCAGACGTGTCAGTGTGCCAACGGGGCGGCCTGCGACCCCATCAATGGGACCTGCACCTGCTCCCCGGGCTGGAGGGACGAGTACTGCGACGCACCGTGTCCTGTGAGTGCTCCTCATTAGGTCTTTCATGAGACTAAAGCTGCAGCCATGTTTTGCAGAAAGGGTCAGAGTTTGGATTCAACCAAATGAATAACAATTTAAAGACAGTTTAGTTTTGTGTCAGTTAGTTTTGTCTGGTGTATTCTTGCTGTTGTTAGGAGGGATCCTACGGGCTGGACTGCAAAGAGAGATGTGACTGTGTCAACGCTGATGGCTGTGATCCAGTGACCGGCTTCTGTCGCTGTCTTGCAGGTTGGACAGGTGAGTTATGCAGCTACGGTTTGGCCCTGATAAACTGTGACTGTCAAAGCTCAGGCTTCTGGAAACAGGAATGAGGGCCAAAATGCTTCACGAGATCATGCGTGAATCCATCTTGCCAGGCTTTAAGTTATGTGCTTTTGTGGTCAACCACAGTGGTTCGGACCAATCAGCCTCCTATTAGGACCTACTGGCAGCTACGACTGCAACTGTTCATCCGAAAACGCTACGCTAACCTCCTAAAGAGGTTAGCGTAGCTGCTGCTATAGCATCACTTCTGTAAGACCTGGAGAGTATTTCTTCATTGAAAGAAGATAAAAGAACAGCACTGAAGGCTTTTCTCCATGGAAAAGATGTTTTCGCTCTCCTACTACGTCATATGGTTCGTTGATCTGACTGGCTGAAGTTAGACGGTGACTTCTCAGGTGGTTCTGCGTAATAAACCATACGGCGCGTCAGGTTACCGAAATGCAGCCACAGACTCAAATGGTTCAGGAAAAAGCAGTTTATGAAGTTAGGAGGTCAAACGAACAGGCTTATAATTGAAAAGAAAAGTCAGGCAAACAAGTCCAAAAGTTGGCATCGACAAGGATACTGTTTCATACCAGGTCAGGCCTACTTGCATCTATTTTAGCATTGACTTTGAATGCAATCACGTTCGGACGGCTGTGGTTCAGGAGGTAGAGCGGGTCATCCATTAATCCCAGGGTTGGCAGCTCGATCCCCCGGCTCCGCCTGTCCACATGCAGGGTGTCCTTGGGCAAGACACTGATCCCAAAGTTGCTCCCGATGGAGGCACCTTGCATGGCAGCTCCGTCGCCATCTGTGTGTGAATGAGACCAATCTGTAAAAGCACTTTGGGAACCGATAAGGTTGAAAAGCGCTATATAAGTGAAGTCCATTTACCATTCTTTCTGAAAACACAGTCAGAGTGTCAAGTTGTAATGATTCAAACTGACGTTAACAATAATGCCCAACTTATAGCCTTGAATAAAGGGTCTGCTTTCTTTTAAAAACATTGAATACACTCCAGAAACGCTTCAATAACGCAGCTGGTGTAGATTGGCCTTCAGTCTGGCCTTTAGGTCCTTTGAGGACACACCTTAATGAGCCACATGCAGCCCCTGAATTGAGGGCTTAGAGGGCAGGTGAAGCAGGTATGGCAAACACCAGAGCAGACACACTCAGCTCAGGGGGAGAAGGGAAAAGTGTCTGAGGCTGAACATAAGGACGAGGCAGGCGGTGCTGGTGACACCACGACAAGGATGGAGACAACAAATCGATGTGATGCGCGAAAAATTCTAAAACTGATGGAGATTAAAGCTTGGATGAGTTTGACAGCCCAGCTCTCTTCAATAATTCAGCTTCACAAGAGTTCCCCATGAATAAAGCACCATTCAAGTGAGACCTGGCTTTTGCTCTCAGATTCTCGTGTCCCATGCGTTTTTTATTGGAGCCTTTTTTCTTTTTTCTTTTTTTTACAGTTCATCAACATCCTCAGCAGTGACATTACACCTCTTTCTTTGAACCTTTTGTTTACTTTAATAAATGTCATATTCAAGTTGGAGCTCTGCTTATTTCACCCGCTAATCGTCAGTCAGTAGAGCCGTGATGAGCGGTGATCAATATGAGAGCTGATGAATATGTAGAGGGCGATTTAATTTACTGCCAGAGGGAGAACAGGAGATGAATTGACATTGGGAGGAACTTTAATGTATTGAGGAATAACTTCGATCAAAGTTTAGACTAAAAGTTGGAAGTAGCTCAATGAAATTGGTTTGAAGAAGTAAAGAAACGTTGTTGTTAGACTGAAACAGGTTGGTCGGTGTAATCACAGTTAAGGTAATGACCAGGAATGATAATTAGTCCTATGAGATAATAACAGAAGTGTTTTCATGAAGCTGAAATAAAAATACTGTGTGTATCAGCTCAAATCTCTCCATTACAGCCCTCATATCCTGCTAAAGACTTCTCCTGTGATCCATTATGTTCCCAGTGGGTGAAACAAACCAATAAGACTACATTAAACTGTTTGCACAAAGTGTAGTTGCTTTTCACCTATACAAAAATTGCAAAAGGGAAAAAAACATTATAAATTTGTCCTTTTGACTTAACTGAGCTGTTTCTCTGAGTATCCCTTTCAGATATTGATCTGTTAGGCTGCTGAGGTAAATTTGAAATTGAAATGAATGAGGGGGGTATGTTTTTTTGAACACTGCCTTAGGTTGGTATGTCAAAGTAAAACTGGGGTTTATCTACAAAGACTGGCCATCAAATGAAGCGTGAGAAAACCTGCACGACTCCTCTCAGATTCACGCAGAGCGATACAGTCCTTACCGTGCGAGGCAGCTGGATTTGCGAGATCACACGAGAATCCATCTTCCAGGCTTCAAGTTATACGCTTGTCAGCGTCCTATGAGGAACTACTGGCAGCTACGGCCGCGGATCAGGTGCGACGACTGCGACTGTTTGTTCGAAAACAACAATGTTGTCTCCTAAAGAGGTTAGCGTAGCTGCTGCTATAGCATCAGTTCTATCAGAACTGTATTTCTACATTGAAAGAAGAGCAAAGAACGGCGCTGAAGGCTTTTCTCTATGGAAAAGATGTTTTCACTCTTCTCCCGACCGGCTTCGACTCTCCTACTACATCACATGGTTCGTTGATCTGATTGGTTGAAGTTAGCCCGTGATAAGTATTTTTTGAAAGTGCCTGCCCTTTTACAAACTGTTTCCAAAGACGACCTCTCAGGTGGTTCTGTCTAACAAACCATCTGCTGCGTCAGGTTAGTGCAGTCCATCAAACTGCTTCAGAGAAAAAAAAAAGTTTTTTGGAGTTTGCGCTTGGTGAGCAAGTTACATTGAAATGAATGGGTGGCTGACCAACATATCCAGTTCTCGTTAACCTTTAACTCCACTGTTGACCACACCCTGTGGGTCGGTCGGGTAATGCTCGAACAGAACTAGTTCGTACGATGTGCTGTCGGACCACGTCACAAATCAAAAGTGTTTACAGTTGTTCTGAACGGCGCGGAGAATAGCCGGCCATCATAACGAGCGGGGAGATGCAATATCACTTAAATATGGAGATAACAGCACATTTATAGACTGTCTCTCTTGCACTTGGTTGTTCACATGAAAAGTGACAGAAATGGAAAAAGAGAGCTGCGAGAGAAGTTCGAACTCTGGCTCCTTTCTCACCTGCACACAGCCGACCAATCACGGCGTGAAGTGCGTGTGAATGTCGGACCGTCGGTTTCCGAAGCTATTCGACCATCCGACAAGCCGATCTGATGGAGTATACTGGCAGCTTAAAGGGCAATGGATGTTCTGTGCTCATAGTATACAGTATATATACTAATCTTAATACTATAATGTTAATATAGTGAGCACCAATGAACGGTTACACAGCCACATTAGAAAGCTACTACCAATTTCACAACTGGAAAATGGACAAGGAGAAAGCAAAATGTTTTTGGGTGTTTTAATCCTGATGTCCCTTCAGCTGTCAACACTTTGTTTTAACACTTTCTTTTGACAGTTGCATTGTGGCCATACTGTCCGTCAACTCCTCACTCAGAATCAGAACAAGACAGAATTCAGTCTGCATACCAACATCTTTGAGTATACTGTGTTTTTTGTCACAGTAAATATTTACCACAGAGAAATAATCAGTACGTAGTGTGGAATTGGGACGCAGCATGAGTTTATGAGGAGGAATAATCTAGTTAAATCAGTGGATGAATATACTTATATGACTGTATCTTTCTTACATACACAAAGCGTCGTGAGCGTCGTGTCAGAAGCGTTAATATTATTTGTGTCAAATCAGATGTTTTCATTTTCTTTCAATCTGCCACTTGGGAAATGAATGCTAGGTGTTAGCCTTCAGTGCGTAATGCAGCGGCTCAAGAGTTTATTCAGCTCCGTGTCCCGTCCCCACCTCCTCCGCCTCTCTTTGCCTCCTTTTGTTTTAACTTCACAGCCTCGAGTTTCTGATTTTCACCCACTTTGTGGCTCAGAGGTAGTTTTATTAATTGAGTTATAATGGCTGACTGTGCCCCACTCTCATATTCCCTCATATTCTATGTCAAAGGAGGTTTCTAATGAGCTGCAGATCTGCACACAGGAGGAGGGAGACATACTGTATTTGAACATACACTATTGTACTCCGTCCGTCCGTCTGTCTGCCTGTCCTGCTTTCTGTCTGTTTCTATATTTAGATGTGGTGGTAAGCGTATTCCTCTATATGTGTGTGTAACTAAGAATTAATGTAATGTTAGTCTCTGGGGCACTGCAGTCTCCAGACTGTCCCCTGTGAGCAGTGAGGGCTGTGATCCGTTCTGCAAGCCAGCTTTGGTGTAGACAGACTCCTGCCTCTCAGGACACGCACACACACACACACACACACACACACACATGCAATACTGATGAAAGAAGGAGACACTTCAGCAAATGATTAAAGGGCAGAAAGTCTCGGGCAGAATTCTGGGAATTTAGGTTTTTGCCTGAAATGTTTGTTCATACAAACTTAACATTTATTAGTTTATTGTGTCGAGGCTCACAGTGTCTCAGAAAACCGGTACTCTATTAGCTACTTTTAGCATATTTTTGAATGTTAACGTGATTGATTGGTTTGTATGCCCACAACCAGCATGGCCGACAGTGTGGGCCGGTTTTAGTTCATCACAGATATAATGATATTTGCGTATATGTTAAAAATGTCATTTCAGAAAAACAAACGATATGTTTATGGAGTCTCTATTACAGAGTTTGTCCATCAGAGATAAAACACTATAAAACGTCTCCCTCAGTACGTACCGGGGTTACAATTCTTTAATGATCAAATTTAAGGGATTCTAACTCGACTTAGCCAAAACTCTTTCAACTACAGAACCACTGTTTCACTTTTCATCCTCATTCGATTGTTTTAGTAGCAAAACATATAACAAGACTAAGAGTCTCTACTGGAGACGTAAATCTTTATGTAAATCTTTATTAAATGTGTATATATAGATTTATTTTTACATTTCTTAAAAAGTCTCAGTAATTCCCTAAAACAGCTGCTCACTGTAGTTTTTAATCAAACAAACAGGAGGAAATAGAAATTGTTGGGGACTATTTTCAGCAGCGGATGAATCCACATTTGGTGCTCTAGTGAGTATTTGGGGCAGGAGGACAGTGTGTGTGTGTGTGGGACTGAGTCCAGATAAACTGCAGTGTGTGTGTTCATGGTGATGAAGGAACAACAGTGAGGCTCACTGATGTGTGTTTAATAGTTTTTATGGCTCAGAGGAAGAAGAGACATCAGGCTACACACACAACACTTCTTAGTAGAAACATTCGCTGCTGGTTTGGGTCTTTTTTGTTGACAGTAAGAAAACTAAAGTTGCCCTTTAACAGGTAGATGAGTACAGAGGAATTGTCTCTGTGTCTGATTTTTATGTCCCGTCCCTCCTTCACGCTCTTTCCTCCCCTGCTGACTCAATGTCTGAGTAAGTGCCCAAAATGCCTTTTGCTAATGTTCCCTCACCCACCCTTTTTTTTGCATCATTCTCTCTTCTGACACATCTGAGACTTTGTGATTCAGTTTGACTTCACTTTAAAAGCTGGGTAGCTTTTAGAACAAAGCCTCTTGCTTTACCACGGACTATAAATGTGTGTGTTTGCATGTGTGTGTTTTGTGCAGGTGTCCATTGCGACAGTGTGTGTGAGGACGGACGCTGGGGACCCAACTGCTCCTACAGCTGCACCTGTGAGAACGGAGGCTCCTGCTCCCCAGAGGACGGCGCCTGTGTGTGCGCTCCGGGCTACCGCGGCACCAGCTGCAGACGACGTAAAGAAACTTTTGACACACGCGACATTTCATCTCACGCATCCCGAACTTGTGCTATCGTAGCTGCAGTGCAGTTCAAATAATTGAAGTATTATTCAAATATATCATTTGAATTAAGTAAAAGTCCTGATCTGAAAAAGTATTAGCATTCAAATGTACTCGAGCATCAAATGACGTGAAGAATGGTACCAGCCTCGTGTTCATGCACCAATAATGAAAACCCCTAAAATGATGAAGTAATGATTTTGGGGGATTACATGCTCCTTTACAGGTTTACACTTCTTTGATGATGTCTAATTTGCTGCGTTGTAATGTGTCACTGTGCTGAAACAAGGATTTCCAGAGTGTGTTAGAAGGATATGCCGGCACAATTTCATTTCATACATACTTTTGGCCACAAACCAGCAGGAAATTTGGTTTCTGAGCGAAAGCTTGCGTGCGATTAGATAAAATGTGCAGATGTTAGTGTGCCGAAGCTCCTTTTTTCCAGGAACTTCAGTATTTGGAGTAAGAAGCTCGTGAAGCACAAGAGGCTGCAGCTGTAAATGGAATGTGTCCGATACATAAGGCCTTGTTCAGATCTGTTTTTTTGGGAGTGGGGGGTTACCACAGCAACCCATGCAGAGAGGCTGGTGAGAATTCGACAGTGCAGACAGTCGGTCTTAAAGATCTGATTTGAGAAACAAATCTGCCTGCTGTCTGAAACAAAGCCTAAATGAACACTTCGTATGTTCTGCTGCTCGGTTTTGAGCGTTAATTAGGCTGCCACTAAAACCTGTTTCTGCCTTCTCTGCCAACAAAAGCTGATTAAACATCTTTGAGTTGTAGTTATTTTAGACTTTACTTACAAATGTTCAAAATTACCTAATAAATTCAAAGATAATAACATGCTACGGAGCCTCATCCCTACTTGCTGGCCCTTGAAATCTACCCAATCTGTGACACTCAACATTCAAGCTATTATAAAGTGAAGCATCCTGCAACTGCATGGCTCATTTCTCATCTCCATTTTATTTAGAAATTAATTTTGGCGAACAGTTCAGGAGAATTGAGACGTTTCCAGAGGAGCCGCCGTGTTTTTATCACGTCTGAACATCAGAGTCGGACTCCAGTGAGAGGTTCGATCGTCCAGTCAGGTGTAAGAAGGGTTTAATCTAGAATCTGGTCATCTGTTGTACAGCCTGCTTGAAATGAAGTCTGAGGCTACTTGTTGACGTTGCTCGCAGTGCGTCTGTCTGACAGCGTGCCTTTCCGTTGATCTGTGTATATAACACACAGCAGCTTCTCCCTGCATCACGGTGATAAATTTAAGGCCTCTCGGTTCACAGTTAAGGCGGCAATTATCTTGATTAGGAAAATCCTGTAGCGTGAGCGAAGCGGTAGACCGGCCTGCACCGGCTTGTCTCACCACTTGGAGTAACATCAATTAAAGCAAATTAAAGGCCTTAGGAAGACGCACGAGGCAGGATGTGTGGTGGGAGGACAACAAAGCAAAGCTAATACAGCCAACAGGTTGACCCCGGAGAGGAGACGGCGGGCAGGGAAGCACGTTCACGGACACACTTTTGCATGCGTGCACACACACACACACAAATATATAGGTAAGCTTTCATATATGTGGGGCTTATAAACGTAGCTTAAATTGGGACTAAGTGGAGCATGAAATCCATTATTAGAATGATCAAAGAACTAATCAGAGAACTAATCAGAAGTTTCCCTCAGACTTCTCTCTCTACCACACACACACACACACACACACACACACACACACACACACACACACACACTGTTCACCCACATCCTTCTAACAGTGGTGTGTGTGTGTGTGTGTGTGTGTGTGTGTGTCCTCTGCAGCATGTTCGCCTGGTTTCTTCGGCCACCGTTGCAGCCAGTCGTGTCCTCAGTGTATCCACAGTGACGGGGCGTGCCACCACGTCAGCGGCCACTGTGAATGTCTCTCTGGCTTCTTCGGCTCCCTCTGTAACCAAGGTCAGTCGATGTTTTCTTCAGGTCTTTGTTCCAAAAAGGTCAAGTTGGTTTTTGTTACAACCCTTCAATAAGAAATAAAACCTCTTGCAATCTTCATCAGTGCAAACATCCATCAGAAAAAAGCTCTTGTTTGACTGAAAGTTTCTAAAATGCTGTAAATAAAAATGTGCACAGATCAAAGTGAACAGAAGTGTGACGTGGCGCACAAATACAGCTGCATAAAAATGCTTTAAACATGAGTCAGGAGGTAGAGCGGGTCGTCCACTGATCAGGCAGGGATCAGGAAGGTTTGATCCCCAGCTCACATGCCGAAGTGTCCTTGGGCAAGACGCTGAACCCCACATAGCTCCCGTGGTTGGCCAGCAGCACCCAGCGTGGCAGCTCTCTGCCGCGAGTGTGTGCGTGAATGGGTGAATGAGCGGCAAAAACCCTGTAAAGCTCTTTGGATAAAAGCGATATATATAAATGTCACCATTTACCATTTACATCTCAGATTTTTAATGGGGTACTCCAGCCACTTAGTACTGCACTTTCATAACGTTGACTGTGAGAGACAGATTATATAAAGGAAAATGGTCCAAACTGAAGAAGCAGAGGACGAGATACATCCTGGCTTTTAGTCCCCAGTTTGGGTCGAGCTCCAAAAACACTCAGTCCTGCATTTCCCGTAATGTGGAGTGTGGTTTTTAAAACACGGTGAACTCCTTGGTCATCAGTCCAGAACTGAGGTCCTGGATCGCATCGTGAGACACGTCCACTGACCGCCAATTTAGAGACACACACCTACTCTACTGTGCGTAGTACAATAAGAAAATCTAAATTAGAGCTGCAACGATTAGTCGATTAATAGATTAGATGATTGAAAGAAAATTAATTGCCAACTATTGCTTCCAGCTTCTTAAATGTGAGGATTTGCTGCTTTTCTTTGTCCTTTCTGACAGTGAATGAAGAGTCTTTGGGTTTTGGACAAAAGAAGCAATTTGAAGACGTCACTTTGGGCTCTGGGAAACTGTGATGAGACATTTTATAGACTAATCGGCAGATTAATCGATAATGAATATGATCTGTGTACCTATGTACCTCCTGTCTCTCTACTCGTCATGTCTCATGTGTCAAACAAAACAAAATCAATGAAAACACGACATGAAGTGACGCATAAGACTCTGGCTGACGTGACGTTTTTAAATGACCTTTTTAAAACACAACAGTGCCAGAGCTCGATGGATGACGCTTCATTTGTTTCTGCAGACAGACGTCACACAGAACTGAGATTAGACAGTGTGACATATTTTTAGACCCGCCTCTCACAGAGCTGTGTGTCAGCATGTGCTCCGTACAGAGGCCCATATCTTTTTGTTTTATAGCTCAGTTTCTGAGTCGATCAGTTGAAAGTTGTGCAGGATTTATTTTATTCAAATCTCTTTTGATGCTAATTTGTAATCACCTTCTCCCAGCAGCCAAGTTATTTAGAAACAGGACAACACACACAGCTGGTATACAGTTTAGCCGCTGCAGGCAGCCTCTTGAAATCTTCATTCTACATTTTTTGTAAAACCCTGGCATCTCTTATCGACTTTATTTTTTAACTTATTAAACCTCCGTACAAAGCAAAGCCCTTGAATGTCTACATTTCATCAGAGAGAGAAAAAATCTAAACCTTGAGCTCATTCTGCCCCCCCCCTTTTTTTTTTACTTTTCCCACCTCTTCGCTTTATGTGAATAATCTTTTTTGTCAGTTCCCCCTGTACATCATTATTTCAGTACGTTTTAGCTCCTCTGCAGGTTAAACAGGTGTTAATTCTCCGATGAAGGCAGTTGGCTCAAGGTTCGTTGCCAAGTCGAATTTTAAATAGAGACAGTGGAGGCAGTGTGCTGTGAAATATTCATCGTCATTAAACAGTTATGCCCCGTCCTACATTAGCCATTCTGCTGGCCACTGCATCTTTGAGCAGGCCCATAGATAACTGGGCGAGCCTCGATGAATCAGATGTCCGGCACGCGGGCTTTTATCCGCCTGAAGAGCCAGTCCCGCTCCATCCCTGTTCTCTCCATGTCTGATACCCTTTTGTACAAGCTAATGATGTTATTGACGGGTAAACCATCTCAGGAGAAAAAGAACTCATTGTGTGTGTGTAAGAGTTAACTAACTGAGACAAACAGGGTTTTCACCGCTTTAATGAAGAAATCAAAGTTCTTTTTCAAGTGGAAGCTGTCCAAGATGTAACATTTACAGAAATGTCCTCTTAGAAAGTGTACAGTGAACTCTGTCTTAGCCGCCATGCGTTATCTATACAGCTGCTCATTTACATACACACACTATCTGTCTGTCTGCCTGTCTGTCTGCCTGTCTGTCTGTCTGTCTGTCTGTCACCTTCAGACAACCACAACAAGTCAGGACTCTTTATAGCTTCTTCTGCTGTACCTGGAAATTAATCAAACACAAAATGAAATTCACCCTCAAACAAGGACTGTATGTAAAGATGCCCATACACCCACCTGAACCAATCACAGCACACTCACAGTTGTCAATCATGAAGTCCCCCCCCCCCTTTTATAGCATCAAATAACTAATTAAAACCAAACTTATCAGAGAAATGAACACTTGATCAAACATAAGCGTGATAAAAACTACCTAAAATGACGGAAACCGTCTTTGGGGTGACTTTTCAGTTTGGCCCATGTCCCATCCGCTAACATGGAGGGGGCGGGGCTTATGATCTGTACTATAGCCAACCACGATCCAGATGTTTTGGCTTCACTTTTGGGGAGCTGTCATGTCGTCCAGCTTTATATACAGTCTGTGGTGGGGTCATAAGGACTCAGATGAAAAAAACATTTTTTAAACCGTCTTCAACATGTGTGATTTTAGGCGATGTAATGGGGGGGGGCAGTATGAGGTTAGAGGAGGTAATTATGGCGGGTCGGCGTAGAGCCTAGGCTACTACAGTCGACAATACGAAAATAAATGCACAACAACGTCGACTGCACAAGTAACAGTCATCATACGCATCATTGGACAATTTGCATTTATTTCTTCTGTATTAATATATTGAGTTTGTATGTTCTCATCTGTTAGTTAACATTTCTTGGCTATTTAACAAATGATGCTTTTAAAAAGTATGTTTCAGAAAGTGGCGGGGGGGCGTGTCCACAAGTGTAAATGACACGCATGTCCTCAAAAACATCAAGACCATAAAAAGACACATGATCACTGCTCTTCGGGAATCCCTTCGTATCTGCACACATCAATTGCTAAATGCTAACATTTAGTATGCTGCCATGTCTGTACACTGTACTAGTGTTAGCATGTAGAAGTGCTACGTTAGCATCAAGCCGAAGCTGATGGTTTTAGAGGCATCGTGTCATTTATCAAACTGTTTTTGACCTTTTTTGTGGCTTCATGTGAAAAGTCAGGCGATCACCAACATCGTTGGGATTCATCCTGTGGAGAACATGAACATCCAA
This sequence comes from Maccullochella peelii, assembly GCA_002120245.1. NCBI lineage: Eukaryota > Metazoa > Chordata > Actinopteri > Centrarchiformes > Percichthyidae > Maccullochella > Maccullochella peelii. The sequence goes on from LKNJ01000429.1 coordinate 95,440, forward strand.
AAAACTAATTTCATTACAGTCCCTCCGACAGTTGTCAAGATATTTCACTCCGGAGCAAAGTGTTGGACTGAATGGCATCAGCAGAGAGCCACGCTGCTGAAACATTAATTAATAAAAGTTAAGAGCAGATCATCAGGGAGCTTGTGAACAGTCCCTCTCCTGCTAATTATCTTTGCTAAACTCTCCTGGTTTTATTCACACGTCCTGTACAGTGCGCACGGTGTCTTACTTTGATCCAAACTTTACAGACACTAGTCACACGTTGGTAGCTGTTACATAAGTGCAGGGACTTCATTAAAGCATGCATAATGATCTTTATTGCACTCATGTTCAGAGTAAAGATTCCCCTCCTGGGTTTTATTCTTTTAGTGGAACAATATGCACGGCTGGCTAATGGCTGCTATAAGCACAGACGTTTGTGTTAATGAAGGCAACACATTTTATGTAACAGGTGGAAAAAGTAGTAGAATGCAAATCAGTGTAGAAGAGTAATGTAAAAATACTGAATATCTACATAGCTCATGTTTACATAATGTATTTATCTTATTCAACTCTAAACATTAACATCAGGAAGAAATGGCACGCATTCTTAAAACTGAAATACGGCTTTAGTGTTTTATGACTGTAAGCACACACTGTTTAATGTATTGTCATAATTATGCAATGCAAACACTCATTAAACTTTTTAAAGTTTGGTATCATGCGGTTAAGGTCAGGTTAAATGCCAGCTCATAATATTTCTAACTTTTAAACTTTGAGCTGTTTAAAATGTCACGTGCTAGTTTCTCAGCCTGTTTTGGTCGTGTCCGGGGGGGCACGCTGTGGAGAAGTTTCTACACTTTTAACTTTGAATCCCCTGCAGACGTGTTTTAACGTACATAAACTGCTTTACTTTGAGTTAATCTCATTGGCAGTTCCTAATGTGGGGGGAAAATACTTTATTATATTATATATTATATAATAAAGTTCGTCTTTCCATCCAAAAGATGCTTCAAATGAGAGAAAGTCAACATTTTAAGGACAAATGCTAAATATAATTACAGTCAAAGGAGTTACACTATGGAACAACTGTAAAATTAAATAAGTTTAAATTACAGGACAGGATGTGGAGTCTGTCTTTGATTTGTGTTGTTGTGTTTGTTTTTTTCTGATTATTTTGTCTTGAATCTTTTATTTTTCTTTGACTTGATTGATTTGATTGATTAGTGAATGGCGAACGCTGGGGCGCAAAGCTGAAACATTCACGTTTAACACAAAGTTTATTGATAAAGTATTTAAAAAAGGGGGGGGGGGGAGGACTTCTTCCTGCTGCTTTTCGGACATGAAATATTTATCAGGGTTCGTACAGCTTTTTAAAAGTACTTTAAAGGTACCTAAACCAAAAATGTCCAGACTCTTGAAGCCTTTATCATCACATCTAAATTGTTACTAGAAATGCCAGAAGACAACAAACAAATATGACGACGAGATCTTTTTATTTCAAATATTGTGTCGATGATGAAGCACCAGACTATGCTGAAAAAACAAGCATTTTTCAGGGAGTATATTCAAATTCATTCATTTATGAAAACATAACAGTTAAAATTAAGCATTTTCCAAACTTTTAAGACTTTGTACGAATCCTGATTCATGTATGTTGTTTGTTGTGACTTTGCTGTTAATTTTATTGCTTATCCTTGTTTGGTTTTCTTACTTATATTTTTATTTTTTTAATCTAAAATCTAAATCTAATAATTTGTATCTGATATGTTCTTTTCACAAAAAAAGTTCAATTATCTTATTGAAATCTTTGAATAGACGTCTACTTCTTCTCCTTCATGAAAAATCTATAAATCTATAAATTAGAAAAATTAAATTATAAATAAAATTCTGAAGTTTTCCTGCAGTTTCCTGCTTCACTTCACTGTAAAGTCCGTTCTCAGTGTGTGTGTGTGTGTGTGTGTGTGAGGCTCCAAGTTTCCACATCAGACTCTTTGCAAGTTGAATATTGATCCAGGATTGGCTTCCAAACTATTTGCGATGTCACAAATCAAATCATGCACGTGAAAATGGGAATTTCTGTGAGCGCGTAGAAACGTTCCGCTTTCAGCAGATTAACGTTAAAAACGTCCTTCTAGTGTCAAACTCTGCACAGACGTCATTCTGTACGGTGAAGCTGCAGGGACCAGAAGACAAACACGTTTTTGAGTTGAGGGGAACTTTAATAAACACACTGCATCGCTATGTAACATGCAGCAGTGTCCTCTCATGTTAATTGGAGATAATCAAAAAACCCCAGAGCACATTAATAAGACACTGCAGTATCTGTGTGTCAGTGTTGTATCAGTGTAACTACATTTAGTGAAGTAGAAATATTACATCCTTAAGCAACAGTTTGTGTGCATTTCCCTAAAATGATTAAGTGGAAAAGAAAGTCGCCCCTCCAGCCGTCTTTAGACGCTCTGGATGAGAAACTTTAAAACACTCGAGCTGAGCAGAGACACTTTGTTCACATTATAAACGATCAGCAGCGATGATTCATGACTGTTCAGTGAACCCAGGTACAGTTTGTTTCAAAGCAGATTGTAAATTGAAAAGCTAACTTCTCCTCAAACTAAAGATGGGTATAATAATCATCGTGATCAACATGAGTTTTGTACCGAATGTTACGTTGAAAGAGACGGTCAGTGACGCTTCCTGTTCTCTCTGAGTCTCAGACTTTTAATTTTCCTTGAATCCTATTTTCTTTTAATTTTGTGCAGTTGTTTGTTTTATCTGTTCATCTACTTATTTTATATCACCTGCGTTTGCCCGTTTTATTCTTCTGAAAACACTGCTGTCTCTCTCCCACTGCACCATTACAATTTGAAAAATACTAGTTAGAATATAATTTTTCAAATAAAAGTTAAAAAATAATATAATTGCCACTCGTTTATTTATGTTTTAGAGTCCCTAAAATACTTAGATATCAAGATTGCTTGATTCAAATTAGTGCAGATCTATTTTTGTAACTAATTGCCTTCATTAATGGGGTGTCACGCAACACAAACAGATGGTGATATATTGCATTAATCTGCTGTATATTTATACATGACTGCACGTTTCCTAAACCTTTTCTTTTCTTTTTTTAAATCAAAGTTTGGATTGGCTTTTTCTTTTCAAGAGAAATACGAATACAGAGACACAGACAAAAGAACCTATAAATGCAAATAATCATCCAAAAAAAACAACAACATATATATTAATCACTCTACTATAAATGCAAGAGCACACTTATGCATGTACAGTCCGTCCCCCGCAGGCCAAGGTTGATATCTATTCAGTTTGTTTCTTTACAGTTATGGAAGTTAAAGCGTCTCTTTAAAGTCTAACGTGGCTTTATGAGCCTAAACGTTAGCAGCGTGGCTCCAGGGGTGGCATCGGTCGTTTGGTTCGAGACTGACATTTCTTAACAACTACTGGGTGGATTACCATGAAATTACATGCCGACGTTCATGGCCCTTAGAGGTTGAATCTTCTTGACTTTGGTGATCCCCTGACTTTCCCTCTAGCGCCACCAGCAGGTTCACATTGGTGGTTTTAAGTGAAAAGACCCAACATCTAATTGGATGGATCAAATTTGGCACAGATAATCCATGTCCCCCTCAGGATGAACTGTAATAACTTTGGTGATCCCCTGACTTTTCGTCTTGCGCCACCATCAGGTCAACATGTTAATGTAAAATATTAGAACACGACTGTGTTTTTGTGCCGACAGAACTTCATTGTACAAAGAATATTGTTTTTATATGATCATGTCTAGTTGTATTTTATATTTTGGTATTGTCATAATGACCAACAGTTTCCACAATAACTAACTGTATTATATATATATGTGTGTGTGCACAGTGTGTCCCAGTGGAAAGTTTGGTAAAGCCTGTGTCGAGGCGTGTTTGTGCACGAACAACGGCACCTGTAATCCCATCGACGGCTCCTGTCAGTGCTACCCTGGGTGGATCGGCGAGGACTGCTCCAAACGTAAGACGCAACAAATAATCCCTCTTCCTCTTTCACACTCTCCCCTCTTCACTCTTTGTTTTAGAAAGAAGAACTGAAATGAGTTTCCTCTGCGTTTTGTTTTGCACTCGTTGCGCTTGAGTTGGCCGTGAACCAGTCCGAGACAAAAAAAACAACCAACCTTACAGGCAAATTACTCCGTCGGCTCTGACATTATTTATCCATCTGTATTGAACAGAGCGACCACAATCACTCGATCACTCGTGAAGCTAATGAAGGCACAGACCGTCCTGGTCTCTGTCACGTCCGGTCCTCAGACCGCTGACGTTTGTTTGTGACGTTTGAGAACAGATCTCTCTAACTGTGTGTGTGTGTGTGTGTGTGTGTGTGTGTGTGTTAATGCGTGTTATTGGCAGCGTGTCCTCGGGGCTCCTGGGGCCCAGACTGCATCCACACATGTAACTGTCACAACGGAGCCCAGTGCAGTGCTACAGATGGAGAGTGTAACTGCAGCCCTGGATGGACGGGACTCTACTGTACCCAGCGTACGCCTCATACACACACACACACACACACACACACACACACACACACACACACAGATCTAATTAGGGAAACTCTCTGGCTGCTGTGAGAGCACATTACAGATGTGGTCTCACTTCTTGCAGTGGAGTCACAGAGCTTTGAATATCTCATACCTACACTTCCATCTGGTGGCAGATAAAAAAACTACATGCCTAAAGACATTCATTCCTTCATCTCCTTCAAATCCTTCCTCCCTTTCTTCCTCCCCTACTTCCTCCTTTCCTTTGTGGCCTAGAAACCAAGTTTAGTGCCACCATTCGAATGCTGTTAGACAATAATTAAGTAGCTTCTAAGAATCCGTGTTTCAGGAAACAAAACCATCTTATCAAGTCATATTTTTGATGTATGATCCATTAATGCCCAGACCCCATGAAGCCAGCGTAAGGTTCCTTAGGTTGCTTACACACCTGCAAACAAAAGACACATTGATGCGTTTTAGTTACGTTCCGGTTCATGTCCACACTGACAAACGAACCAAGAGCTGTGAACACGGCGTGAACATCCTCGCTTTGTTGGAGGCTGCTGTAGTGATGTTGCTGCGTCACCAGAAACAAGAAGCAGGAAAGTGTCTTCAGGTATCCTGAGTAGTTGTTTAAATCTACCTGAAATGCAAACTGGGTTTGGTTCAGTCTGCAGAGATGATCCATGTTGGTTCCGCTGTGACAGAACAGATTAGCCAGTCCCAGAAAAGATGCTTCCAAGCTTCATCTCCAGGTTTGTGGATCATCTCTCAGCTACTGAGTTTGAAGAGTGGAACAGCTCACGTTGAAAAGTGGCACTTGTAAGGACATGCAGTTGTGTTCTTCTTCAGGCTGTCCTTCGGGTTTCTACGGCTCTCAGTGTGCTGAGGTGTGTCGCTGTCAGAACGGGGCGGACTGCGACCACATCACCGGGCAGTGCTCCTGCAGGACGGGCTTCATAGGACAGAGCTGCGAGCTCAGTGAGTGTGCACATCATGTCTGTACGTCAGCACGTCGTCGTTTTCAGGATGAAAGGTCGATGCTGGATGCATTTATTTTTGGGCTTTGAGAAGGTTGAGTCATAATCCCATCGACGTCGTCACGAAATAATGATGATACACAGTCTGTTCCCATATTTCAATAAATCTTATCATACTAAATATTAAAATACATTTCAAAGGAATAAACATTAGTTCTATTTTTCAACATGATTCTATATATATTAAGACAGGATAAACATTATTGATCCCACACTTAGAGCACAGTAAAGATAGGAGGTGATGTGACGACATATACTGTTCATACTGTGGTATCTCTCCCTCGAAAAAACAATGAGCAGGACTGCTTAATGGCAATATTTCTATATGATTCAATGCGATAAAAGGCTTGACATGTCCGGCGTTTAATTTGCTGGATTAACCAAAAATTTTATCCATTAACTATTTCTCAATTGATTTTCCCAAAAAAGTATGATACAGATACATTATGATTATACAGTAAATTACCATGATAGAAGATTTTATCCATAACGCCCACTGCTAAGTATTGATAAGAGAAGTAGCCTAGTAAAACTAGAATATTATATATTCACCAAACGTTAAGTATAAACTGTTTTGTTGAAACACAAATAATCACAAATAAAGTCAATACGATAAAGAAATCAACATAAAAGTTGTTGTTGTCATTATCAAGATATTCCTTTTGCACTTATTGCTGTAGTTTCATGTATATAAGACCTTCCGTCCCCAGAGGGACTATATAACTTTAACTGACAGCTGTAACATCTGTGTATCCACCTGTAAGATCTAGAGATTTATTAACCCTCTGCTCCCGCGTCCAGAGTGTCCCGCGGGGACGTTTGGCTACGGCTGCCAGCAGCTGTGTGAGTGTATGAACAACGCCACCTGCGACTACGTGACGGGAACCTGCTACTGCAGCATCGGCTTCAAAGGCATCCGCTGTGACCAGGGTGAGAACTAATGGCTCCGTACGGCGGGGCGACGAGCGTCTGATGCTGAAATGAATCATGAAAAATAAGATGACAGGGGAACATGCACATACATTTCTACTAGAGATTAAAAGGAGACTCTGGAGTGTTTCTATAAGATGCAGGTACAAAGAGTTCTTTGATGGATTAACACGTCTGCACTATTTGTTCTCCATTTGCAGATAGCGAGAACTTTTTTGTCTTGTTGAACTTTTAGTTTTGTGTATTTTTTCCATTGTATTTTGTATTTCGAGTTCCTCTCTTGTTTATCACAGTGTGATGTGTTGTTAGTGTATGTGCTTTGATAAAATTGTGCATTTAAAATATGATTCTTCTGAGACAAATGTCTTTTCACTTCAGTCAGCACAAAGTATACACAGACAAATAATGCAACACCTCATGGAAAGTCTTTAACTTTAATTATTTAAAAAGATATAATTTAAAGCCACTAAGTGTGAACATTTTTGACTTTTGTGACTCCCAGTTGTCATATCAAAAATACACTGTGGTGTCTGAATTCACTGAAAGCAACACAAATACTGCACCAATTTCTTTTTCAGGCCTGTTTTCTACAAACCAAAACCTTCGGCCGTCACAAAATGATAAAGTTACATGACAAGACTGAGAGTCTGCAGCCGTGCTAGCTGCTCTGTGAGGCTGTACTTGGGCACAGTAGTGCTTTGAACTAAATGCTAACTTCAGCATGCTAACATGCTCACAATGACAATGCTAATATGTTAATGTGTAGCAGGTTTGATGTTTACCATGTCCACCTTCTTAGATTAGCCTGTTAGCATGCTAACATTGGCTTATTAGCACTAAACTCAAAGTGCAGCTGAGGCTGATGGGAATGTCATTAGTTCTGCAGGTATTTGGTCAGAAACCAAAGTGTTGGATTCAACCTCTGGACACCATGAATGTCTGAACAAAGTGATATTTCAGTCTGGACCAAATTGGTGGACCGACAGACCGGCATTGCCTTTAATAAAGCCATCATTGTTCAGTATATTAGTTCAATTATATTAGTCAGTCTAGGCCCAAAGTTGAAGTCTTTCTTTGTTCATGTTATTTTGTCCACCCACTGTAGATTTTTTTAATAAGGCAAAATACCAAAATTGAGAGCCAACAGCAACTTGTAGATTCAAGGAAATGCAGTAATAAGTGAGGACTTTTATTTTGTTTGTTCATCCGAGTTCATGTAAAATGTTTTCCTCAGCGGCTCTGATGATGGAGGAACTGAACCCCTACACCAAGATCAGCCCGGCGCTGGCATCAGAGCGGCAATCAGCCGGGGCCGTCCTGGGCATCATCTTCCTGCTGCTGCTCATCATGGCCATGCTCGGCCTGGTGGTCTGGTTCCGCTACCGGCAGAGGGAGAAAGGCCACCAGGTGCCGAGTGTCACCTACACGCCCGCCCTGCACATCAACTCTACCGACTACTCCCTCTCAGGTAAGACGTCCGTGTCTCTGGGTGTTTTCCTTTTTCTTCCAGGTACGTTTCTCTCTTTACACATCCAGGCAGATTGGACAACCAATCTGGGACTGGACCAGATTATTTTATCAAGAGTGTTTTTTTTTTTTTTAGATTAACCGTTTAGGAGCATCTTTACAGGCTAAACATATTCAATTTATAATCATATGAAACAAAAGCAGCAAATTGTCACATCTTAGAGGCTAATAGCAAAGGTTTGATTAATTTTCTGTCAATCGACTAAACGATTAATCAACTAATTACTTCAGCACTGATCTTCACTGTATGAGAATATGAATGTAAGTGAGTGTCTGTGCAGCTCTTAACCTTCTGTGGCCAAAAAGAGGAAGAAGCATGTAAAGAAAATGAATAAATGTTCTACAAGAGCGAAGTTCCTCCTCTGTGTTCCAGTCGGAGTTCCTTCATTTGAATTTGCAGCTTTGGACGACGGTGTCAGGTTCTCGGGTGCACGTGCATGTATGTGATGGTGGTGATGTACGTTGTGGTGATGTAAGAACGTGTGCTGATGTCGTGTGGTGACAGCAGGGCTGCAGTGCACAGGCCTGCTCTCCTCTGCAGAGTCCTCTCCCAGTAACAGCTCTGTAGGCCACTGCTTCTCCAACCCCAGCTACCGCACCCTGGGGCCCTGCACCTACGCCGCGCACTACGCCAAGCCAGACAAGAGGAGCTCCGCCAAGGTGGGTCTGAGGACTTTCTGACTTGTACTTGAGGAAAGCTCTCGCAGTTTGTCCACGGAGGGAATAAACCACACTGTTAGTTTAGCCGTTATTCTGCAGAATGCTGCAGATGTGATGTCAGTTGCAGCTTTATGTGGAGACATTTAAGAGATATTCTCTATAAAAACTTGAGATGCAAGTAATAATAATGCATATTATGAAAAAGAGATTTTCTCACTTATTGGCAGCGGTATCTAGCCACGCAGTTAGTTTAGTTTGCCCTCGCCCAGAGTTTAAGATGTCTCTCCCTGAGATTCCTGCCTCCAACTCAACACAGTGGAGCTGAACAGAACTTTGAACAATTACCTTAAAAAATCCAGCAGCTACATCTCCGTCCAGAAACAATGTCCTTGTTACTCTGAATAACCCATTCTTTGTGAAAAGTTTACTTTCTACAAAAGAAACGGTCCTTTTGGGTGAAACAGCCCTTTAATATTAACTGCACTGTAGTAAAAACATTTTTTATTGTCAGCCATAATTAAAGTCACTGTAAAAATGAAAATTGACTGGATCTTACGGTGCCTTCAAATGGGGTCGTGTTTATCGCGTTTACGAGAAGAGTCCATATAAACACCCCCCTCTTGTGGTGTTCACGACCTCGGGAGTGGAAATTTTCTGAAAGCTTCAAGTTCATGAGTTGTGACGCGTTTGCTGATGTTTTCAGAAATGGCGGAGGCCATGGAAGTTCATTTTTCGGTGGATATTAAGTTAATATATTTTGCAATTTTATCCGTATACAGTTTTTCTTTGTAACTTTATAATATGTCGGAGGAAAGCGTTGATATAAATAGAAAATAAGTCAACATTTCTTGGAAAGAAGAGAACAACCAGGAGTCTGGGCGCCCATGTTGCCGATGCCCAGCAGCGGCGTTCTCTCGACTTACCACTTGAACGCCAAACATATCGAGTACACGACGTCGTAACCCCGAGGTCATGAGTGTCATTTGAAGGCAACAATATTAACTTATTTTTCATGCCACATTATACACCTCTTTCCCCAGCACTTACCAACTGACAGTTCGATAAACCCCTCCCCCTACAGTAGTAACTGCGTGTTAACAGCTCACACAACGTCTAAGGCTAATGAGCACATCCTTAACGAACTACATCAGTCTCTGCGGCTGCAGGTGAGGCAGATTTTAGCAAAATCTGCAGTCGCTGGCTGGAAATGAGGAACAGCTTTTGTCTTCCTCTGTCAGGAAAACAAGGACCCATTGTTGGAAAAGTTACAAACATTTTTGAGTGTTAAATGTGCCACAGTTATCATTATAAACGCCATTATGTGCCGGGCCAGAACAGAAAGCTCGACAGGTGTAGCAACAGTAACTGAGGGGGGCGGGACCTAGCGAGGCTTTAATAATAACACTCGCATTCACCTCGAAATAAATAAAACTCCCTTTCTCCTCCTAATTTCACATTGGTTTATACATTTGGATGAAATCTTTATATCCTGCTACAACATCCGGTTTCATGCATTTTGTCATTTCTTTAAGAATGTTTTTAGTTTGTTTAATTTAATGTGTTATCGTTCTTTCTATATTTCCCAGCTGAAGACGAAGAAGCGACACAGGAGCAGTGCTCCAGAGTGGGGGGCCTACTGTGACCTCAGCGAGCTGGGTCGGTCGGGGTTTCTCCCTCTCCTGCTGTGCTGTTTTTGGCTCTACGTTTTCAGCTAGTCACACTTACAGATGCAGTTTAGGACGAATGTAATGCTTCTGCTAAAAGGCCTTAAATGGTTAGTGTTAGGACACTTTGTAAGGACTAAAGGACGCATTGTATTCTGACGCTGCAGTTTTAAATCTACAGGCTAAATCCCTGGCAATCGGCTGATAATTGGTCTAAAATATCACATGACCATTTTTCTTTTCTGGTGCCATTTTTATTATCTGCTATGAAAAAATATCTATAATCTTTAAGATCTTAAACCACCACAATAAACATAAATTTGTATTTAATGAAAGTATCCCCCAGAAAAGTGAAAAAAGATTTCATTCATTTGAGTGTTTAGAAGAATTACAGTAATTAATTAATCCAAGTTTCTCCATAAAAAGTTCTGAAATATATTTAAAGCCACTGAAAACTTGGTTTCAAGTCTTGAGTTATTTCTCAGTAACATTAAATATGCAACAATCAAACTTAAAGTTCGGAAAACAAACATTTTTAGGTATTGTCCAGCATGTGCAGTAGTTCAGTAAGCGTGCATATCAAACAGTTGTCCTTCAATCTCGGTTGTGGAGCATAAATAATCTGACGACATCAAGTTGCAGCCACATGAATGTAGTCGTGGTCCTTTCGTTCTTTTTTGTTTTTACCTTTCAGGACCTTTTCTCTCTTTCTGTGCAGGTGTTTACTGCATTGACCGGCGTTACAGCTACCACGTGGAGCCGTGCTACAGAGGTACAGTGTGGCGTGGACTGAGCCCGTGTGACCTCATCAACCTCCGACACCCCAGCCAATCCTCTTGCTCGAACAGTCCCCCTTCAGCCAATGACTGCCTCTCTTGCATTTTGAACCTCGGCTTCATGTTGCAGTTCCCCGTGTGTAAAGTCACGCTGGATGTGGATCGCTGCATGTCCCACGTAACACGAGACGCCGCTCTGCGGTCCGGCTCTGACAGTCTGCGCTGCAGCAGACACGATCTAATTAACTGTGACAGCGTGCAGGAGGTCTGAAAGGTGTACAGAGCTCAGCGTACAGGTGGTGTAGCCTGTGGATCATTAGGTGAAGAGAAAGACGCGTCCACAACAGTTGTAGTCTACTGGCTGTACACCTGTAGCATTACTGTACCTGTCCATCAGGGAGTTTTACAGAAGGCATATAAACTACAAAAGACCCTGACAGCTTCACTAGTTTTGCTATAAATATCTCAGGCTGAAGTTTTGGGGGCAATGTGTATAAAATGACACATCTAGTTACAGTATAACCCACCCCGAATGTCACAGGACTGTCCAAAACATTTCTGGGAAACGTAGGAAGAAGTGCAAGTAGATAAGTCAGCGTGAGGAAAAGTCAAAAACTCTCCATGAGAAGAGCAGATTCTTCCTTTTAAAAAGAAGAAACTGATTTTACCCACCTTTGTTTTTTTTTAAGAACTAAAGTGCACTTCACCGCTTCATTGTAGAGATAAAATGATTGTAATGACGTGTACCGACCAGTGCTTACAGGTGTGTTTGTGTCTCTGCAGGATGAATCCGACTCCTCTCCTCTGTGTGTTTTCCCTCTCTGCCGGGGAAGGGGGGGGGTATCTTCCTCCTTCTTTGACCTCCCAAAACTCCCCCCGGGGAATCTCTCCTTCACAATAACTGAATGCTGTGTGTTTCCTTCAGCTGCAGCTTCACAGATTGTCTGTGTTTTTGAATGTTGACGTCGGCCTTGCAGCGTCACCTTTGTTGTTGTCCAGCGATGCAATGATTACTTTAACATGTGTGTCTCTTAAAGGATGAGTCTGGTGATGTTCTAAACTTTAATTCGCATGAAAAGACCAAAACCAACCATGAATTCATCGTTCTAACAAGTGCTGTCATCAGTGAGCCACACTGTTGTTCCTTCACCAACACACACACTGCAGTTTATCTGGACTCAGTCCCACACACACACACCATCCTGCTGCCCCAAATACTCACTAGAGCACCACATGTGGATTCATCCGCTGCTGAAAGTAGTCCCCGAAAAAGGCACTATTTCCTCCTGTTTGTTTGATAAAAACTACAGTGAGCAGCTGTTGTAGGAAATTACTGAGACTTTTTAAAAAATGAAACTATACATTTGTGACCTGTTTTTAGATTAAGGTCTTCAGTAGGAACCAGTGGGCTTGGAGCTGAGAGGCACATGGGAGAAGTTTGCCTTCAAGTCTTTAGGAAGTCAGGTGACGTAGTATAAAAAGCGAGAAAGTCCATGTAGCGTGGAGGTCGGGTGGATGAATGGGTCAAACACCAGGCTTTCACCCAGGAGACTGCTGTTTGTGTCCTGTTTGAAACTTAACTTATTATTTTAACCCAAACCATGATCCTTTCCTAAACCTAACCAAGTAGTTTTGGTGCCTAAACTTAACCAAACTGCGACCGTTTGACAACATGTCAGAAGGCAAATGTTTCCCACGTGCAGCAGAGCGCCACAGTCAGGGCAGAGAAGTGAGGAAGTTTTCTGTTCATTAGATTTGACCAATAGAATAACGGCAGCCTCATCCTCTGAAAGCAGAATCTTCAGAAATGTAATTTGGAGTCATTCAGACATGACATGCGAGTGCCCTGCTGATAATCCCTAGGCCTATTATCAGCCATGAAATTGGTCGCTATGGTAACTCTTGTGATAACCAGGCTCCCTGTTTCGTTCATACTTTGCAGGAAATGTTTCAGATATGACACATGAACATTTTTCAGGAAATGTTAAAGAAGCATCAAAGAATCTTTTTTTTGTTTTTAAAAATCCAGAATTTGTATTTGAATTTGTTTTGTCTGTCAGAAGAGAATCTCATCCTATTAATTCAATAAATTAAACTGGGATTCCGTGGTTTTGCTCCGCAGCAGTTTGCTAGAGAGCATTTTATTTTATTGCCATAGCTGTGGAAATGCATCACCAGCAGACTTTCAGTGACAGTTAAAAGCGGCCTTTTGAGTATTTTGCGAGTTCAACAAGAGTCCGACCACTGACAGGAATGCAGTAATTTCCTGTGAATAGTTTATACTCCCACGTGAGTCACAGAGCGTCATTTCTCAACACACGAGGTTAAGTGATGCATGTGGTCTTTATCTTTTAGACTACATGAAGGGCTCCTTGTCCAGCACCTGCTCCCTCAACAGTGAAAACCCGTACGCCACCATCAACGACCCGCCCGGTCTGTGCAAACACCCAGAGAGCAGCTACGTGGAGATGAAATCGCCGGCTCACCACGAACACATGGCACACTGCTGCTCCGCCGCCATCATCACCACAACCACCACCACCACCACCGCACCCGCCAAGAACGTCTACGACATGGGTACATTTGAGGCGGGGGGGGGGTGTTAGTGTGCCACTGCTTAGTTTTTATTTTTTAATTTCAGCTCTGCTTTTTAACTTTTGCCCCCTATTTTCCCTATATACATACACAAGTATCAATATGGTGAAGCCTTATCCATGACTAGTACACTCTACAGAACCCATAGACTGTAACACAAGAGGACAATCAGAGATCTTACACAAAACAGATAAATCTTTTGATGAATTGTTATTAAGATCTGATCTAAGGCCCTGTTTACACCTGGCATTAACATGCGTCTTGGGTGAGTGGACAGCTCTGAGTACGTCAGTTGACACCTGGCATTAGAGCGCGCCTCCACATGCGTCTCCAGCGACCACTTGTGATCGGATCTCACTTCCCCGCTCGATATGCAAATAAACACGTGCATCATTTCCGTTTGCAAAGACCAAATGCGTTGTTGTTTTTAACCTGCAGGAGGCAGCAATGCACTCCCCATCTGCTGGAAATTAAAAGAAGAAGAAGTAGTTTGCAAAGACCTTGGCACGTGGGCAAAATAATAACCGACTGGGTCGATTCCTTGGCGTGTTCCAGTCAAACCAAATCGCCCCAGATGTTTGTAATATATCTCGTTTCGCACTTACGACCCTGTTGGCGAGTGAATGAGTACATAGTTCCGCTTACGCAGAGGACGTCAGTTGTGTCGGTGGTCCTTCGGTGTGGCCCAGGACACATTCGCGTACACCCTGCAAAAAGAACGTGGTCATATGTGGCCCGGACCACCTCAGAATGTGGTCTGAGCGATCGGATCTCGATGCGGCCTCAATACATCTTGGGTGCATTCACACCTGTACTTAGAGCTGCCCACAGGTGTAAACAGGGCCTCAGCATGGCCACTGTAACCAAATACAATGGTACAATTAATACATACAATTAATTAAATTATAATCATGAAATAATAAATTAAAGCAGACGCGATTTTACACAACTCAGGTTTCAAGGATCTGCTAACTGATTTGCATATCGTGTAGAAATAATTGGAAGGTAAAAATACATACATTTTAAAAAAAATCTGAAACTCTACAGCATTCAAAAATGATCTCCAGTAAAGTAAAGATAGTTTGTATTTAAGGAACTAAAACTTACAAAAGCACTGATGTGGTCCTTTAAAATCATAAGACATCGTCTTAATTTTACAAATAAAATAAAACTTGGATTTAGGGCTTTAACTAATGATTATTTTCATATTCAGTTAATCTTAATATTTAATCATTTACTCATAACATATCGTAAATAGGAACAAAAATCACAAGTGCTGGTCGTGTCTGATGAACAGTCCAAAACCAAAAGATATTCAGTTTACAATAATATAAAACTCACATTTGAGAAGAGAGTGTATTTTCTCTCGATTGACTGACTGATTAATCAGCTAAATCATTCCCTCTTCTTCTCTCTCTTTCGCAGAACCAACCATCAGTATCGTGCAGGGAGCCGGCGGCGTGGTGGTTCCCAGTTACCCTCAGAACCCGTACGACCTGCCCAGGAACAGCCACATCCCCAGCCACTACGACCTGCTGCCTGTGCGCCCCAGCCCCTCTCACAGCCACAGCCCCCCGCTGCCCGGCAGCCCCACCAGCTCGCTGCTCTAGACCCCCACCCCCTCCCCAGCGCCCAGACTGGACACCGGACCAGTTCATCCAGAGCCAGGAAACTGTGAACTGGGACGTAACGTGGAAAGATTAGAAAGGTGGTGAGAGCCTCCTGACATTTTATCACTGTATTATATCCAAACTGTTCTTGTGCCAGTCAGTACTACATATTTGTGTTGTATTGTAAATTCCCCCTCATCAACAAAATGTCACTCGAGGGAATAAACACGTACGTATGCACACAAGTATACCTTTTTTCTGGTATCCTGATCTCTTTGATACGTCCCGGGTCAGAAGATGGAAAGTCGAGGACGATAAGAAAAAGAAAAACTGAGTCTCTCGTGTAAATTTGTACAATGAAGAAGCACCACATGGGCATTATTTCTCGCAGTGCAAACAAACTTGTACGGACATCTCTGGAGAAAAGGTGCTCATTACTCCGAAATCCTCCCAAAAAAAGGGACCCTGAAAAATATGTGAATAAATGCACAGAAGCTGCAGCGTGGTCAGATTTACACTCCCTGTATAGTTCTGGTATTTTTACACATTGTTTCTTATTTCCTGTTTACATATTTAAAGATCCTGACGGATCCATATTTTCTCTCTGAAAAGTTATCTTTTTGTATGTACTGTAGACAATGTGGTGTATTGGCTGTACACTTACTAGTGATTATTATTGTGTATTTCTTTTGTTGTGTGTCGAGCTTAATACATGTGCATGCCAAAGATTATTCAACATATAATAGTTAGCCAGGAACACCCTTATTAATATGGTGCAAACTGATTACTGTCATCTGACTGTCTCAACATGGGAACGACTCCAATCTGAAACATGCAACTAACGATTATTCATCCCAATTATTTTCTCTATTAATCGATTAATCATTTGGTCTCATAAAATAGTGAAAATCACAACAAGATGACATCTTCAAATGTCTTGTTTTGTTTGCTGGACGGTCCAAAACCTAAAGATTCACCACGTGAGGGGAAAAAGAAGCAGCAAATTTTGGCTGAAAAATGAACGATTATCAAAATAGTTGCCGTATATTTTTCTGTCAATTGATTAATTGACTATTTGACTAACAGCTCTAAAGACCAAATGCAAAGCGAAATTTCTGCGTGGAGCGATTACATGCCAAGATACGAATTAGCATCAGTGATTTGAAATGTTTCAACTTGAGCGAAACATTTGCGTGACGCTGTGTCGCGAAAGCCTTTCAGCGTTGAGAATCACCGAGAATCTGGAAATGGAGGACAAACTTATTGTCGCCATCTGTGGGCACCCGGAGCTTCTTTACTGAGCAGAGAGCAACACAGGAGAGGGCCTGGAGAAAATATGTGTCTGTTACTTGCTTCCAGCTATCGGTTGTACCAAGTTAGCACTAGCGTTAGCTGCCTTCCTCAGTTAGTTAGCACAACCGTTAGCACGGCTGGCTTTCCCGGCATACTTGTCTGGCTTCAACAGTTCATGTTTGCGTGTGGAGTGGACTCCCATTGGCAGTTGAGGGCGAATATTCGAAATACTCCAAAAAAACCACTCCAGCGGCCGTCAGGTCCACCTGTATAGATCATTGCTGAAACAGTATTCAGACAAGAGAAACCATCTTTCATTCAGAGCCAGAGCTTCACTCGCTGTCCTGCCTTTTATTTTCAATCACAAAAACTGGGCCAATTCTTGGATCAAACACTGTGTTCAGTGACCCACCGTGTCTGATTCACCCAGCCTTGGGAGCGGTGCTGTGGGCCTTAATGTGACTATATAAGAAAGTTTCCGTCCAGGCGGAGTAACGCGAGGCGAAAATTCACTTTGCGTTTGGTCCGAACACACCTTAATGAACTGATGTATTTGTTGCAGCGAGGTCAAAAGTGGAAGCACTTCCTATAAACAGGCCAATGACCATCAAATATATCAATAGTTAATAGTTCCTTGGCAAATAGCAATAACGTGTTATTATGGTCATACCATGACATGTTGACAATCAGATGTGAACAGCTTTGTTTTTGTATTATTTCTCTACTTTTGTTCCATTTGCTCTGACTTTATCTTGCTCGTCTTTTCTTCAGCTTTGATCCAAACAATAGTTTCAGCTACAGTAGATGTATCCAGTGCTGCTCGTTGGTCTTTTTGTTTCAGGCCCTAAACTCAATAAAGTTGTCATAGCTCAGGGGAGTGGTGTCATGTCTTGTTACGCAGCAGAGTTGTTTAATAATCATTATAATATCTATATCTTAATATCTTAAATAGCTTCTGGTAGTAGGAGCATTTAAACAATTCCACATATACAATTGTGTGTCATCTGCATAACAGTGTTTTTTGACATTATGTTGACTGATAATGTTTCTCAGAGGGAGCCTGTATAAAGAGAAAGGTGCCCAGAATGTTTCCTTTAGGGACTCCACAATCAGTATCAAGTGTCTGTTATTAAAAAACAAAAAACGTTACCATCACCCCGGACTTTAAGAGTTGAAGAGACTCGCCTGCTACATAATGAATTTTGTGAATGCACTGATAAAGGAGGCACTGTGAGCGTTTGAGTGGACCACGCTCACCTATTCATACATGTATAGTAATCAAATATATTTCAGATTAGCCATGTGAGCAAAATGATAAACAATATGCCTGAAAACGGCTTTTGAGCCACATTAGCGTTGATCAGTCCACCACTTTGTTCCAGACTGAAATATTCCAACAACCATCAGATGGATTGATTTTTGGCACAGACATTCATGGCTCCCAGAGGAGGAGTCCTAATGACTTTGGTGATCCTCTGGTTTTCCTCTAGCGCCACCAGCTGGTTGACATTTGTGATTTTAAGTGAAAGTAGTCTCAACAACTATCGAATGGATTGCCATGAAATTTGGTATAAACATTCATGTTCCCCTCAGGATGAATTGTGATAACTGCAGTGATCCTCTGACTTTTCATCTATAGCGCCGTCATCAGGACAAAGTTTAAAAATGGCCGATGCTTTGGTTTATGACCAAATACCTGCAAAGCTGATGACATTCCCACCAGCCTCAGCCGCACTGTTTGTTTAGCGCTAATTAGCCAATGTTAGCATGCTAACACTCTAAGATGATGTTAAACATTACATCATTATGAGTCTGTTATCATGGTAACGTTAGCATTTAGCCACTAGCACGGCTGCAGACTTGTCGGACTGAACGCAGCCTTAGTCTTGTTACATCACACTATATTTTCAAAGCAACTATACATGTTATACTGCCATCAAATAAAGTTCAAACTAGCACTGCAGCAAAGGCAGCGTTGGAAAGCTACCAACTACCATTAAACACTTATACTATATATCTACTGAAACCATCTTACAGGCCTCGCACGTCTCAGGTGCTCTCACAGGTGTTTTTACTTAGTTTGACTGATTAGACCAGCATTGCTCTCGGAGGTCTCATCAGCCAGAACAACTCAAAACACCTGTGGAGTCTACACGACCTTTACGGCCTTACACAACCTGACTGACGCGGAATAAGAGTAATTTGGTACTAATTAAAGAGAAAATGGAGCTAATCTTCCCAGACAGCACTCATGGTAAGTACCCACTCATTAGTTTGAGTTTGTGAGAAAGAAAAAGTCCATTCTATAGAAGTAAACACAGAAAACATTTAGAATTGGGTGGAGTTTATAAGCAGTTGTTTATTTCCAGAGGCACAAACTGCTGCTAACATTTAAATCAGGGCTGTCATTGATATTTTTGTTTGTTTTATTAATGGTTTTGTCCATAAAATGTACAAAACTAGTGAAAAATGCCCATTATAATTTACCAAAACCATCTTTAAATTGCTTGTTCTGTCCAACCAACACTCTAAAACACAAAGATATGAATAAAACAGAGAAACGCAGCAAATCCTCACATCTAAATAGCTGGAAACAGAATATTTAACCGTTTCTCAAAAGTGTTGCCAATTAATATTCTGTCAAGCTAATTATTTCAGTAACTAATTGTTTCCACTCTGATCTCAAACTGACAGATCCGTTTAAACCAAATTAAATCTGAATTTATTATTGGAAATTATGTTGAATTTTATTCTTTTCATTTACACCCACACAGACAAACTTTACCTTTTTATTTTTATACCTGAGGTTCACTGAGTAAAAGACAAATAACTTTTAGTGTACTAATTCAATCTATTTTCCCTATAATTAGTAAATAAAGTTATATTGAATTAGATAATGTAAGTAAAATACAACATCATATAAAGGTTTATGACTGGTGCGCTTTATTAAGATGAACTGATAACTTAAGATATAGACACAATTGTACAATTTATCAATCTGTACAAAACATAAAACCGTTCATTTTGACCCCACTCACATTAAACCCTCCAGATTCATTGAAATGACATCATTTCACTCTTTACACTGGAATTACAGTCAGTTATAGAATTCAATATAGTAAAAAAAAGAATCAAAACACTTCATTAAAAAAAAAACCACAGAACAATGGAGGTACATGAAACAGGATCGGAATCATATTTTCAGAAAAACAAAAAAAGGAATCGCTTTGTCCGCAGGTGTGAGTGTGGCGAGGCTCGGCTGGCAGCGCCGTCTGTTCCAACAAAAACGCCATTGGCACCGCCAGGCCAGCCGGGCTCACTCACTCCAGAGCTACCGATCTACCCTCTGCCTCTACACACACATACATACACACACTCACACACACACACCAAGGTCGGGTATATGTCTGCTAACACCATCACACACTGACACGGCTATAACCTGGAAATGCAACAGAACACACACTCGAGAGTTTTAGCAAGTATAGGTTGTTGGCGAGGCATCTGTCAGCTCACAGACTGGACTGGGCGCAACAATTAGCTTGTTAAGCACGTCACCCTAGCGAGCCAGGCTGAACCCTCAGCAGATTTCATGGCCAGCAATGAAAATGTTCGCTACATAAGGCGATACGACATGGAGGTGCAGTCGTACAGAAAGCCATGCATTGTGTTGAAGTCAGAGGCAGCTCGGTGTGTGTAGGCTTTATGTGACGGGGACAACACAGCTGTCTGTCTCCTCGAGGGACCGACAAAGCAAGGTTATTGGTTAAGGAGGAGGCGGGTATGATGGCGAGTTGTTAGCAGATAAATGAGAGGCGTTTTCGGACAGGTACGCGTGGTGAAGGAGGCACTGTGACCAGAAGTTAGCAAGAATGAGGCTGATTCGCTAAAGTTTTTCAAAACTGTCGGACCTTTTCTGTCCGTTTAGAGTACTGAGGATTTCAGGAAAGACTTTCGGGACTCAGCCTATGTTCTGCAGTGCTGAACGTTTATATTTTGGTTTTGGAAAAGTGGCACCGTCTAAAAAACGGTACGTCCAGTCGGACAAAAGGAGGTCCGGATCCTCAATGTGCAGTAAAAATCTAATCCTAGACAAGAAAGCATGTTTACTAGATCAACTATTAAGGTTCAGTGCAAGAGTCTGACACGCTCATGAAATCCAACCTAGTGGGTGAAAGACATTTTCCGTTTACTTACTTTCTTAGTGTGTCCTAACTACAGATCTGTGGTTACATGCAAAGCATAATTTGATAGACAGGAGAGTTTCGATTATAATATTATAGAGTATCATAAGAATGTCATACAGGAATACTACTTCAGTTAGTCATACTTTTGCTGTTTTCTTACTTCCTTCATTTGCTATACAAGTGCACTAAGAAGAAAGAGAAAAATAATTCCAAACAGCCGTGTGCTAGTTTCTGCATAGTTGTAGTCAAATGTGTCAAAAATGAATGCATACTGTTCTCCTAATGTTGGAGCAGGAAAGCCCGGCGGACTAATGTGTCTTCAGTCAGAATCCTTCTCAGTTTAAGCATGACTTCCTCTGTATGATGCCACGCTGAGACTTAAAGTGGGACAACATGAAAATCCAAATGTACACGAGTCGCGTTCAGCCTTCACGGTGACAGCCTAAAATTATTACACACCCTCAAGGCAACGATAGTGTTCCACACAGAGTCCAGGTTGAGTCTTTCACCTGATAAAAGCATGCAGCACAGCAGAGTGCCATCTTTAAGAGACATGCAAAGCTGGCCCGAACCTGCGACGACGCTCACGAGGCCGCGCGCCACATGCAAGCTTGCGGCCGGCCTTCCTGCTGCGCAAACTGAAGCTCGGCAAATGTGAAAAGTTTCTACGTTTCACTAGCGTCGTATTCACAGAAATCAAGATCAAATGGCATGACACTACCGGAGCACACACGTCTACACGGTGCTCTATACATCCACATGGTTTCCAAAACAGTACATTGCACTAAAGAGGAGGAGGGGGGGGGGCTAAAATGACAGAGGAGAAGCTTGTCTATAGGAATACACTTTGATGTGCTTTCAATTCATATATACCTAGTAGTAGATATGATACAAGACAGATCATAAAAAATGTGGAGAAATCAACAGGAGCACAAAGGTATGAAGAAAGAGAAGAAAACTAATCACATTCATATATTAAGACATTTTTGTGACATGTCAGCGCATCTACAGTAATGAAATCTAAAGTGATATGAAATGCCTGCTGTCCTGCAGTAGCCTAACGACACAGGGGCTCTGCTTGGGGGGCCACCCCGCGCGGTGACTTCTTATACTGGGATATATTTACGTGGGGGCAGGGGGTTTGGGCGGGGGAGGCGGGTACAGATAGGTGCAGAGTTCGGATCACAGCCTTGAAGCTATGGCTCGTCCCTCCTGCACCACACAGTACACTGAGGCAGTCTATTTTCTGGGGGCGGGGGTTTGAGGAGTTGTGGGCTGGGCAGGGGGAGAGAGAGAGACAGGGGGAGAAAGGGGGAGGAGGGGTAGCAGCAGATCCGCGGCGGGGCTAGATGTTCTGACAGCACTGCATCTTTGGTTTGTTCTCAGTGGGCTGCACCTGGATGTTGACCACGTTGTTGCTGGGGGACATGTCGCTCTCCTGACGCTCCGACATCTGCTTCTGGGAGACGATACGGTAGATCTCTGATGGGGGGGGGGATAACGGCGTCATTTAGAGTTACAGGCTCTTTACCTCTGGCCATAGTGGTCTAGTTTACATGCTGCCACAATGCACTGCATGCAGTTCATGCTTATTTCTAAAACAATTTAAAATGACAGACATGTGAAGCAGATTGTAATGTGAAGAGTTGCAGTGAACATTTCTAATCATGCAAATTCCTACACATCTCCCACTAAGAGGCGTCAGGTCGAGCCCGGGTCCACATGATTTCATAATAATTAAGATAATAATTCATAATAATGTTCCCACATGGTTAGAATTTTGTTAAATCTGGGTTACAAATGAACTTTTAAGTGTTTTTTCGCTCCGTCTTAAAAACTGGATTTTATTGGAGCATAAAAACTGGATTATTGCCACAAAGCCTGATGTCTTATTCCTCTGTGCCATAGATGGATGCACCGTCCTGCTGCCCCAAAAACTCACAAGAGCAACAAATGTAGATCCACCCGCCGCTGAAAATAGTCCCCAACAAATCCACTATTTCCTCCTGTTTGTTTAAAAACTACAGCGAGCAGCTGTTTTAGGAAATTACTGAGCCTTTTTTTTTTAAATGATGCTGTATATCTGTTAGTCTTAAAGATTTGTCTTCAGTAGGAACAAAGTCAGAGTATTTAAAGACGGACTAAAACATTATTGGATTTGGTCTTTTTATGGGATTTATTGGTGATGATGCAGAATAATTCCAGCCTTATCCTTTTAATATTACCAAGTCGACTCTATTAGTTTTGATATCAATCAATAACCTTATCTGTTTAACCAAATGAAGGCATCGTGTTCTCTTTACTTTGCTATCTCGCTCTGTGGAGGCTGTTTTCTTACTGTTACAGAACAAATGCACAATAACTTTTCTACAGATTGTGCACAGACACCAGCAGGACCATTGGCACCAAAACAAACATTAAACAGTATTATCTTTGCAGCTGGTCATCACACTCATGATAACAAAAGGTTTGCCACTCCTAAAAAGATAAGCCGTTCAGACAGTGTTACGTAATGAAGTTAATCCTGGTGCAGCGGTTTGGCTCTGCCCGGCAACACAAGTTCAAGTCCTCACCTGACTTCCCTCTCACTTTAACCACCCTCATAAAAAAGATCATAAAACTACCTGCAACACGAACAGCTACTGAACTGAGTATCATGTCCTCAACAAATGTTAAGTCTGTCGGCCTTGCCAACATGTTAAAAGTCAAGGCGGCGGTTACTTCAGTAAAGAGCAAATCTGTTTGTAGGATAAATGTGGATTTGAGAATGTGATGGGGCACAAACACAGCACAGACCTGTCAGAATGGTCTGGAAGGCCGTCTCGACGTTGGTGGAGTCCAGAGCCGACGTCTCCAGGAAAGACAAACCGTTCTTCTCTGCGGGGGAAAGTTAACCGTGTTTCAGATATGTAACATTCCACAGATAGCAGACCAGCCTGACCAAGCAAACAGAAATGTGTGCTTGTGGAACTTTATTTCTTCACTGCGTTACAGAGTAGCTGAAAGAAATCTCCAGTATCATTTCAGTGCACCAATAACAACCATTAGAAAACTGAGAATTGTAAGATGCACAGTAGAATCTAATCTACTGTACAAATCATAAGGGCTGCACCCGGATCAGGATTTTCCGAGTCAACTCCCAGTCAGTTACAGGCCTACATGTCAAGTCTCTCTGTTTAACCAGTGAAACTCACAATTTGAATGCCTTTTGTTTGTTTTAATACCTGTATGGAGATGTTCCACGCAGTAAAAAGAAATAAAAAGGGAGTGTCCCGGTCAGAGTTCATTTATAAAATCCTAGGCCGACTCACAGGAAGTAGTTTGTGGGTGTAAGCCTGCCATTGGCCTATCCTAGAAAGGTCTGGCAATGTGAGACTAATAAAATCCCCTCGCATGTCTTCTGCCTGGCTGCTGTCAGCCGAAGAGTCAGTGACGCTGACCAGAGGAGGAGGCTGTACCAGCGTCTGGTTTGCTGCATTTAGCGCCGGAGCAGCGAGCAGACGAGTCGCTCTGCCCTCTCGTTTCCATCAGTTAGTTTAGTAGGTAAATCATTTTGACTGGCCAAAAAAAAAGTGCAGTAATCAGACAAAATGAGATTCGACTCATTGGGGGCTCGACTAATGATTGAAATCATCGTTGTTTAGGGGGCAGCCCTACAAATCTTTAATAACAACATCACCTGCTGTAATCATTTCATACTTAACTTCAATCTAAAATGGCAAAACATGGTCTCTCTTTGTGAAATCTTATCACTGAAACTTGTTGCTGTCTTTCCTGGCTGCCGGTGTTTTGTGGTATTTTAGAATCTTGATCTGTTAGTCTCACTAAGTTGTTTTGTAAAGTTATTTTTATGGCTTTAGACAGCTCTTGGGTTGTTTTAAGGTTTAAATCTTTGACATGAAATAATATTCATGATTTTGTAATCGCATTTCTGTTTAGTTCTGATTTTGTGGTGTTTTCTATCGTACCTAGTTTGTCTGTAACTCACTGTTATTGCTGCCTATCTTGGCCTTTTTAGGTTAGAAAATAAAAACCGAACATAGCGGTCTTACCAGCGAAAGCCCGTGCCTCGTCAGTGGGAACAGCCCGGAGGTGACGCAGGTCGCTCTTGTTGCCCACCAGCATGATGACGATGTTGCTGTCAGCGTGATCTCTCAGCTCCTTCAGCCAGCGCTCCACGTTCTCATAAGTTAGATGCTTGGCAATGTCATAGACCAGGAGGGCCCCCACCGCCCCGCGGTAGTACCTGCAGCAGAGCACCACGCACGACGAAGACTCATCAGTCATCGTCACACAATCATCATCAAACCCAAATGACTGGAATACAGCAGGTGATCTGGTAGCAGCACTGTGGTGACCTGATTTCAGCCTCTGACAGCTGTTGTATTAGTCCAGCTGGATGTGTGGGCTGGTCAGCTGTGTTTCAGCTGATTGGCTGCCGTTTGTAAAACAGCTAGATATTTCTGAGGCGTGTTTAGTGTAAAAGTTTAGGAAAAGAGAAAGGGAATGCTAACATGGACATCGTGTGTGCCTCGACATCACTGCCACCTTTATGTGTCTTTGTGTTAGTAATAATCTGTACATTGTAAAGATGATTTGAAGTAGAGCTGCAACGATTAGTTGATCGACAGAAAACTAATCGGCAACTATTTTGATAATCGACTAATCGGTTAAGAATCGAATACTTTTGGGATTTGGCTATTAGTCGGACAAACCAAGACATTTGTTGAGGTCATTGTGTATTGTGACGGCCATTTTTCACTGTTTTCTAATGTTTTATAGACCAAATGATTAATCACTTGAGATAATAATTGGCAGATTAATCGATAACAACAATCATTAGATGCAGCCCTAATTTGAAGCACGCAGAGGTTGATTGCTGATGAAGAGAACACTGGTCACTGTGTTTTAAAAGGCAATAGCTGATAAAGGACATGGGAAGATGTAGGCACAGACCTACGATATTTAACTGATCCTTAAACCTGCAGTGAGCGACATTTTGGATATCAATATTGATATCCAAAATCACTCACTGGTAAAGACTTAACACCCAACCTTATGAAGCTTTAACTCAGTGTTTTGGTTTTCCAGCCTACATACAGACTCTCACTCTATAACTGGACATTTTGCTTAGTAACAATTCTGGAATAAGTTACAAGCTGTCCTATGAAGTAAGGGTGTATATAACGTCATATCGCCCAACTCTACTGTGAAGTATGAGATTTATTTGTTCGGTTTCAGTTTTGCGAATTAGCCCAAAGTGCATTCTGGCAGGCATGTTTGTATAGCACGTCCTGCACCTCCTCTTCTATACTCACGCTGATGTGATGGCGCGGTAGCGCTCCTGGCCGGCTGTATCCCAGATCTGGGCCTTCACCGTCTTGCCGTCCACCTGGATGCTGCGTGTTGCAAACTCGACTCCGATGGTGCTCTTACTCTCCAGGTTGAACTCATTGCGGGTGAAACGAGACAGCAGGTTACTTTTTCCCACACCCGAGTCACCAATAAGGACCACTGAAGTACAGAACGGAGAAAACACATTTTAATACAACCTATAAAAATAATATGTTAGAAAATGTTTAAGTTGTGAACTTTGCTCTCGAGTCACATTTCAACGCCCACTTTTCGTTGTCTTTTGTGATACTAAGCTGAATAATACCTTTTGGGTTTTGGACTGTTGGTCGGACAAAACGAGTCATTTAAAGATGTCATCTTGGGCTTTAGGATATTGTGATATTTTTCAATATATACTAATATAGTAGTTAATACTTGATTAATTGAGAAAATAATTGCCTTAATCGATAAGGAAAATAACGATTGTCCCAAGTATTAAAGTTATGTGCAATAATACACTATTACCCACTCAATGTTATGTGCAATATTGGTACTCATACATAAAGTATGTACGTATGATTCTTTTTATACATAGTGCTATACATATTAGGATCAAATATTTTATTTATCAATTTAACTTTATATACTGTATTCTGATATAATGACGTCCTTATTGTTGTGTTTATTGCCTTGGTAGCTGCCAGAGTATGAACATTACTCTGTATATATAAAAAATAAGACTTTTTAACCCTTTGAACCTGTTTATGTTGGGGTATATAGTAATCTTTTATTTATTCACTTCCAGCCTTATATATACCAGGCTATCACAGGGCTGACATGTGAACATTTTAAGTGTGTGTGTGAGTGTATATTGTTAATGACAAAATCTAAGTAAATCCAATCAACCAACTATCCACACTCACATTCACCAGCCTGTCGTTGGAAATGGATTTCCTTTATTTGAGAATAGCAAGTAATTTTAAACACCATAGACATTTAGTATGTTGTTCTGTATGTCAGTGTAGGAGTAAACGGCATGCAGTACAAGTATGTGGTGCTGAAGAAGACATAATGCACAAACCTGTGAGACGACATAACATATAAAACATGTAGGTGTTGAGATAAGATACTAGAATTGGAAGCCTTGTTTTACTAGCTAAAGCCAATTAATAATTTCACAAATAACTATATGATAATTACGTTACTCCGCAAACCCAAACGTTATATCTAACAACAACATTTATTAAAATTTAGATAGATACCAGTTTGTTTACTTTGGCACTGGCTTTTTCACTGGCCGTGTTGTTTGCAAGCCCCCAGCTTTAGTTCAGTTAATAAATACTAGATAACACTTAGCCGAGATAGTTCGCTGCATGATTCACTGTAAACTAATGACCAAACGTGTTCCTTGTATACTTTAGAGTCGTTAACTATCCTGTTCGCTTGGCCGGTCGGATCATATGCAGATAATGTGATAACGGTTAACGTTAGGTGTGTCCCGACGTGAGGCTGGTCCGCGCACAGCAAGCTAACATAAGCTAACTGCTAACCGTAGCCAACGTTCAAGATGCCCTGTCGTTTACCGATAACTTTCAAAACGTGACGAATTAACTACTACTTTTACGCCCTTGGTTTAGCGAAATATCCTTTTGTGTCATGTAAATTAATTAAACTTACTGACATTTTCCAGAAAGCTCGGTGAAAAGCAATCAGAGTACAAAGGTGGACGGTGGCTACGTTAGCATAGCCTGACAGTTAATCAGCTGGCCTGTTTAGCCCGTCAGCTAACAGGACTGCAGAGATGTCACAATAACGAGAAAAACCTTTCTTTTACCTTTGAACAAATAATCATATTCGTCATCTCTAGTGCCCATCGTCTTATTGAGAAAGGGTTAGTCCAAGATTTGATTTAATGAAAGGAAGGCGATCTACTGTATTTTACTCTTCCAACGGGAATCTGTTTGGACGCCGTGCTTCCGTAAGTTCTTCTTCTTCTTCTCCGGCAGCCAATCGGCAGCGTACAAAGAGAACCGCGACATCTAGTGGTCAGGAGAGGGAACCACCGCCCAACACTTTATCAATGTTTCGAAAAAGTGTAAACCAAATTCCCATTTAGATACAGGTCGGATGGTCAGTGCATACTAGTCCTGTTCTAATGCTATATGAAATTTACTTAAAGTATCAAAAGTAACAGTACTTAATTTGCAGAAAAATGCCCCCTATAAGTAATATATTATTACATCTTTAAAATGTTAATACTGATGCATCAGTGTATAGCAGCACTTGTTGTAGCTTTAAATACTAGTCTTATGCAGTGGTCCCCAACCTTGGGGTCAGGCCCCGTCCAAAGGGTCACAAGATAAATCTGATGGTTCATGAAAAAGCAAAGTTTTGCTAAACAAATTTGTATAGATTTTGTTTTGTACTTTTCTCGCATCTTTTTAAAATGTGGCCTTGTTGAGCCTGAAACAGTTCATGAAGTAAAGACGTTTAGAAGGGAAATCACTCTGTAGGAGCCATGTATATATTTATATTGTTTGTGGATTGCTCATCTCACCTATTACGTATGGCATGATGTCACGTGGGTTGGACCGACAACAATCACCATCTAGTTACTCACCTGTTCACCTGCACGGCGGAAACTGGGGGGCGAGTAGGGTTCTCACATTTAGTCAACATTAAATCGGAAAGGATAACCGTGGCATCGCTTGGACCGAATCACGTTTGGATGCTTTGTTGATCTCAGCAGTCACACCACTGAATGAACGAGTGGAAGACGGATTATGGAGCGGGATAAGTGATCGGCCCGACGTGTACGCACGCAGCTAAAGCGGTGTGTAGTAACTTTATTGATTCTGACTGTGTATTGGTTGTTTGGTTACTGCAGCTGGTCCTTTGGGGACAAAATAGTTGGTGCGTGCTTGTTATGTCCGCGGCTCGGATCTCCGTTTAACTGTCTTGGCTGTGGTCGTGGACAGGGTGCCGTGGGTTCACGCGTTGTTGAACTAGACTCTGGCTTGTCGGCTTTGAATGTGGTTCATGCTGTTGTGGTGGCAGTGGTATTGAATGTCGCTTATTGGCGGTATGCTTGGATATATTGATTGTGCTATGATGACTGTTACACTGGGAAATCCTAAGGATGAGTGAATCGAAGAATGGCTCTGATGCAAGTTGCTCTGGAAGGGATGAATCTAAGAGACAAAGAAAACTCACTGTCAAGGCTTTGGCAGGAAAAATACAAAAGCTTCAGAAAGAACGGCAAGCAAACATTAACGGAACCAAAGCTCTCATTAATTCTACAAAGGATTTAATGCAAAAGGATGACAATTCTTCTATTGTACGATCACAACTGGAGAATTTAATGAAATTGTGTTGTTATGCAAATTTACAACATGAAGCGGTGATTCCCTTACTACCTGAAGAGGAACAAGAAAAACAGAATGAACGGTTTACGCGCATCACTAAACATAACATTGGATTTTTTGATGATGTAAACACATGGTTATCTTTACTTGGAAGACCTTTTCCTGACATGAATGTGGATACAGCACTTGTCCCTAATATAACTGAAAATGACCAACATGTCCTGGATAAAACTCACATTTCAGTTGTCAAATTGCCTGATACTGTGACACACAAGATGAAATTAAACCAAGCGACAGTGTATCAAATGTCGTGCAGACAAAGTTCTGCAGGAAGCAGCCACAGTGAGAAACCAAGCTCCATTGGCAAGAGGTCCAGTCATTCAACCGCCTCTTCGCCATGCATTAAGGCCGACGCAGACATGGCTGCTCTCATCGCAAGGAAAAAGTTATTGAAGTTCATATTGTTCTTTCCTTTTTCATAGCTGTTCCTCTTGTTCTTCTAAATCATGTTTCTCCTTCAAGTCTCCAGGGCTAAAGTGAATGTGCTCAGAGGGACTTCTATTCCAGGTGTCATATCTTCAACATCTAATGGCATGGACTCATATTTTGAGAGAAGACAAAATGGAAGGAAAGCTCTCAATGCTGAAGCTAGTTCATTCCCGCCTCTAAGTGTTCAACAGGATGGACAAACTCCGCTAGCAGGTGGCAAGACTGATCCTCACCTAATGGGCGCAAGATCTAAGGATGGAGATGGAAAACTTCAACCTCAAACCACATTATTGATGTACACTGAGCCCCAGAAGCACCAGACCACATCACAGAGCACCAAAGCAGACATTCCTAAACCAAATGTAACCTCCTACAATGCAGCAGTAGTGTCAAGAAGCAACAATCAAAATCCTGTATTTACAATCATGGAGAAACAAAACGAAATAACAGGCTTGTTAGTTCAACAACAGTGTCTCTCAGCCATGCCAAAGAGAGAGATTCAAGTCTTTGACGGTGATCTTTACAATATCAAACATTCATTAGGGCATTTGAGGATAGCATTGAAGGCAAGACCGACAACCCAAGAGACTGCTTATACTTTCTCGAGCAGTACACCAGGGGGCGACCAAGGGAGCTTGTCCGGAGCTGTCAGCATATGGCTCCCGATAGAGGTCATGCCACGGCCAAAACTTTGTTACGAGAGCATTTTGGGAACAAACAGAAGATCGCTTCAGCCTACATGGAGAAGGTTCTTTCATGGGCAATCAATTAAATCTGACGATGTAACAGTTCTACAAGCATACAGTCTCTTTCTCAGTTGCAATGCTATGGAAGAAGTCCAGTACATGGATGAGTTGGATATGCCTGCCAATATGCTATCCGTTATAAAGAAACTGCCCTACAAGCTAAGGGACAGATGGAGAACTGTAGCCTGTGAGTTGCAGGAAAGGCACAATTCCAGGGCTACGTTTGCAGACATCCTCAACTTCATTGAAAAGCAAGTGAAGATTGCAACTGATCCAGTGTTTGGTGACATACAAGACACTCCAGTACTTGCAGCAGGCAAGGAGGTGAGAAAATTTAAGTCTCAGCCTCCTTATGGGGTAAAGAGGAGTAGCTTCGCCACTGCTATTTCAGCAGCGGAAAAGAAAGTGGACACCTGAACTGTAACGAAGGAGAGTGGATCATTTAGTAAGAAGACGTGTTTGTTCTGTGATGGTGGACATGTATTGGAGGTGTGCTCCTCTAATGGAGAAGACGGCACGGAGTCGTCATGTGCTGGCTGCGATACCCAAAGAGCAGAGAGCTAGAGAGGTGAAGGACTTGGACTTGGACCATAACCAACTTCCTGTGGAAAGAGTGTTGGGTGTACAGTGGTGTGTACAATCTGATGCCTTCAAGTTCAAGATATGAATGCAGGCATGTTATGCTAGCAGCAGCTAATGTAGCCTGTAGCCGAGATGGGCAGCGGGCTGCAGAGGTCTGGTCAGCTCACTTCTTTCTAACTCCACACCAACAGACTGTTTTCATCTTCAAACTTGGAGTCTTCAGCCCTGACCGACGCTGACTCAAGTGACATCACTCGAGGACATTTATCAGCAGCTCCTTTTGGGGCCACAAAAGGCTTTTTTCACATATGCAGTATATAAATTAGCAGCGTTCCCCTTTTTAAACACAGCATGAGAACTTTCATGATGTTTCTGTGTTGCCTCTGACTTTCATTAAACATTTTCCAGCCCTGTAACAGACTCTTTTTCCTGCCAAACATCCTGGCATTAAATGTCACAGCTGCCTGACCAGTGGTGAAAACTAATTAACAGGTCGAGTTTGCACTGATCTCATTTTGGTTTGGGACCATGTTGGAAATTTTTGTTGTGCCATGTGCTGTGTTGTTTTTTTTTTTTTTTTTTACATTTTTATAGATCCATAAATAAATCAAATTAAAAAAAAATTTAAAAAACGTCAATATGAACTTATGATGAACAGTGACACAAGCCTTTTTGTACAAAAGCATATTACAAAGTGAACTTATATCAATTTAAAGAGAGGTTCAGTAACAAAATAAACACATTTCTAAATACTGAGCCACCTTTAATGCCATCACTGCTACAATTACTAAAATACTACCACAACCCCCTCTACTACTACTACCAATAGAAAAATGTTTCTTAATCTTGTTCACTAAAATTTAGATAAAATCATGAGATAGAAAACATTTTAAATTTTAAGCAAAATAAGCAGAATATACATAACGATAACTTATGAACATCTGAATTCTACATGACTTTCTTACTTAATACAATTCTATTATAAAAGGGATTTATTTATAATACTCGTTTAATTTCTGTCTCAATTAACAAAATACCAAACGGTCCTTTTTTAGTCACATTTATTTCTTCTTGTAATCAGGAAGGAATTTCTTCCATTTCATATTCTGCAAACAGAAAAAGAAAAGAAAAGGGAAAGCCGTTAAATTAGATATTTCTGCTCAATAACTTCAGCAATACTGATCATTCTTTCTGACTTACATTTTTCCCCCAGGTG
Organism: Maccullochella peelii; assembly: GCA_002120245.1. Lineage (NCBI taxonomy): Eukaryota > Metazoa > Chordata > Actinopteri > Centrarchiformes > Percichthyidae > Maccullochella > Maccullochella peelii. The sequence goes on from LKNJ01000429.1 coordinate 127,973, forward strand.
GATTTGGACTTCTTGGTCTTCATATCCTCCAGCGACTCGTAGGTGTTGCCCTGGACAGCAGCAGCCTCCCCGGGGATCTGCTCATAGGTGTTATCAGGCAGCCCAGCAGGTGTTGGCCTCTTGGGAACCTCGGCATACATGTGGCTTCCCTGCCGTGCTGAACCCCCTCCAGGCCCCTCAGAGGTCTGGTACAACGGGTTTGACATCAACATTTCCACATCATCTCCCTGCTGTTCTGACCTGGAGCTGCTCGGCCTCAAACCATTTCTGGGATCATGGAGGGAGTAGGTGTGGAAGGTGACCTTCTTCAGTGGAATGGATGAATAAGATGCTGATGTTGTGAAGGAGTGATTACTGAGCTGGTTAGAGTACTCCTCCTCCTCATCTTCCTCCTCCTCCATGTTGTTGTTCAGTCTTGGTAGAGATTTGCTTCTGCTCTCCACCTGTGTCAGCTCAGAGTATGAGATCCCTGGTGGACAAAGATCACCTGGATAGCTTGCGTCAGTGGTATTAAATGAGTCTCTGTCAGACATTAGTGCTGGGTTTGTGTTCCCTCTGAGTCTCTCTGATCTGTGTGGGTCGGTCTGGGTTTCACTTGGATGTGGCGTTGTGTCAGGCAAAGATCCACTCAGGGAGAAGCCCAGAGGAATGCCTCTTTTTGGCACTGGAGGTAGACCCTGAAAGACATGATACCAGACAACAGTCTCTCCACATGGTCCTTTAGTAGCTGCTGGTAGCAATCGTATCGCATGATCTTGCTTAGCAAATGATTTTGGTTTTGGCTGATTTGTTGTAAAAGTTGGACTGTCAGGACGCAGTGTTTAATGTTGTTAATGCAAATTAAACCGTCCTGCAAAAAGATGACGCAGGCCAAGCAGTGAACACTCATAAGTAATAATACTCATAACTCACATGGACTCATTAACTTATTTATTCGGTTGGGCCCGGTGTTTGTGGTTTGTATGAGGGACAGAATTATGTTTGTTTCTCTTGAGGTCTTTACTGTCACTGTTTAGGAAGGAAGTATTTCGTGAGCACTAAACTAAACTAAAGTGTTTGACTTCGACTAAAGCCAATATTTTGATCTGATGATAGTTTGTACACGCTGCCAGAGTGGTGTTTTAGTTATATCAGGGAACTACAACAAGCGAGATATTTACTGTGGAAAATATGTGTAAATGAATCATTTTTCTGAGTTTGCATTTATGGAGCTGAAATATCTCTGCAAATATTCAAATAAACTCTATAGTGTCCTAAAACTGCAATGTTGAAGTGCTCAAATACTCAGATATGTCAAACATTGTAAGAAAAGTAAACAGCATATGTTCTTTCTGTTAAACAGAGTAATTAACCTGCAATTAAACTTCAAGATTTGTTCAAGAACAGTTTGGTATGCGGTCATAACATAATAAAATCAAGTCTATCTAATAAAAAAACACCAGTCCATAACTGATTAGTGCTAATTTCCGTCATACCTGTGAGAGGCACATTGCGTCTACAGACACCACTCCCATCAGCTTTCTGTTTTTGGATTTAGGTGGCAGTGCAGGTGGCTGAACTGTCGGAGGGTCACTTTGCTGCTGAATCCTTTGATTATTTCCAGGGTCGCTGTGATGATCATTTTTCTTGTCCCACAGAGTCCGCAGAGCTTGGACACTCACCCCAGACTTCCCTTTGCCGTTGTAATTCACCACATCATACAGCTCACCTGTGTTTACCTGAAAGTAACAACCCATGTCATTGTCTCTTTCCAAGCCCATCTGGGTCCAATAAAGAAAACAAGGGAGACATGAAAATTAAGCCGGCACCAGTCAAATTAGACCAGTGGTGTAGCAATTATGGCCTTTCAGATTTAGAAACTGAAATGTTTTGTCAGCGTCAGAATCAGCTGTTTTAACCTGTTATAATTAAAACCTACTGTCTTTAAAATCACAGACCTGCTTTACATTAGAATGAACAAACTTTAATACAATTGCAATCAAACACTGTGCTTAAGGCAAGAAGGTGCATCAAGCAAAAAAGCATTGAACTGTAAATTATCTGGCACACAAAAGGATGGACTCTTCAATTATTTCATGGCAACAGATTAAAAACTGATTTTCCAAAATCAGGTTATCATCAATTGCTGTTGGACATTTAGCAGCATCATCTCCAGTCTTTGCATCAACAGTCTTCAGCCATGCTAGCAGACTCCTGCCAGCTTCACATGCTAGCTTGTGAGGCTGTACTTAGGCACAGAGGTGCTTTGAGCTAAATGCTCACATTCAATGACAATGCTAACACATGCCGACGATTTGCAGGTAATGTTTACCATGTTTGCCATCTTGGCTTAGCGTGTTAGCATGCTGACATTTCCTTATTAGCACTAAACACAAAGTACAGCCAAATCAGATGAAAGATGAGTTAAATGAATCGGGATCATCAAAGTGATTAAAATCCTGTTGGGAACATGAAAGTCTGAAACAAACTTTGTGGCAATCTGTGCAATAGTTGTTGAGATATTTAACAAAACCAAAAATGTCAACCACATGGTGGCGCTAGAGGAAAAGTCAGGAGATCATCAAAGTCTTTAGGATACATTGTCTGGGAAACACAAATGTCTGTGTAAAATTTGGTGCCATTCCTTGTCATATCTTATATTTTACTTTTTACTTAAAAAAAAAAAAAAAAAAAAAAAGTTTAAATCCCACCCAAAGAACAAATGTGCTCTTTCGAGTCAAGAACCACAATTGCGAACAAGAGGAACCAAATCCAAGGCACTCTGAGTCCTGAGTATAACAAATATTACAGGGCTCATACCAACACATTTCAGCTGTAAGCCTTCTGACAAAGGTGGTGGTCACTGGATAGTTGAAAACTTTGTCGTGCTGGCGCTACATGAAAAGTCAGAGAACCACCAAAGTCAGAAGAAATGATCCCCCTGGGAGCATGAATGTCTGAACCAAATTTCATGGTAATCTCAAATTTCAGCCTGAACAAAAGTGTTGGACGAACCGACAGACTGACATCGCCATCCCTAGAGCTCCGCCGCAAACGTCCAGTGACTAAAACTGTAAACTGCATTTATAGTTTAACACTTAAACAAGTATTCAAAATGTACATGCGGCGTATGAGTTAATCAGACTTTCTGTGTTCTCCTCACCTCATGACAACTGGAGGTCAGGTACTCTCCAAAGGGCTGGATGGGGCTGACTTTGTAATGCTCTATCAGCTCAGTGAGACTGCCGTATGTCTGACAGTCTCCTGATATGACGAACTGTGCATCTTGATTCTGGGTGATGACAAAATGGCGGCACCTGTCGTGGCCCCTTTGGAGGAAATGCACGGCCAGTCAGATGAATCAGAGAGGTAGTAAAGAAGCAACTGAACAATGTTCAACAGACTTGATTTGCCTCACTTGTAGGACAGGATGTAGCCGATGGCTTTATCACTGAGGCGAATGAGAAAACATCCCAGAGGTTTATCTCTCAGGAGATCTTCCGTGTCCCTAGATTTAAAAATAACACTGCCATGTTATGAAACCTCTGACAGTCTTTTATTCACTCTCACACACATCACTGAGAAAACAAAGATCTACCGACGATACTGTTACATCTAGATCTTATCAAATACATTGATATTTCACCCTGAAAACATAGCTAATTATCATCTGTTCCTTGCCTTAAAGCAAGATTATGTATCTTTTGTCAGAAAAAATAAGAGTTTAATTCATACTGTAAGGAATATAACACGCCCTAACTCGGGTCAAAACACAGGTTTTGCAGCTACGGACTGGTATGACCAGTATCTTGTGGTGGCTAATGTTAGCAAACTTTAGGTCAATATTGCTGTGAAACTGACATTACTGAGTCAGTTCGCTCACTTTATGACTCTTTTCGACCTGTGCTACTGTTAAACTACGGTTTAGTTTGTTGCAGATGAACATTTCATTGGTCTCATAAGCAAACACACATTTCAATGTGCTATTGGTCTATCTATAATTTATGGTTCTGATTAGTTAACTGAATAAAAAAGGGAAATCAAAACTATTTAAAGAATTTTGAGACTCAGATTAACTGTTTAATTATATTTCCTATATTGCATTTTATATTTTAGGGTCTAACACTCCACACTACCTGGAATATATTGGAAAAATACCGAATTCTTTTTTTGTTGGCCTAAAACAAGTAGTCATATCTATAAACATATTGAGTCTACAAATACTGCAATCGGCACATGAATTACCCACCATGTGTATGTTTTTAATAGTAGAATATACCGCTCACTTCAGGTTCTTAAAACCCCTGAATTGTCATAAAAATATTGAGAACATAACGTCAGTGGTGGAAAAAGTATTCAGATCTTTTACTTAAGTAAAAGTAGCAATATAAAAATACTCCATTATGACACAAGTAAAAGTCCTGCATTGAAAATGAATATTTAATAAAAGTATGTTAGCAAAATGTACTTAAAGTATAAAAAGTAAAAGTACTCATTATGCAGAAAAATGGCCCCTGTGAGTGTTATATATTATATCACTGGATGGTTTCTACTGATGCATTACTGTGTAAGTAGCATTTTACTGTTGTAGCTGGTGGAGGTGAAGCTAGTTTTATTTCTATCTATCATCCATCGTAGCTACGGCACTGCAACTGAACATGAGAGAAACATAATGTTGATGGCAGAGATATCTACAGTGTTCTGCAGACATCTATTCAAATAAAGGCAAATAAAATGCCACAACCTATCAGAATACACAAAGCCAAAATGAAGTGCAACTTCTACCATGTGCCAATGCATTGAGAAATCTTAAACTTCCACAAGAAAAATCAAACCTCTCTTCACTCCTTCACCACAGATCCCGTGGTAGAGCTGTTTTCTGTGTTGCTTACTTTCTTGCAGCGAAGCCTTGAAACCAGTCGGGGAAGTTTCCGTTGTTGAGGACGAGCGGCGCCTGTGTCTCCGTGAACCACCTCAGCACCAGCTCCTTCAGGCCTCCCTCTGATGTCTCCATGTGCAGCTCAACACCTGACTGCTTCTCCATCCTCACAGGAGCTGACGGAGCAGTGGTAGCACACCATGCATACTCTCTACTCTCAAAAGGAAGAAGAGGTGCCTCATTTGACTATTTCCTTTGGGCGTCTCTCCCATCTGAATAGTGGTATTGTTTCAGTGTACCAATGACTCTTCTACCTCTCATTGGGCTCCAGTTTAATTTTGCTATCAGTCTTCCTTGTCCCAGACTGAACTTTAGTGGCTTCATCTCATAGTAACTTTTTAATTTTGTTTTAATTTTTTATTTTATTTTGGTTTGACACCCAACCAGATAAACCATAGGGTTAAGACATGGGCAGCCATTCAGATGAAGAGTCTGGGGGGTCACCAAAGTGATTACACTTTATCCTGAGGGGACCATGAATGTACCAAATTCCATTGCAATCCATCCAATATTTATTAAGACAATTTGCTCAAAATGCCAAATGTCAACCCCATGGATGGCTAGATGAAAAGTCAGAGGATTACCAAAGTCAGTAGGATTCATCCTCTGGGGACCTTGAATATCTGTAGCAGATTTCAGGACAATCCATCCAATAGTTGTCAAGATATTTCAGTCTGGACCGGCCAATCAACATTGCCATCCCTTTAGCAGGGCTAAAACGCAGCCCCTACAGGCTGAAGGCGGTATTACATGAACACTGTGTTTTTTCAAAACTGAAGTGGTTCATTCTCTTGTGAGCATGAATGTGTTCAGAAAATGTAATGGCAATCTGGCAAACTTTTATTTGAAGGGCGTTGTGCAAGTATAAATAAATGAATAATCCTGTGATGGTTTTTTATTGTTCAGGATTTGTATTTGGTGTTCACACTTTTAAGGTAGCCTAGTTAAATAAATAAAAATGTGTAAATATTTAAATTAATCGGCCTTATTGACAGTTGATTTTAGGACTTCACAGTGTGCCAGAGCGCGTGAGACAACAGGTGTCATGGTTTCATGCCAAGAGGCAGAGCGCGCGCACAGCGCAGCATGGATCGTTCTGTGTTAAATTGAGACACGGTGACGCCAAACCTCGTTTATATTATTGCAAAGTAAAAGTTTACGCCAATGTCTGCAAAGGTACATACCTTGTATAACACTTTTCACTGTATCTGCTGAGTTGTAACCCTTTATTTTTCTATTCGGCATGGAATTAATACTCCTAAAATAATCTTTTTAAAATGAGATGTCACACTATTTTATTACGTAAGGGTGTAAGAAACTGCGAACAATTTGATGTTCAAATTTAATTCAAATAAACTGCTTTGTTCGGCCCACTGTTGTCTTTCAACTGTACACTACATTATAGTAATATGTCAAAATATCTACTAATTTCATGCCGGTATAAGTAATGCCACACTAAATTAGTAGTTTTTTGAATGAAGTTCGGTGTGACGCTCTCCCCGTGCTAGTGAACGGAATGCGTTGGGACACGGCAGAGTCCTCGTGGCCTGAACTCAACATTGGAGGCACAAACACGGGACAGGAGGAGGACACGGTGTTCACCATCAACACGTTGTGTTTTTAACACGGTAAGACATTTTCTGTTCACTGGTTTTATCCTGCTGACATTTACAACAATAGTTTCTTGCTTCAGACAGCCGTCGGTGGGTTTTATCAGCTATAAGAGTTTGTAAAATCACTGTGGTCTGTTTTTACAGGTAAATAAGATATGAAGAGTGAAGCGGAAGTATTTTCCTAACTACACTCATCAGTGAGGACTGCAGCCATGGACTTATTCAAACAACAGAAAGTGGAGGATTTCTATGAAATTGGTGAAGAGTTGGGAAGGTACAGACATGCAGTATCTCATTTACTTCCACACACAAAACAACATAAGGACACTCAAAGAGGTAGATAATAAATAATAATAAATACAAATAATAAAAGCATAAATAACTTAGGACCATACTGTAACTCTATACATTTTATTTATTTATGTATTTATTTATTTATTTGTTTCAGTGACAGCCAGGAAAACTTCTGTAATGTTTTTTAAATGTTTTACATATATAAAGAAAGTATTTATGAAAATTATGATTAATGGGAATCTATCTTGTTTTATTTAAGAACATAGAGCATATATACAATTAATCATATGAAAATGATTGATAGTGAAGAAATAACAGCCTCATTGTGCCATATTATTTCAGTATTGTACTTTATCAGGAACATCAGTAATATTGATTTACAACAACTTTGATCATCATGAAGAAAAACTAGAATTATTTGTAATAACAATTTTTAGAGGCTTTTTCGTAGTAGAACTGTACTTATACATTTCATAATAAGGTTTCACATAGACTGGAAGAAAACACATCACTCAAGGGCATCAACTAGCATGTAGATCAGTGCACCAAGCAGTTATTGCTGTGCTGTAACAATATGGAAATTACACTGAATCATTAACTGCATGCTGCAACTCAGTAGTGTGTTTTTATTCTCCTTGACTGCTTTAACAGGAGTCAAATTGTCAGCCAAAGCTTCCTCTTTGACTGATGATTGACTGACACAGTTTCAAGTAATTCTGTGTTTCTAAATCTCCCCGACAGAAAAAGGGAGAAGGAAACAAAACTAGCTTGTGTTTTAGGCCTAGTTTTGTTGCTGTGCGTCGTCAGGTGGAGACAACTGTTAAGCTGCTTTTTAAAGGAGTCATCTATCTTTAGCCGGGGCTATATCTACTCCCAGACTGGCTGCAGAGGAGGAAGTAGAGTGTTGGCTTACAAACCATTCAAGCGAACCAGCTGTACATATTATATATTATAGAACCTTTTGATTTTAAAGTAACCACAAGTGTTTGCTTGTACTGGGATGTGTGAGTATCTATGAGTGGCAGAATGTGTGCGACACTATAAATAGGCTGAAGTGGTGGGAACATTTGAGTGACAAAACTGAATCACAATCCCACCACAGCCCTGTAGCACGTGTTGTTATTATGGGATGCACAACATTCACTAAGCATTCAGTAACTGAACAGATAATAAAATGAGTCAGCAGGGTAATTGTACCACCGTCCCTGAGCCAATCAAGAAACATCCTTTCAATTTCCTTCCAAATGGACCAGTAGTGGAGCATTATGTTGTTTTTAAAGTTTGAAGTGTTCTTCTTTGAATGAAGCGCCCCCATCAGGCCAATCTGTGCACTTTGCAAAATATCTAAATATTGTCAAAAGGAATTATTAAACCAGAGACCTCGTTGGGGAGTGCAGTGTTTAGTTTAGCGTTTGCTGCTTTACCTCAAGTCAGACTAATCAATGGATACCATTTTATATGTCTCTGTGTGAAGTTAGAAGTTAAAGAAGAAAGAAATCCTGCATTAAAAATGTTAAAGTATAAAAGTACAATTATAGTATAAGAAAATGTAGTTGAAGTATTAAACATCCCCTGTGCCTGTTCTACTATTATATCTGATATATTAGATGATTATTCCTCATCATTCATGTAAAAGCAGGATTTTACTGCAACTAATGCTTGTTTTCATTGGTTTGTAAAACCAAAGTGACACCTTATTAACAATACATTACAACCAGGAAATGTTTTTACATGAAAAATGACTTAAACTATCAAAATAGTTGCCAATTAATTTTCTGTCAATCGACTAATCGTTTCAGCTGTACTTGTCTAAACTGTTTAATTAATAACAAAACATCATATATTACATATTTTATCAACTCTTCATATGTCTTGTATGTAAATATCTTAAATTGTAAAGTACCTCAAGCTGTCAGATAAATGTAGTGAAGTAAAAAGTACAATATTTCCCTCTGATATAATGAAAAGAAAAGACTACCTCAAATTTGTACTTAAGTACAGGACTTGAGTAAATGTACTTAGTTACATTCCACCACTGGGACTTTGACAACGTGGGAAAGCAGAAATGAAGGAGAAGACTGGAGCAGGAAGAAACATCAGGAATAAACAAAATGTGAAGAAAAACATCTTCCTTATTAAACTGAAAACCAAAGCTTAATTTCACCATTTAACATGCCTCCAAGCAGATACCAATATATGTAAGATAAGCTAATATCCAGCCAGCAATTCATTTATTGGGTTGTGTTTGTCAGTAGTTAGTTTAGTTTAGCCTTTTTCTGTTCAGACTTAACTCAGAGAGTTTTCTTTGCACCTTTTGTGGTTCGATCTGCGTTTCAGCGGGCAGTTTGCCATCGTAAAGCAGTGCAGAGAGAAAAGCACGGGTCGGGAATTTGCTGCCAAGTTCATCAAGAAGCGGCAGAGCATGGCCAGCTCTCGAGGAGTGCGGCGGGAGGAGATCGAGCGGGAGGTGGACATCCTGCAGCAGATCCAGCACCCCAACATCGTCACGCTGCACGACGTCTACGAGAACCGCACCGACGTGGTGCTCGTCCTGGAGCTGTGAGTGTTCTGGGGTCAGGTGTCCCAAAAACTCACGCTTCACTGCATTGCCAGTTCTGAAAGACTATTTACTGTAACGCGTGTTAGTCAGTTGTCAAATACATTATCGAACACTGTTCAGGTCATGTACAGTTACTGATTTAAATCACTGATTTATGACGAGTGTCTGTGTTGCAGGGTCTCTGGAGGCGAGCTGTTTGACTTCCTGGCTCAGAAGGAGTCTCTCAGCGAGGAAGAGGCCACCCAGTTCATCAAGCAAATCCTCGAGGGGGTGAACTACCTCCACGCCAGAAAAATAGCCCACTTTGATCTCAAGGTTTGTCCAGACAAAGACGTGCGACCTTCTGTTTTAATGTTTATTACTCAGAATGATTCTGCACTGTTGGTAAGGACATTCTCCCCAAAACACATTAGATTATTATCACAGTTTAAGCTTTTAACGGACTATTTTATGTGGTTTAAATATATGAAAAAAGGAACTAGAACCAGTGGACATCACTTTTCATATTTCTGCCTATTAACTGCACATCTAGCAACTGTTTGAATGCCATGTAACTAACAAACAAAATCTGAAAATAATGGTCTCAGTACTCTATTCTTACTGTTTAAGAAGCAGCAGAACATCGCATATTTTTTCATTTTTCATTCCTTTGTTGGTGTTTGTTGGTATTTTTTGGGTGTTTAACATGAGGACACATGAGACATGACTCGGCGTAGAAATACAGTTGAGCTTAAGTAACTAACAGGAAGTACCTGAGCAAAATTCAATAGATACATTTAGATTTTCTTATTGTACTACGCACAGGAGTAGGTGTGTGTGTGTAAGCATATATTTATTCTCCCTTTCTTTTAGCCATTTATTGATCTATTTTGGTTTTACTTTGTTTTGATTTGTTTGGTTTTCCTTTTTGTTTTTCCTCCTCTTTTCCGTCCTTGCTTCCTTTGCATCGTCCTCGTCCCGCCTTAGGCCGCCCCCAGACCTGCAGGAGGTTATTGGCCTGTTTCCAGTAGAAGTGTGATGTGATTTAATAAGAGTTCAGTGACTGGAAGCATTTGGCTGTAGGTTCCTGTCTGGTCTTACCAGGAGGATGTCCTGACGAGTTCAGTAAAAATACACCAGGGAGATTTGTTCCACTAGGTGGAGCAGTTAGCTGTGTTTATGTACCGACTGGTGTTCACAGTAGCTTTGATCTCTGGTTCATACATTTTATACCTTATGAATGAACACTGTGTCAAGTCCTCTTTGTATTTTTTGCAATGTGAAACGAACATCATGCAATAGTTAATGCCATATGTAGTTTTTGTTGTCTAGGTGGTTCTCAGTAAACGTCTCTGTCTCATCTGCAGCCTGAAAACATAATGCTGCTGGACAAGAACGTGCCGTTGCCGAGAATCAAACTCATTGATTTCGGTCTTGCCCACAAGATTGAAGCTGGGGTTGAGTTCAAAAACATCTTTGGAACACCTGAGTTTGTAGGTGAGACGAGCTCATTTGTTACTTCTTCGTTTATTCTTATTTTATTTTGAACTTTTTGTCCACTGACCGGTAACTTAGAGAACATTTAGCCACAGTCAGAGTCCATTTTATAATCAGTAAAGGGACATCAAATCTTAACACGATTTATGATTTCCACCCAAATCTACATCCAGCAAAGGACAAAAGGGAAGAAAAAAAGAAATAAAAGGGCCAAAAGAAATAAGAAAGGAAAGGAAAGGAAAGGCAAACTCTATATGCAGTTTCAGCATGACATTAAAAGATGGCGTGGAAGAAAATAAAAGCCACCTCTTATCCTCAGAGGGTTAATTTTGAGGCCCATTAATAAATATTTCCCACTTGTGCCATTTAGCATTATAATCATTTCCTCTATTTAACAATTTTTCAAATGCTGCTGTTCGTCCAATCTTCACTCATCAACAGTGGGGGCACGAGGAGTTTTCTATATAATCCTACCCAAATCTACAATGACGAGGAGTTTATAATCTCCTCTAAAGGAAGACGGGAAACCAAATCACTTCTTAAAACAAGGAGGGGAGGTTGATTTTCATTCTCTCAAAACAACCCAATATAGCAAGCACTATATAGGGTTGGAACTATTTGTCTCCCAATTATTGCACTAAATAAATGAAATATTTCCTCCCCAAAGTTCTGCAATTTAGGGCAAGCCCAGAAAAGACGAGTCATTGTCCCCTCGTCTGATTTAAACTCGTCACAGATAGGCGGGAAGATCCTAATAAGGTTGGCCTTTCAGAAATGAATGACCTTAAACTACAAACTGAAGTTTACAATTACTGGATTAACGTCCTTACTTGCTGAGATGACCGGAGGAGTTGATGTGTGTAAAAAGAGCCAGAATTTGTGATATTAGATGTTTAGAGGTAGAGAAATGTAATGTGTCAAACTGAACCAGAGACTGCTCATTTTTCTGCTAATTTAACAGAGATGCATTTCGCTTGTCATCTGTTTGCCTTTTAAGCACCGGAGATTGTCAACTATGAGCCGCTGGGATTAGAAGCAGACATGTGGAGCATCGGGGTCATCACCTACATCCTGCAAGTGAACCTCAAATAACATAATGTCCCTTACAGGGTACTATACATTATACTGCAGCATTATACTGCAGCCTCCTTCGAACAGGATGATGAACTGCTCGCCCCCTTGTTATGTTTGGTTCCAGGCTGAGTGGCGCTTCACCTTTCCTGGGGGAGACCAAACAGGACACACTGGGCAACATTTCAGCCATAAATTATGAGTTTGATGAGGAGTTCTTCTGTCACACCAGCGAGCTGGCCAAGAAATTCATCAGCCAGTTGTTGGAGAAGGATAAGAAGTAAGAGCTCAAGCAGAACATAGTGAACGACATTTTCCTCAGGGCGAACTTGTGTCAGTACAGTAAAGTTTTGTAATCTGTGATAATGGCAGTTTAGTAACATTATTTGGACTTTTTTTTGTTCTCTTACAGGAAAAGATTAACAATTCAAGATGCTCTTAATCACCCATGGATCAAGGTAAAGTGAAAACTTAACTTTTAGATAATTTATTTTCACTTTGTCTGCATCTTGTGGTATTACAGCCTGAAATGATAGATGAATTTAACCTTCTAATAAGTAAAAACCACGTTCACAACCATGTACGGTGCAGCAGTATCATGCAGTGGGAAGGCCTGATTCAGTAGCAGAGGCCTGAAGGCTGATTATGAACAATGAATGGAGCCAAGAGCAAACAGTCCTGATACAAACCTGCTCGACAAATCAACTTAACAAGAATGAGAAGTTGATGTAGGTTCTCCAGCTCTAGATAAGAACTGGAAATTTGTGGAAATACATTCAATATACATTCTGATGCAACTTCACTAAACTTGAGAATAGAAATTTTATTGACCTTCAGTCAATTTAACTTCAGTAGTTCTGTATTAAATTGTCTAAAATTAGATATATTTATATATATTTGTATGCATTTGTTTGAATTATGTGCCGAAAAGAATCTTTATCCGAGCTGAATTCAGGCTGAAAACGTCTGCTGTGCAGTGTAGTGTGCTTGTGGACAAACAAATATGTTGATTTGAACTCACTGTTGGTGCAAAGATTAGTGCTAATGAATGATTTAACCCCTGAAATGCAAGACACCATGCCGAGGCCACATAGTCACTCCTTCATTTACTCACCCAGGCAACAGTGACTGCTAAATGAGCTCCAAGCTTATAGGAACACCATTAGGAATAATATATAATGGGGTTTTCCTCTCCGGCCTTTTGGCCTGCTGACATGACATGATTACAGCCTGTATTTTTTTAGACAATCAGTGGAGGTTAGAAGGTGTTTGCTTATGGCCAAAATTTGGGTATGTAAGTACTGTAAGCCCATTATAGTCTTGTGGGAAATAAGACTAAAATGAAAATAGTAGTGAAAAATTTCCGTATTTCAAAATAAAGGAGCCAAGAACTCAAAGTAGAAAAGCAAATTAAAAGTTTGGCACCGATAAAATACACTTCGTTGACGTGCAGACACAAAATCCCTGTGCTTCAACTTGTCAGAACTAGTCAAAGTAAATGTAACTCCCGACTAACACATGAAAAAAGTAAACTTGCAAAGCTATGGTAGAGAAAAGAAAAACGTTGACCCGAAAGACGGGGCTCTTTTTCTCTCCCTGCACATTAGTTTTCATTGTCAGTTGTGTCATTTGTTTGACTTTAACTTGTGCAAATAAACAAACGCGAACCCAAATGGTCTGCTGGGTGGCCACCCTTTAGTTTACAGTGGCACTGACCACCGCTGGCCACCTCTTGGACATGAAACCATTCATCTTTTTGGACTGTTTTCACTGCATCAGGTAATCCGTGGTAATTTCCCTCTGGCCTCATTGCTTTGCACATGATATGGGAGAGGAAAGAAATACTTGTGGTTTGCAGTGCACCTTTAACCCAAGCCTACCTGATGCACTTAGCATGATCGCATGAGCTCTCTGTGCCTGCTCTTCTTCTTTGGATGGCAGTTACTAACTATCCCTTCTTTAAACCCTATGTTTATGTTTAAGTCCAATGAGCACAAGGAGGAAAATAAAGCCCAGGAACCGAAGAAACGCGAGCGGCGCCAGCTGAAGACCAAGCGCCTGAGGGAGTACACTATCAAGTCCCACTCAAGCATGCCACCCAACAACACCTATGTAAACTTTGAGCGCTTTGCCCAGGTGGTGGAGGACATAGACCAGATGGAGAGCTCGTTCGTTAGCCTGGCAGCAGCCCACGACTCTCTGCAAGAAGATATCGATGCCATGTTCTCTATCTACAACGAAAAGGAGGCCTGGTACAAGGAGGAGAGCGAAGGTGTGCGCCACGAGCTCTCGCAGATCCGCTACGAGTTCCGTAAGGTGGAGGCCTTTAAGAGGAGCCTGCAGGACGACATGCAGGCCTTCAGCTCGGGCCTCGGCGCCATCAGCAGCCGCTACCAGGAGAGACAGAACCACTTCGATGCGCTGCGCCTGGAGCTTAGCAACGAGCTGAAGTGGGTGCAGGAGGTGATGGGTTCATTTCCCATGGATGGAGGTGGTGGAGGATACCCCAACTGCAGCTTCTCCACCGTCTTCAACAACGACGTGAATGAAGCCCTGAAAGAGCTGCTGAACCGCTCGTGTGGAGGAGAGCTGCTGTCCGGGATCAACCTGGACTTTGAAACCGGACAGCAGAGATAAATGCTTAGTACTTCACAATTTTATATATATATGTACATATATATATAAAACACAAATACACACATACAATTTTACTACTGGTTACATGTAAAACCGTTGGCAGGTCGCCAACAGCACTACTCTTTGTATTGTATTGGGGTTAAGCAAGGACAGCAGTACAGGGGAATTGTCCAATCCAAATTGGAAGAAAATAGAACATGAAAGATCCTTTTAATAAAGACTAAAAGAAAAGATGATTCCTTTCTGAGCCTTGGACAGATATATATATATATATATATATATATATATATTATAAAGTAAGTCCACTGTATTCTATCTGAGATCAGAAAGAGGGAGAGGAGTGTATTATAGTTTGCCAGCCCTTCAGTGTCTGCCGGTTCAGTCCAGAGATGGAAGTGAAACACCATCAGGTGAGGGCCAGACGCAACAGAGAAAGGGTTTCCTGCTCTCAGGCTGTTTACAGATGTTTTTAACCTCCTTTCCCTCTGAGGCGTGGTCCACTTCCTTCACACAGTACAGTGCAGAAGCAGAGCCTGTCTACTGTGTCCTCTTTTAGAAACAGAATCAGCTTTATTGGCCCGGTGTACACATACAAGGAATTGGACTCTGGTTTTAAGTTGCTCTCAGTGTACGTACACACAGTTCCAAGAACAGTTTTCAGGAAAGATAGAAATAGACATACAGCTAAAATCAAGGACAACAAAGCTGAGCAGAGATAGTTAAACATTAACATTTAACAATTATATACATACAAGTAAGTGAAAAAGTAGGTCACGAGTCAGGAAATGCAGGACTGGCCCCAAATGCAGACAGAGGAGGCAGCAGGATGACTTCAGTGGTTTAATGACACTCCTGAGTGTTGCTAATATTTCATACTTAATATGATAGATAGATAGATAGATAGATAGATAGATAGTATCTCGTCCTACTGGTCACACTCTAAACTCAAGGAGCCCTCTATAGGAATTTGCTGTTGTAGTTCAGCCCCCCCCTCCCCAACCACAGTGACACAGATTAGCCCCTAGAGGGAGGCACAACAAAACACGTGGCAGACTCCTCACACACAGGATACCTGAGTCATTTATCACAAGGATACAAAATATTGCATGAAGATTTCTGTTAGGAATGTGTTTGGGGGTGAGGGTGGAAGCCTGCTACTATATCTGAAGACCGCATGGGAGACTACTGAGGTTGCTTACCAGTGTTACCACAGCTGCTCAGTGAGGAATGATGTTGCTTTCCTTTGATAAATGGTTAAATGGTTTAATTAACGAAAATTAAAGAAACAATCTGGCCTTCCAACAACTCCAAAGCTGTAAGTTGCATCTTATTTCCTAGAAAAGCTCATCAGCAAGCCTTCAAAGAGTGCTGTGGCAACCCCCAATTTGACAGCAGATCTTTGCAGTCGGTGCCAAATAGTTGTCAAGAATCTGCTCCAATGCTAGCTGCTCCTAAAACCATGTCTCACTTTCGCATTTAAATATCTAAAAACGAGTCGACTATGTTATATATTTTGTTGAATTGTGTACTTCCATTATCCCAAACCCAGAGAAATGTTACATATGAACATTACGTCAGCTAAGGGTTTTTTGTTTTTTTAAACAATATTTTTTATTGGGGTTTTCAATTATAACAAACAATTATACATATTGATAAAATGGCAGCATTCCTGGCAGCAAATACAATGTAACCTCCAATGAATAGGCAAGTAAATAAAACATGGTAATTAAAACAGAGGTGAATATACAGATGTTACAGTAACAGAAATCTTAAAGATCATGTGGGCAACTACACTTTATAATCTTGCTCTGCCCTCAACCCAATCCTTGGCTTTAATGATCAATACCAACATTTTGTTTCAAAAACTCCATGAAGCTCGCCAAGATGTTTCCACAAACACCCAGCTTTCTTTTTTTCCATTGCAACACATGTTGAAAGATGCTTAATATATTGATTCATACTTGGTTTGTTCACATTTTTCCAACCTATAGCTATTGCTCTCTTAGCTTGTAAGAGTCTATTAGCGCTCGGTCACTCTTCTTAGTAATAAAATCATTTGCATAAATACCCAGGACGCACAACTTTTGCGAACAAGGGATCCTCCGTTTTGTTGTAGCAGTAAGCCTGCAACACACTGAAGGTGTGGAGTTTGAAAGACATGGATGTTCACCATTCAGGGAGTTTATAACATGAAACGCTATTAGGTTGCATTATGGGAAATATAGGATTCTGTGTTTGACTCATACTAAGTCAGCTTTAAGTGCAATAAAGGTGGGGCACCCCATCAATGTGACAAAGGCAAAATGGAGGTAATTTGTAGATGCCTCCACCAACAAGCCAAGACTCTAACCTGCATGAATGGAAAGTAATCTCTGTAACAGTTGGATTTTGGCAACGTATGAAATGAGATATGACAAATGTGTTCACATTTGTGCACACAGTTCACTGTAACACTTTTACACATTTAGAGAGTGATGAGAATGTTTCAGTCTCACTACTTTTTTCCTCACACATGTAGGTGTACAACTCAAAACTGACTCAACAATTAAAATCTTTGTCTATCGGCTTGAATCTCATCAAATGAGGGTTTGTGGCTGTCGTGACACAAAATTGTTTGACTGCTTCTGCTACACAGCACCCTTTTTGTTGTCAAAGTTTTAAAATGGCCCACATTTAATGTTCCGCCATAACCTCAACCACACACCAAACCCTGTAAAGGCATCACCTCCCATGAGAGCCCATCTAAAACAAACTGAGTTCACCCAGAGTGGTTCTCTCCATCCACAGCCTCCACCACAATCAACCCAGATCTGTATTGACTGCCCAGTGCTGCAGTTCAAACAGCAGTGATCCAGACTGAAAACTAGATGCACACACACACACACACACACACTCTCAAATGAGGAGTGTGTGTTTATGTGTAAACTCGAGTGGGCCACAGAGAATCTATTCATCCTCTGCAGCATACATAGAGTATGTACCTACTGTACACACTGTGGGCACACATGCTACCACAGACTACAACCAGTGTGTGACGCAAAGTAGGTGTGAGGTCAGGCCCAGCTAAGTGTGGAGTGTTTTCCCCTCTGGAGCTGGCTCACAGGAAAGGGGCAGTGATTTTGGGGCGCTTTGCCTTACTGAGACACACTGTTGTGTTCTCCAGACAGAGGGGGAGGAGAAGGAGGACAGAGGAGGAGCAGGAAAAGAGGTACAGGCACATTACCCCAGATGAATCACAGTGAGGAAGCCATGCTTTGAGTGATACGTCAATTTTTGACCTGATGTTCTGTCTGGACTTCTGCGCATCTGTCTGGAGTGAATCCATCCTTTGGATCCCCTGTTTGCATTGGTAGAAGCTGTGGATGGTGGCTGAAAGACAACATGATCGACTATGGTGAGTAGGACCTCCACTCCCAACGCTGAAGAGTTTGTAACAGGACGTTTGTCAATGCAAGTCCATAATTATCTGGACCATGTGTCTCTCATATATTGACATTTCTATAAATGTCAAAGTATAAAAATAGGATTATATGACAGGAAAGTAAGAAAACATTTAGTTTCTGAGGTCTGTCTGAGTGAGTATTGTGTAACTTTCAAAATTAGTTTCAGAGCACGGAAGTTAAATGATGCACTTGTTGGCCTGAGGGCTGGATGTGTGTAATGACCTAAGTGTGTGTGTGATTCATAGACCCACTGGCACACAGAGGTTCTTTATGAAAACACAAATAGCCCAGTGAGGCCAGCAGTGGACGGGCACGGCTTCCTCTCTGCTCTCCCCACAGCCACACATAAGCCCACAGGGCCATATACAGCACACGGCTGTCATTCCACAGTCTAACATCGTCATCATTTGCGGGACCAGAATTCAAGATCAGTCGTGTCCCCTTTAAGGACTAAACTCCTCATCTCTGTGACTGTAGAAGTGCTGGATTATTCATTTGCAACATGATGCAGGTGGCTCTCTTGGCTGTCGTCTGTAGGTCCTGCTCCGTCTCGCAGACTGGAAAAATCCCCAGTGAAATCTCCAAACAACACACGCGTTGTTCAGCTGTGCAGCCACCCCACCCTCTGCTTTCTCTCAATCAGGTTCTGTTAGGCTGGAGTCCCTGCCACGCTAATGCGAGAGGCAAAAAGTATGGTTTTTGCGAGGACACACACACAAACACGTGTATATACACTGTTTATTCAGTGTCTATCCTGAACACACCTTTCAACGTAACCCACGCTACTCACTCTCCTCCTCCCCGTCCAAGTTTTCATAGTAAACAGTGTTGCTGCTGTGTGCCATTACATCAAGAGAATAGAGAGTGTCAGAGGAAAGTTGGACTCTCTCTGTACTTGTGCTGACATCGCAAGAGGCAGTCAGCATCTTCAGGGCTCTGAAAGAAGTGTTTTGTTATGAAGCTAGGCTTAGAATAAACATACTAACCAATTAAAGATCCTGTGAAATTGAAACCGGTTCTTTCTGGAAAACAGTAGCTGTCCCAGTTGGGACTGGATGGAACTAGTGGTGCAACGGATCGCAGTTGATCCGTGATCCGTACGGATCTCCCCCCACGGTTCGGCACGCATGTGAACCGCAGATGAATTGCAAAGTTTAACCATCATAGTGTGACATACAGTTTTTACTGCCGCTGTTATCTACTTTTTAAATAACAATTCCCTAAATCTCGATGCAGAGTTGCAGTGAAAAGATACAAGACAGATGCGTGCTGTGTTTTATTCTGAAGCGCTGACAGTTGATTTGATTATTTAAAAAAGCAGTTTGGTTTCATGTGAACGGGGCGTGAGATCCAATCAGGGATGTACGTTGCAAGAGGAAAAGAAGCGCAGTGAGTGACAATCATGGCTAGCAGAGGAGAGGAGGAGCTTGAGAGGCCTCCCGCATCATTTAAATCCCAGGTATGGGAGCATTCTGGCTTCCCCGTTAATGTTAAGAAATAATACACAAATAACAAAGTTATTTGTCTCACTTCTTTTTTTTTGGGGGGGGTTTTTCGAAAAATGATCCGTGATCCGTGACTCCAATCCGTGATCCGATCTGAACCGTGAGTTTTGTGATCCGTTGCACCACTTGTCAGGGTCTGGACTCTTTGTTTAGTTTCCTGTTTTATTTTGTAATCTTGTTTCTTGTTTCCTGTGTGTTCCTGCTCTTGTGTCGTTATCCGTGATTGTCTTCACCTGTTCCCCGTTGACTCACCTGCCCCTGATTTACCTCGTTAGCCTTTTCCTATGTATACCTGTCCTTTTCCTTTGTTCTCTGTCGGGTCATTGTACTGTGTTAGATGTGTTCAGTGCGTGTTCCTTGTTGGGTGAGTCCGTGTTCCTTGTTGGGTGAGTCCGTGTTCCTTGTTGGGTGAGTCCGTGTTCCTTGTGCTTAGTTTTCATGTTCCTGTGTTGGATTTATTCCTTGTGCTCCGGCTGTCTCCTAAACCTGGACTCACCTGTTTGTTTGCCTGTTGCCTGCCTTCCTGTATTTCAAGTAAGCGTTTTAATAAACCCTTGAAACTTCTGAGTCTCCTCAGCTGTTTGCATTTGGGTTCTTCTCCTGCTGTTCCTGGCTACACACCCTGACACCGCTAGATGGAACCCATTAAGATAAAGAAGACGGCCCTTCAGTAACCCGGAGACCAGGCTGAACAAACTGGTATATCATTAGCATTGGTCTCTGGCATATACAGTATGTTCAGGTGCTCCTCCTCAACTAGAGTCAAACATTTCAACTTTGTCAATAGGTTTCCCCCTAAATGACATCTGTTTTATGATACTAGTTGTTACATTTAAAGGAATAGTTTGTTTGATATGATATTAATCATCATGTCTGTGCCCTTCTACGTAAAGGACTCGGTATGTTCTTTTCGCCGAGAAAATCCAAAGGAAGAAAGTGCCTTGCTTCTCTTCAGCTCCCCTACAGCGCCAACAGTGTGCAACATTAGCTTACAAATGGAGTCCGCTAACGTCAACAAACGACCAGTGTAGGTGGGCCTACCAGATCTGCTGTGTCAATGTGTTACGTCATCTATAAATGCAGGACCCCAAGGACACCGACACCCACCACAACACCAACCCAAAGTCCACGCAGCTTGCTTGCTAACGCGGACAAATTGCTAACTAGCTATCGTAGCGAAATACAGTCTTGAGTGGATATAGGAACATTACAGATAGTAATGTTGTTCTATATATGATTGTAAACCACGTTCAGTCTCGTGTATGTCACGTCCAATCACTGTTTAGGCTGTTGCCCGCTCGCACCTACTGAGCGCGAGCAACAGCATGCTGACTGCAGTTCACACAACGGCCACATGATGTTTAATAACAAGGACTTTCTGAAAACTCCACATTGAACTTTGTAAGATAACTAATTATTAACATGTTGTATCTTGTTGGTTTAAGTTGGACACAAAAAGAAATGTAAACGGCTACTTTTTAGGGGAACTATTCTTGAGCTATTCCTAAGTGTGGATTAAATAAACAGGATACAGCGTGTTAATAGAATTCATACATCAGGCGAGCACACACTTTTTATTAAATTACCTTTTTGGCTCCTCCTTCCTTAGCATGTGTATGTGTTCGTGTGTGTTGTCTAAAATATGCCATTTAACCCTCCATGTCCATTCTCATAACTCGCCACTCAACTAGCCTCAGTCTGGTGGCGTTTAACCTGTGATCAGCTTGGGCCTGGGGAAATGGTGTTGATTCAAGGCTGCTTTCCTTTTTTTTTATTTGTTTTTTAGAAATGGTAAGTAAAAAATTATGTTCTAAAATATTTTATTTTTTCTGTCCATTCCAATGAAAGGAGAATCTGGTGCTTACTTCCTTCAAATTTTAACTGATGAAGTCATATTGGCAGCACAAGAATACATTCATGATAATACACTTGGCTTTCAAGTGTTGTACGTTATGGCAACACTGTTGCTAGGCAACTAACAACAAAATGGGCGCCGCCATGTTTGGCAATGAGCATGAGCTGACGTGGTTGATTCATGACGTCCTTGCCAGCGTACAAAGTATAGCAAAATAAAACAATATCACGCTTTAGGGTCCTTGACTTTGGCGGTGACTCCCGCTCCTGAGTCATGAAGGTGATGTCGTTGTCCTCTCACGGCCTCCCGATAGTAAAAGCTATAAATCTTTCATATATTTTGACATGTATAAGTAATATAACATCTCATGTTTACTTTAAACACAAATTATGTACTTCAACAATATGATTAATAGATTAAAAGGTGCATTGCGCTTCCTCCTTGGCTCACGGTCGGCCATGCTTGTTGACAAAGGGGGTGTGGCTCTACTGCAGTCCACTTTAGATGATGTGGAACACTGTGATTGGCTTATAGATACATCCAATCAAATAAGTTTGCGCACGGGTTTGTACATTATCGTATGTTGTAGGGCTGGATTGCATTATTACAAATGTCATTGTGGTTTTGAATGAGGTTTCCTTCATTACAGGCAGGATGGAATAGTTTAGGTTCAGAGACAATAGCTGAGATTGATTTCCGTCCTACTGCTGCAAGTGTTCCCACTGTGCTGGAAAACATCCAGCTGGAGAATATAAAAGCCTAGAAAAAGAGAAGAGAGAGGGAGAGATGGAGTCTATGGGGCTTATAGGCCTCCAGCATAGAGATCCATGTCTCTGTTTCCTGTCTATCTGACCAACAAGCAGACTAATGCTCCATAATTGCTAACACATTTCCAGGATCAGAGCCACTGATTCACCAGAGAAGACAGCCTTTCTTCCATACTCGGTCACTGGAACCTGGGGGTTATTACTGATTAATTCATTTATTTGGCTATTCAGATATTTATCTGTTTACCGATTTTAATAGGTAAACAGATACATATCAGTTACAGCAATTTTAATGCATTCATTTATAATTAAGTCCTTAATTTACTTTTTGTATTATATCATTTACTTTGTCTATTGTAATAATCATTTTACATTTAATTATTTTAGTTTTAGTGGCTGAGATGTAGATGAAACTGAGAGCTGAGACATCCAACTTATTTACATTATATACAGTGTTTACTGAGGTCTGTTATATTCCACCTGCATACTGTAATTTTCACAGCACAGAGAGGCATTTGTCATTATGGGCTGCCACTTCACTGTAACAGAGCAGCAAAAGCCAGCTGCACTGGGTACTCGGGTCTTCAAGCTACATGCACACACTCATTCACCACAAGCTCAGAGCAAAGATGTCTTTTCTATTGCTAAACTGGGTAAAAACAGTACTTTTAAAATAACAGTATAGCAGACAGAGAGATCATTCATAAAGAGCAACATCTACACTAATGCTTCAGACTTTTAGACCAGGGCTTCTCAACCTTTTCTGCACAACAGACTCTGGCCTACAGGGTAAGGGAGGTATATCATGACATGTTAATTAGTGACACACACGCTTTCCTGCTTGGGAGTTTTTCAGGTGCTCAGCAGTCAGAGAAACGGTGACCGTCAGAGGAAGCGAGGGAAAGATTTG
This sequence comes from Maccullochella peelii, assembly GCA_002120245.1. NCBI lineage: Eukaryota > Metazoa > Chordata > Actinopteri > Centrarchiformes > Percichthyidae > Maccullochella > Maccullochella peelii. The sequence goes on from LKNJ01000429.1 coordinate 151,022, forward strand.
ACGCGGTAAACAGAGCTCATCTCAGCCCTCAACACAGTCTGACAGGACTGAATCTGAGCCCGCCGACAACTCTAAAATCGGACTGAACACTACAGGGCAGGTTTTGGCTGCTTGTGGAAGACAGATATCCATCACTGCCTGGTAGCACCTTCACTGTGGTACTGTGCATTCCTAACATCATATATGTGTGATCTGGATCTCTCACCCCTGGTATACATGAAAAACAGACAAGTCAGACCCGCTGGTAGTGCTCTCTCTCCCCACAGATCAGGCTAACATGTCCCATTATAATGCCTTCAACCTACGTTTAACATTTTAGCATATTTGATTGTATTCATTGTTTATTTTAAGTTAAATATCTATGTGTAAATCTGCAGAGCACATGTTGGCTTTTATTCTGAGTGATTGAGAATGGGCCTTTATTATTTAACTTAATATTGATATAATATAATCTATGTGTAGTCTGGCATCTCTCTCGGCCAAGTCATGGCAAGAATTTCTGACTCCATGATCACTTAATCTGATACAGTGACCATCTCAGAAGATACCATGTTGTCTGATCCTGTGCTTAGACTTGCTTAGCTTAGCTTAGCACAAAGCCTTTTATACCTAATCACCAGAAACTAAAGCTGCATGCAGTCACAAAGGTTGAGCCAGTTAGTATGCAATCAATGTGAAATCATCCCAACCAAGAAAGTGGGAAAGTTTAGCGCAATCGAAGAATCAACATCGCTCGCGACTGGAGAACTGCTCAAACCTTCAGGATCCGACTGTGAGGGGGTGGGGAGAGACGGTAGCAAGATCATGATGTCAGACCAAAGGCCTTATGGGTTCCACTCAAAGAGCCTCTGCACATTGTTTACTAAGTGTTCATCTACACTAGCATGCATAATGCATTTGAGGGTCATCCTATAGTGCCCTATGGAGGGTGGAGCGTTATTTATACAGCACATTTCAAACACAGAGGCAATTCAAAGAAATGGGCAAAGAAAAACATTAGGACATTCAAAACAATAAGAATAAAACATAAAATGAAATAAAATACAGTTAGAGTGCAGTAAAAAGATGTAAGTTGCCACTGCAACAAAGAAAATAAAAGTGCATTAGAGAAACCAGTCGTACAGATAAACAGGAGAACAGCAGAGTTTTTCATTTTGTTTTGAAAGCGGGGCGCATTTGAGATCTTCAGGAATTTGGTTCCATCTGTGAGCAGCATTGCAGCTAAAAGCAGCTTCACCCTGTTTGGTTCTGACAACCAGCTGACTGCTTCCTAAAGATCTAAGCGCCCTACTGGGTTTATATTCTTCAAGGAGATCTGAGATGTATTTTGGCCCAAGATTATTGAATGATTTATAAACTAGCAGCAGCACTTTAAAATCTATTCTATAAGTAACTGGAAGCCAGTGTAAGGATTTAAGAACAGGAGTAATGTGCTCCGTTCTCTTGGTTCTCGTTAGAACAGCGAGCAGCATTCTGAATGAGCTGAAGTTGTCTGACGATCTTTTAAAGTGTACAGACCATCATTACTCCAGCCCGTTAATAGCACCAGGCTAACTGCATTATCCTTCCCTGTATAGATTGTGTGTACATTAAAACATGAATTGAGCTAATACTTAGCCTATCGACCTCATCTGTTAATGTTGTTGTGTCCATGTAAATGTACTTTAGTCATTTCAGACTTTGCATGTTATTGTGTGTGTGCGTGTGCGTGTGGAGAATCCATGTGTTTCTCTCAGCAGCAGCCTGATTAAGCTGCAGCCATGAGGACTGAGGAAAGCAGGGAAAGAAAAGTGCTTTTATCTCTGCTTGCCTCTACACTTGCCTCGGCAGTTCCTCAGAACACTTACACACACGGATGCAGTCAGACTGTCCTAACTGAATTTTCTAATTGCCCTCCAGAGCGTCCCTCTCCATTAGGCTTCGGGCCGGCTGGGAGGAGTGTGTTGGCTCCTGAGCTCCCGGCGCACACACATACACACACACTGGTGGCCATGCCTCAGAGATACTCCCACCAGAAGAGGAAAGCCAGCACAGCGGCTGCTCGGAGGATGGAGAGGAGACGCAGGGACCAGGGGAAAAGCAGCAGCAGCAGCAACAACAACCCAACCAGCAGGCACAACCACCACTCCAAGAAACTGGCCATGCTCTCCAGGTACCGGCACCACTCAAAGGCTTACATCTAGGGCTGTGCCAATAAAAAGGTGCCACCTTTTTATTGGTATAAATGGCACGTAACCTTCTCTACGGGCTGATGTAAATCTTTATGATGTAATTTCAGAGTCTAGAATATGCTACATATTGAGTTTTGCCTTATAACGACTAGAGATAATAGTTTGAGTACTTTTTTATTTCAGTTTTCAGTTCTGATATACTGCAGCACATTTTTATGGCTCCAGTATTCTACAGTCTTGCAGGATTGCTGTTTATGTCATTTCACGCCTGAAGTCGACTGTCTGACGTTCACTGACTCTGTCCAGGTCCCTCATCCTGTGTCACTCCAAGACAAATGACGACTGTCCAGAAGAGAGGCATGCTGGGGAAGTGTCAGACGGGTGCGGGACATGGGGTCCAGGCTGGAGGACAGACGTGACTACTGGGGATCAAACACAGTACAGGGATACAGAGAACGGACACTGGAGGACAACCCAGCAATCAGCCGTGGAGAAAAGAGGAGGCGCTGGGGCAGATAACCAGCTGCATCGTCCCACCTCACTCAGGGAGAATAAAAGGAGCATAAGGAGGTCCTTCAGCATCAAGGTACGACTGCAGGAGTTCGCACTAGAGTGATCATTTGCATATATAAATAATCTAAGCATATTCTTAAATGAATTCTAAACTTTCTCACCTTAACTCTACTTTAAACTGAGTATGATATATAGGCCTTTTTGTTCCCTCACTTGATAGATATGTTGCCATGCTAGCAGCATGGCTCTAGGGATGGAATGGCGGTCTGTCCAGCACTTTGGTCCAGACGGAAATAACAAAAAAACTATTGAATGGGAAATTTTGTACAAATGTTCATGGTCCCCAGAGGATGAATTTAACTGACTTTGGTGATCCCCTGACTTTTTTGACGTTGATGATTGTGGCACTGAGCTGTGCCCTCTGTTGTCCGATATTTCTCTAGACATTGTGAACAGAGCTGCACGTGAAAGAATTCGAGAGAGATCTGTGACTGTAATGCAGATATTGAACAGTAGTTTATGTTGAGGGGATCATTAAATGTTGTTTTCAAAATCTGATTAAGTAGAAGTAATGTTTGCATTAGTCTTTTCAATGGATTTAATGCCATATTTTGGAGGGAGGTTGGCTTGCTACAAGTCTTTAGTTTGCTTCTCTCATTATTGTCATTTTTACATTAAAAAGTTTGCACTGCTCATATCACAGTTTGTCAAAACTAGAGGTGAATGAGTAAAGAAATGTGGTAAATTGATTAACAAGCTTTGCTGCGTTTTCCCTTTGTTTGTAGAGAGTTTTACTAATTTTCCAAGGACAGTTGTGTTATGCGCGTCTTCACTGTTTACCTTCTGCAGTACAAGTAGACAAGCCTACTGATGCCTTCAGCTTTGTGCGTTGGTCACATGACCCTGCAAGTTGTAGTGGTCCAGATCTCCTGTCTGAACATAGCCTAATGCCACGTTAATGTCATATCAGAGTTATCATAATTACAAGATTCCCACTCTTAAATAGCATTCACGTCAACATGCAAGTTGTAATTACGAGTGGGAAACTTTGATTTTCCAATGTATCCGACATGGAGCTTCTGAATACCTGAAAACCAAACAAAAATGGATGCCTCACATCAGCCAAAATCCATCGCTCATGGTGATTAAACCCGAATTTAATGGATCTAGTGTTATTTTCTCAACGCACAGTACTGTATATATATTTCTACCCTCACTTGACCAACTTTGCAGCCATACAACCGCCTTGAGTTGTCCTGTGACGTGAGTGCCTACAAGTCGTAAACGTGGGAATCTTTCCCATCTCTACCATCCGTCCCATTTGGTGTGAACGTGGCATGTCATCTAATGATGATGTCATTAAAACAGTGCGAGATATGAGGATGAATTGTTCAATTTACAGTAATAACTGTCATGTGACTGTGTAATAACTGTCAGATTTATTATTTAACCATCAACAATTTTCATTCTTGACAGAATAATATGTAGAAATGAGTGTTTGTTGTTTGTATATCCCAAGCCTTAACCCTTACCAGCGTGCTAACGCTGTGCTATATGCGCCGCGGGGAGTGTTTCTTGTCTGAATGTAATGATAATCACATGCCCTGTGTTGGCGTGTTGGTAGATTGAGAGCTGTGGCTGGCCTGAATGTCAAACATTCAGACAAAGACAGGGTTTGTTGTGCTGTTCTGTTTCTACAGCTCGGCCTCACAGCACATTCCACTAATGTCAAATGGGGTGAGACTGTCTGCCACTCATCACTTACCTCACACAAATGAGTTATAGATACTGTAACCCACAGGTTAGAAAGGTCATAGGATGACCAAAGTTATCCTAGTTCATCCTGAGGGAAACATGAATGTCTGAACTAAATTTCAAGGCTCAATCCATCCAGCGGGTGTTGAGATATTTCAGCGTGGACCTAAGTGATGGGCCGACCAACACAGCCGTCCCTGCAGCCATGCTGCCTGATAGTTTTATGTGTTATTGGCTGTAAAGTATAAAGAAAAGCTACTCTTTCTATAGTACTACAAATATCAACCATCAACAACAGAAACTGCATGCCAATGATAGAGAGAGAAGACGTTGCAGCTGGCTGTTGTATACAACTTCATGGACTCAAGCCCGGGCTGCCATACAACCCTGACCAAAGCTGAGCTCAACAGTAATTTAATAGAGCAGCGTTTGTCCTCTGGGGCTAATTAATGCCATGTTGAACATCAATCACTCTTAATCACCCACCAGACAGAAACGATAGCATAGCCAAATCCTTTTGGCTTTTATGTTGAGAGTAAATCCTTTACAGTCAAACAGAGTTTTATGAATTAAGTCTTTGTGAAAAATGTCATGTTGTCATGAAGAGAGTAATTTCAAGAACACATTCAAAGCATTATTCATCCTCATCAATTATTGGATTTCTTTGATTCGTGTGTGATAACACGTTCACCTTTGTGAAAATCATTGCTCCATATTTAAAGTAATTGGTATAAAGGAAATACCTCAGTAATCATTTAACGAATCATTCTGTCTATATTTTATATAGTTTAATAATCTGGTCACTTACTGCCCCTTAAGAGCCATTGAAACATACATGACTTTGCTTCATCAGCTTAACCTCCAAACACTACGGCCCAGTTCACACACCTATAAAACCTTACTGCTGTTTTCTTTTTCCTCGGCTGTCACCTAGCTCAGCCAGATGGTTGATATGCTCATAAAGCTTGCTTTCTGCCTCCTAGTACAGAGGTGCCCTTATACTTGTTCACTGTGCGTACGTTTGTGTATGTATATGTGTGTGCCGTAATAGGAGAGTAGTATCTGGAGGATGTGTGTAGCCACAGGGCCTGCTGAGGAGGTGTCTGGACCACAAATGGCTGATAACAGCGTCCAGACAGAGGGCAAAAACACTAAAGTGGAGCCAGGGAGGAATGGAGGGAACCCACACAGGTAATGAAACAACACAGTACCACAACTCTAAGTGCTTTATTTCTCAGGAATGTGCTGGAAAAATGGTGAAGGCTACACTTGAGTAGATATACAAAAATACACTTCACTATCAGGCGTAATGAGAAAGTGTAGCAGAGAAGGAAAAGCATCCAATCATCACTATGAGAGAAAGCATTGATTAATTCAATTCTGGTGTCTGACACAGACCCAGTTTCCACCTGGTATTAACATGTAACCTGTATCTGGATATCTAATGTGGATCAGGATAAATGCATGTTAATGCACATAGAACTCTCTGCAATCAGAACGGCCCGACCTCATCTAAAAGCTTTAGCTTAAGTTGTGATTGTAGTAAATTAAATCTGTCACATTCTTCATCCAGCAAGTTTAAAGGTCACCTAACTCCACCTCTTCTTGCTGTCTCAAGCTGCCTCTCAAAGCTACAGAGTCCATAGAGCAGCATCCCTTCAGGGGCCGCTACAATGTGCATGATGAGGGTCAAGCGAGCTAGCACTAGTGCTAACAAGCGTCTCCACTGGAACTGATTGCTTTCCTACCAGGCGTTCAGACCGAAAACAGGCCTGTGTTGGAACCACTCAAGGGGCTGTGTTGCAGGTACAAGTGAGACGATGAAAGACGGTCCGTGTTCCACAAAATATAATCGGAGTAGTTTGAAGACAGTCTGAAGAGTTTTGTCCTTCATCGTGATCATGAAAACAATAGAAACACTGTGCTCATATTACAAAAGTAATCTACAGGGAATGTGCGCTTGCATGTATGTGGTGACCAATGCAGCAGTTTAGCGGATGACATTGCATTGCTTTGGGGCTAAAGATCATTCACCTTTTTCGCTGGACGACTCTGCATTTTCTTACCAGAGCGCTCTGCATTGGCACTCCTTCTGTGTCAATCTGGTCTCATTCAAATGAATAAAGGGGCTGTGTTTTTACACATAGTGCTAATGTCTATCTGAACATGGTCTTACAGTATAAGTAACGCTGAAAAGTAGCTTACTGATGCCTTCGACTGTCTCCGTCTGTCACCTTGCAAAGAAGTTCATGGAGAGTGTCCTGCATCACTTCCTTTGACCTGAGGCACATTGTGTTTGTGGACAAGTCTGCCAGCCCTGCCTGCCTAATTTGCATATTGAGATCTGATCACATTGCAGGCAGAATCAAGATAATAACAACATGTATTAATACCAGGTGTAAAGCAAAGGCCTGTGATCAGGTGTCATTATCCAGATCACATATCCAGATTACAGGTGAATACCAGGTAGAAATGGGTCATGGTCACTGGAGGGAAATAGTGACATGCTGTATCAAAACGGGTGAAACTCAGTACAGTTGGTTCTGTTTCATTCAGTTCAGTACAAAAGCAGGTTAACAGAAACACTGTGTATCAGGTTAATAGCTTACCTATCTAACAGAGTTATCACATCGTGATCCTTTCTGTGGATACTGAGTTGTTCAATGACACTGATGACGCAGTACACTTACGTCATCTTTTAAAGATTTTAAAGATTAATTTGTACATTTACTGTGCAGTTTACCTACTTCTTTCAGTGACCTCTTGCCATTTGGAGCAGCCATTGTGAAGTGTTGCCTGCATGCTTTGCTCCATAGCTGTACTAGTGGTCAAAAACTCCACAAGATACCTTTTAATCTGCTAACTCAGTAAAAAGACCTTTTAATAATATGGGTTTTAGTGTTTGATGTATATTTAGTGTAAAACACACAGTATATATTTGACTTTTAGATAATTTTAGCATGAAAAGGGACTTTTAAATCCTAAATCATCTCTAGTGATATAATGTTTATTTGAATGAGTCATGCAGGTTTTGTGCTTGAAGTCTTTTGGACCTTCTTGGTTTTCAGCTTGTCTCTGTGTGTTTTCTCTTCAGAGGCTGCAGCTTCCTGAGCCCAGACAAGCAGGCACCCTTTAACGGACAGTTTCTAAACGGCAGTGCTTGGATCACGGGGGAGGGAATGAGGAGCATTCACATTAAAGCCTACAGTGAGGTAATAGCAGCTAACACGTGAAATGGACTCTACTGTGACATTAGCTCTCTTTTTATAATTCTTTAAGAAAACACTATTCTACTATCTTCAGTCTAATAAAGCAAAATACCTTTATGGATCTCTGCATTTCTATATCTTTGGTAATTGATACATTACGTAAGATTAATAGAATCAGAATCAGGTTTATTGCCAAGTATGTTTTCACATACAAGGAATTTGTCTTGGTATACTGGTGCATAACAATACATATAGAGAAAACAAGAAAGTAAAAATCAAATACTGCAATAGTCAAGAAACATAAATATAAAAAAGAAACATTTACAATAAAAAATATTGTAAAAATATGTGCAATATATCTGATTTTAAAGAGCTGTACAGTTTGTGCAGGAATGTGCAAAAGTTTACAGTTTAAAGTATAAAGAATACGTGCAATGTGCAGAGATGATAGTCCGAAAGACGTGCGTTATTGTAACACATTGAATCAGGTGTGGAGACTTTATATTAATGTGACATGTAGGGAGGGGATAAGAGTCCGTGTCAGTGGGGGTCCCAGGCCTTGTTGATGAGGCTGCAGATATGAAGAAACTGTTCTTATGGCGTAAGGTTTTGATCCCAGTGGACCGCAGCCTCCTGCCGGAGGGGAGTGTCTCAAAACGTTTGTTAATCTTTAACAATCCAATCACCTTCTCTGCAGAGCGAATGATACGCTGCGGTCTGCCCTTGTCCTTGGCAGTGGTGATGGAGGAGGTGAGGACTAAGTCACTGATGGCGGTGTAGAAGTGCACCATCATGGACTTTGGCAGGTTGAACTTCCTCAGCTGCCACAGAAAGTAGATCCTCTGCTGAGTTTTCTTGGTTGAGGTCCTGGGTGATGATGGTGCCCAGGAAGCGGAAGGACTCCACAGTGTCGACTGAGGAGTCACTCAGGGTGATGGGGGTGGGTGGGGTTGGGTTCTTCCCGAAATCCACATCCATCTCCACTGTTTTCAGAGCGTTAAGCTCTGGTGACCTGGTTGCTCTGACTGCACCAGGTCACCAGATGGTCAATCTCCCACCTGTGGGCGGACTCATCCCCACCAGAGATGAGCCCAATGAGGGTGGTGTCGTCCGTCAACTTCAGGAGCTTGATGGACTGATGACTGGAGGTGCAGCTGTTGGTGTACAGGGAGAAGAGTGGAGGGGAAAGGACGTCTCCAGTAAGCTGCTAAAGATGTCTGTGAACGCTGAAGACAGCAGGTCAGCACAGTGCTTCAAGGTAGAGGGAGAGACAGAGTCTGGCCCGGCTGCTTTGGGGGGTTCTGCCTGTTGGCATCCCTCTCCAGGATGGAGGGAGTTGTGGTGGAGGAGGTACTACTTCAGCCCAGGCCCCTGCTGTGCTGTGTGATGGAGTCACAGGGGATGGTGTCAGGACTGTCCCATTGTCTTTCAAATCCACAGTAGAACTCATTCAGGTTGTTGGCCAGGCGCCGGTCGTTAGTGGAGTGGAGGGCTTCAGGTTTATTTACCGCTTTCAGACAGAACCAGAGTCTTTTGCTGATAACTGTTGTTGGAGTTGAAGTTTCTCAGAGTACATAATAGTTTCTACAATGATAATTCATCAGTAGATACAGTACTTTGTGCACAAATGGTACACATGACCTGTTGATCCAGATAGATGCAAATTGTGATTTGTGATATTGGGCTATATGAATAAAATTGACTTGACTTGACGTGTGTATACCATAGAGTTGTTACATATTGCTTAATGTATCTTGTGCAACCTTTAGAACCAATCTTCCAAATTATAAAAAGCAAGACTTTATAAGGTCACCAATGCACTTATATTGGGGCTATGCCATGCAGGACTTTGTAGGTGTTTAAGTGAATCATGACGTGATTCTAAAACAGCTGTAACTGGAGTGATGTGAGCAGATCGTCTGTTCTTATTTAGAGTTAAAAGTTTGGCTGCTGACTTTTAAGGAAGGTAAGAGAATAAAAAAATTTTTCATTTGTACAAATAATCACAGTATGTAGTAATAAAGGCATGAATAGGTTTCAGTATCCTGAGTACTCATCTGTGTGATGTGCTCATTGAAATTTAAATTGAATTTAAATATATAGATAAATATGTTCCTAAATTATCAGACACATGCCCTATATGGCTAGACAGAGCTAACGTCCAGGGACTGTTGGTGGGTTGAAAATGACAGTACTGTGCTGTCCCCTGTGGGCATGGCCTCCTCATGGTGTAACAACATTCCCAGTCTTCCCACCGCCCTGTCTGTCCCTCGCTCACAGACACGAGGCTCTATGGAGTCAGAAACGCCAACACACATAAAGGAATGTAAAGAATTTGAATTTGGTCAACAAACAAAAAAAAGAGTAATGGGAGAAGAAGAAAACGTCTGTAACATTTATATAATTTCTAGGCTTCACTGTGCTCGTGGAATTTCTGGAATAACATGGAAAGTCAGGGAAATGTTATATCATAACCAGATTTAGTTAGGTAATGGCTTTAATCATACACAGTATAGTGAGCATTACCTTTAGACCTTTGTTGTATGGATGGATGTGTCATTTTGAGGCAGAGGTCTTAGTACTAAGCCCAGCATGGTGTGTTTTCATTGCTCCTTAGCAGCCACAGAGGCAGTGTATGAGTTTTAGTATTTTTGTTGCTGTAGTGGCTTTCATGCTGGGCAGCGTAACACCTTGTCATCCCGCCAAGTCTATTTGAGTCCCTTTTTAAGAGGCTGTGGAAACCTGTAGAGCAGAACGGAGAAAACGAGCAGTTAGGAAAGAATGTCTAACATGTGACGACCAGGCTCAGCTGATTCTGTTTTCAACACCGTCTCTGTTTCATTCATTTAGTTATTTTTCATAATGGCTCCCTTCAGCAATGAAACTCCCCGTTTCACGTGGTTCATAATAATACAGAGGAAATACAGACGTGTTGCCATGGAGCTTTAAAGTCGGGGGGGAGTGGACTTAATATGTCAGTGATACAGCTACATCTATATAAAGTTAGCATTAACCACCATACATTAAGCTACTGGTCGTACCAGACCAAGTACGTCTGTAGCAGTAAAACCCCTGCTTGGATCAAACTGCCCTGTTTTACTGATTATGAATTTAATTTTACTAATGTGACTCTGATCCATGATACTGTTGATATACTATACCACCCTGCTCTTTTATACTCTCCTGCCTATAATATTCTATACTTTACTGCCTGTAGTCTGCTCTACTTTATACTACACTCGTCTGTTATATTTTACTCTATTGCACTATACTATAATATACTACTCTATATTTTATCATACCATACCACTCGATACTAGACTATCCAACTATACAATGCTGCTGTATATTATACCATACTTTATTGCCTCACTAACTATAATCTGCTCTCATTTTATTATACTCAGCTATACTACACTACTATATATTATACTATACTCTATTGTACTATACTATAATATACTACCCTAAACTAGATGTTTTTAATGCATCATGTACAGCACTTGTACAAACTTAACTGTCCTGATAAGCAGGGGTTAGACCCACAGTGGAGTAATCTATCAGAGTGATTAGTGTGATGTATTGCTTTGTACTGTACAAGCAGAATTGGTACAGAAAGGACCGTGTGAACTGATAAATGAGGCCATCGGTCCATTGGTGTGCCTCATGTTGGGCCGCAAATGAAATGTCTCTCTTTGCTGGTACGTTGTGTACTTTAGGACAGTGAAGACACTCTCTGTTCACATAGTCGGACCACAAGCCCACAGCATCTGGCCCTCATTTCCCCATCTGATCCGTTATCATTTCCTGGATACACAGAAGAACTTATGTCGAACAACAACCACCTCAAGGTACACCAATCTTTCGCCAAGAGTGTAGTCTGACCCACTATTATATTTATAATGATGTCAACTGTCTGTGTCCCTTTGACATAAATGTGTGTGTGTGTAGTTACCCATCCCCGAGGTGAATGAGGACAGATGCTGGGAAACAGAGAAGACTGAGCAGAACCCGCCGGGACAGATGGCCAGCAAAAGGACACGCTCCAATTCAACCAGTGTGTATATATATATATACCGTTTTCACACAGTAGTAAAATTACCAATCATCCATCACCCGCCAAGAGGAGTAAGAACAACTCTTCCACATTTCACTTTGCATGTGAGCTGCACAAACAGAAGGAGGCTGCTGCTCCACTCAGAAGCACAGCTGAAGCTTTTAGGGTGTGTAGTAATGACGAGGATGAAAGGAGAGAGCGAGAGGATGATGGGAAAATTGTTTCTAACATGTTTATTGTCCTCGGGGAGGTGTGAGGCCAGGGAGTAATATCCTTTTAGCACTGGGAAGCCACCCCGCTTATGGGAAATGTGGTCCTAATTGTGAGAAATGCTGCGCTTACAATTCCACTGGTGCGAGACTGAACTGAACAGATTGTATGTTTGTAACGACAACACGCTAGTTAGACTACGACGTACACTCACAGTGATCAGGAAAACAGACACCCCTGCAAAACACCAGAGTCTGTAGAATTAAATCATAGTCACAATAGTCCTAGATGGACAATGAAGAGCTGCATGTATCACAATGCAAAATTATATGATTAGAAATCAGGAGAATTTCTCCTCATTACTGCCGCAGGAATAAAAGCTGTTCTTGAAACGGGTGTTTTGGTGGACAAGGACCAGCAGCGCCTTCTGGAGGGCAGACAGTGAGCAGTGTGGTACTGGTCAGATATTTTAATTTAATTTCCCTTTTGATTAGGTGTTTGTTGTACAGTGATTCAGTTGACGGGGGAGCCTATGATTTTTTGAACGCTGCGGTTTGTTTTTGCAACGTGTGAGCGTCCAAGCTGCTGTACCAGACACATTTTATTATTAGAAATGAAATGTATACATTTGATATTTATATTAATATTTATATATTAATAGAAATTAGATGAAAACTCCTTTGAGTATAATAATATAAAAATGTACCACAAACTAATGCAGAAGTCTCAACATTTTAAGTAAAGTTATCATACATTATAGTACAGCTGTGTCTATTTTGCTGGTCACTCTGTGTATAATTTAATATAGAGACAGAGAAGTTCATTAAACTGTCGCCTGATGTAAATGATGGGTTTGGATCTTTTTCTACCTTATCATTTTGATGGAAATTCATTTTAACCCTGTGTTGATTTTCTGATGCTACTGTGCGTGTTTAACCAGGTGTTCATCCTTACTGGATTGGGGATCTGGACAGCATCATCATGAAGACCCCAGAGCTGTACACGAGTCATCCTCATGGGAATGGCGGTTTATATGGAAACAGGAAGTCTCTGTCCCAGCAGCTGGAGTTTCCTCACACCACTACACAAGTATTTGATTTATCTGACATTATAAGCAGACATTAAAAAGCACACCTGGTGACCACACATGTTCATTAATGTAGTAGTGCTGCAGGGATGAGGTATGTTTGGAGGCCAACAAACATCGGCCTGCTTCCCTCCACAGAAAGCCAACGGGATTTTTCCTTTGGATTATTGCAGAAAATAAGCTCTGTGGCAAACAGTTTATGATACTTACACGTTTTGTTCAGCAAGCACTAAATCAGTATATAAATGGCCACAAAATTATAGGTTTTATATATACGTCCATTCTAGTGTGGTTATACAACTACACTCTGCTGGAGGTCTACAGTGTAACTCCCTGTCTACACCAGGTTTAATGTGTGTCCATTGGTTTGTGCTATTTTGAAATGTACGCCTGTAGAGCACAATACATTACATGATCAGATCCTTATTCCGTCCGTATTCCAGCACAGAAAAACTGTACACTGTGCGCAGAGAGTAGAACAGTTTATTATGAAGGTAGAGCTGTGATTCCTACAGTGTTTGTTTAGATAAAACGCAAAGAAAACCGTCAGTCTTTGAACTGAAAAACACTGCGAGGAAGCTCATGATCTGGCCGTCTGCCAGTAGGGCAGTTTGGCTTTTGGCATTTTATTAAATGTGAACAAAAATGATAAAAGAACATGAATCATTAACACTGGAAGACAAAGGTAATGTGTGTAATTCAATTCATACTTTTAAAAATCCTACTAACTACTGCCGCTAGTAGTTTGATCATGTCAGCAACAAAATGCCACTACTTACTGGTAGTAAAGGGAAGAATTCAATCATGACATAATTCCCTGCTGTGTGTGTGTGTGTGTGTGTGTGTGTGTGTGTGTGTGTGTGTGTGTGTGTGTGTGTGTGTTACATGCTGCTCCAGCCTGTGCACCGTCCCTCTCGCTCTCTCAGCTCTGCCCAGCTGGTACACTCCTGCAGCAACATGCAAGCCTTCATAATCTGTAATATTGTGCTGATGAAGGGCCATGGCAAGGTAGGAACCACACGCCACCGCCGCCACCGCAACAGTCGCTTTAATTCTTTTAATTCTTTCCTGTATCATATTGTGAGCAAAGGTTATCACAGGTCTTCTATCCCTGCTGCTCTTTAATCACCGCTGTTAACTGTGTAATAAGACACTTCCCCCACCACATGATCCCATTCCTCAAGTGCAATTTTACATTTATTGCAATTTTATATTTCACCTGGTTCATCAACGGTGTCGCTTGGTTTGTAATTCGACAATACACTTTGGTTGTAATTATTCTAGATGGTGTAAATGGTGCATCTAGTTTTTTATTTTCATGCCTGTAGGAGGTTTGACTAAATAAATTTGACTCGAGGCCCACTTGCTGGCTTTCTCCAGAGCTTTTTTCTCAGTGTAAATCTGAAGTCAGCTTCTACTCTTTACATAAACTGTGTTATCCTAGGTCAAGAATGAACTTTGACACTCGGGTAGTATTCTGGTACTGGTTCAGTATCATCTATATAAATTACATACCGGTATTTTCCCAAAATGTTAAACTGTTCCTTTAATTATGATTGTGATTATATTGTTGTTTAAAGATGTTAATCAGGGCTGCTGTTCCTAGGGTCTGGGTTTCAGCATAGTGGGAGGGAGGGACAGCATGTATGGACCGATGGGGATCTACGTCAAGACCATTTTCCCTGGAGGGGCAGCAGCTGCTGATGGAAGGCTGCAGGAGGGTGAGATACTGTACATGAGCTCATACACACACTTTAGGACAAGTGGTCTAATTAGTGACAGTCTTTTTTCCATAATCGTCCCGCTGATCTCCAGTTGCTGTTCTCCAGCTGATGAGGGCTTTTAATTTGGCTATGGCTCTCTGATTGGTCTTTCCTGGAAAATATCCACTGGGTCACAGAAAGTGCATTTTATTTTAAATAGAAAAACTGAATAGTTAAGCCATGTCCCGCCTGCTTTCAGTGTACTAACGATCAAATCAGTTGAAATACTTGAGTCTTGAGTGGATGACGTCAGCTAATTCATCCAGACTCCCAGGGCTGAGCTGGCTGGGTTAGCTTGCTGTTTGCTAGTTACTCTATCAGCTAATGTTACAAAGCAACCAAAGCCAGATTCATGCAGCGTAGCTAAGTTACAGCTAGAATGGCCTGAACCTTAGTTGACATGTAAGCAGGTGGCAGTAGTTAAGGTGTTAGTTAAAGTGTTAGCAATGAAAGCATGTGATTAAGGAACACGACATTTTGGTTGAAGTGTAAACTCTGAAAGCATTTGAACTGTCAGTTGTGGATTAAGAGATGAAAGCAGTTGAAATTTGATTTTGTTAATGAGCAAAATATTAGAAATGATGTGTTCCTGATGTCTTACAGAGTGTGAATGTGTAGACGTACAGCCTTTAATGCCCTCAGGTGTTCTGTTTCTGTCTCTGCACAGGTGATGAGATCCTGGAGCTGAATGGAGAGTCTCTACATGGTCTGACTCATGATGAAGCGCTGCACAAGTTCAAGGTAATAAGGCACCTACGTTAATATGATCCTAACAGCATTCCTCTCGGTTCAGGGTTTTTCTGTGATCAAAATAATAATAGATTTTAGCATTAGAGAGTTTTTACAGTTATTTTTGCAGTTAAAAGGTTTTGTAGTTTTAGACATTTTGATATTCACTCAGGTCTTAAATTCTTATTTTTGTGATGGTATTTTGTGAATGTATGGTCATTTCTGCTGCTTTGGGATTCTTTTTTATTGATTGTTTGCAGGAGTATAATCACAGGTCAACAGGCTGTATGTTATTTTTTATTTAACCTTTATTTAACCATGCAAGTCATTAAGAACAAATTCTTATTTACAGTGGCAGGTTAGGGGCTAAAAAGAGATGACAGAAGTTAAACGGACAGCGACACACATCCAACAAGACATTTCAACAAACCCACTACCTGCATAAAATCACAACAAGCATTATAGGTGACAAAAAGCTTTACATAAATAACATGCAGTCTGCCAAAAGTAACCATTGTTGCATGAATCCCACATGTGCACGCATCTGCATAACAGAAAGTCGCAGTATCTGCGTATACAAAACAATACATCTAACCCTGTCTCCAAGAAATCACGCTTATATACAACTAATTTGCAGCAGCACATGCACTTTGAAGGAAACGTAATGCAGACTAGATACATTTTCTACTAACATAATGAGTAAATGTTGTTACTTAATGTGTCTTGATAATTCATAATAATATGAATTAATATTAGAGTTTTGTGTGGAATATTTGAAATACTTTCAGTCTCTTAACATCTTTGAATCTTTGTGTGGTGCACAAATTTGTGTGATTTGGGATGAAAGTAGCTGAACTGTCAGTCGAGAAGTAAAAGATGAAAGCTGGTAAAATTTACATTTGACAGTTTACATGTGACAGGTGAAAGCAGTGGAAGCGCTGGAGGTGGTTGTAGCACGTGCACTTACTGTAACACTTGATGTGCCATTTGATGCCTAAGAACTGTGAGGAATTCATCTATCCAATAATTTAGCATTGATCTGAAATATGAAATGTCTTTGTGCAGCAAATCAAAAAGGGCCTGCTGACTCTGGTGGTGAGGACCAGCCTGCGTGTGGGGGCTCTGTGTGGCCAGTTGCAGGTCGCTCAGCTGTGCAGGTCGCGCTCCCTCAGCTCCACCACAGCCATGGCCAGGGTCAGTGCTGACATGGGAGACTACAACTACCTGAACAACACCTGCAGTAACACGCTGAGCGTCCCGGGCCAAGCTGCTAAACCCAGAGACCGCGTCATGATGGAGATCGTCCTGCAGAAAGGTCAGCCTCAAAAAGCGGACAAAAAGGTCAAAAGCAGGATCCTATATTTCCCATAATGCATCCTTGGTTGTACCATCCCTGCCTGATAAACACCCACATCTTTCAAACCTACACTCCCAGTTTGTAATGCAGGCTTTCTGTTGTTTCTGAGCAAAGATAAGTCAGTCTTCACGAAGGTCGTCAGGGGAGACATGTATGTGTAAAATCGATTGAGCTCCCTTTTCAGACATCAGAGCTGCAGGAATGAGTCCTAAAACCCTGAAATGTTAGCACTTCCTGTTCCCTCGTCTGGAAGTCAGTGGGTTTCTTGAACGGGTTTTTGGTTCGATGCCTGAAATGAAATAAGGTCTGTGTTTAATGCAAGATTAAGAGATTTTCACGTTTTGTTCTGCGACATAAAACACATCAGTAAATACCCCACTGGTGAATTTTGAAGCTTCTATGGGCCTTAAAAAAGGCGGTTGCTAACAAGTGGCTAAATGAGGCTACAGAGGTTGTCGGGGACGTTAAACGTCGTCACGC
>LKNJ01000430.1:0-231789 GCA_002120245.1 Maccullochella peelii
GGATGTTTTTCAGCGGCAGGAACTGGGAGACTAGTCAGGATAGAGGGAAAGATGAATGCAGCTAAGTACAGAGACATTTTGGATGAAAACCTGCTCCAGAGCGCTCTTGACCTCAGACTGGGGCGACGGTTCGTGTTTCAGCAGGACAACGACCCTAAGCACACAGCCAAGATATCAAAGAGTGACTTCAGGACAACTCTGTGAATGTCCTTGAGTGGCCCAGCCAGAGCCCAGACTTGAATCCGATTGAACATCTCTGGAGAGATCTGAAAATGGCTGTGCACCGACGCTTCCCATCCAACCTGATGGAGCTTGAGAGGTGCTGCAAAGAGGAATGGGCGAAACTGCCCAAAGATAGGTGTGCCAAGCTTGTGGCATCATATTCAAAAAGACTTGAGGCTGTAATTGCTGCCAAAGGTGCATCAACAAAGTATTGAGCAAAGGCTGTGAATACTTATGTACATGTGATTTCTTAGTTTTTTATTTTTAATAAATTTGCAAAACTCTCTAAGAAACTTTTTTCACTTTGTCATTATGGGGTATTGTGTGTAGAATTTTGAGGACAGAAATGAATTTATTCCATTTTGGAATAAGGCTGTAACATGACAATGTGGAAAACGTGAAGCGCTGTGAATACGTTCTGGATACACTGTAAACACTATAGATCTAAAACTTGACTTGGCATCTTTGAGTTGGACTACATTAGATTATAATGTTGAGGACTGGGACTGAACTTGTACTGAAACTTTAGTGACTCAGCTGCGACATTTAAAGGGAGTGTTTTGTTGTATAAACCTTTTCGCCCATAGCAACATTTTTTTCTCGCAACTCAAATCCAAATGAGAAATACAGCAGCAGCCAGATCAAAGTCGGTACAACTACAAACCTAAAACATAACAGAACCTGTCTGCCAATCATAATAACCGAGCGCACTTCCTTGTCCTTATTGGAGAGTCTGTGATTCGGAGGAAAATGTGTGAATGTTCCAGTTGAACCTGAATAACAAGCAAACAGCAAAACACACAATCAGAAAGAGAGACAGCGAGGGAGCAGGAAAGTGGTGCAAATGCTCATTGTTTATAAGTGTTAGAAAGAACTCGGTGTTTCTCTGAGTCACCGCGCTGTTGAGACCTTCGTTCCTTCTTTTATTTTTTATCTAAATTCTTCGAAGGCCCTCGATTTGAAGCCCTCCTTGCTGTTACTTTTTCTGAGCACAGTAGCTGTTTTGATTGGTTGGGAACTCCTCATGAGGAGTGGTGGGAATGTGGCTCTGGCTCGTATGCCTAAGTCCTCAGGGCATCCATAGTTCAGAGAGATTGAATTCTCACCACCTTAATACTTTCAGGATTAAAAAGATGCTTCTGGAATCTCTTAAAGGAGAAATTTAATTAAAGCTGCCACAGTTTTGTGTCATTGTAGTCGCAAACCTGTTTCCTAGAAATTACATTTATATACTACTAATTTGCAACAGCAAATATGTTTTGAGATAAATGCCATGCTGCCTGGGTTATGTTTTGTAAAACATAATACAATAAAATAATGAGGAAGCGTTTTTAATGAATAAATCTGAAAAGTAGCAAAGTGTTCATAGTGAACATATTTGCAAAATTCTCACTGACAAAGTATTTTTTGTTTTCCCTGTAATAATTGTTTGTAGCAACTAAAGCAAGATTTACATTTTTATGGTTATGTTAAATTAATTATTCGACATTTTGGGAATTACGCCTAATCACTTTCTTTCCAAGAATTAGATGAGACGATCGATAGCGCACAAACATGAGAGTGGTAAGTATAGTGTGTAGCTGAATCCAGGAGGCTGTTAGTGTAGCTTAGCATGAAGACTGGAAGTAGGCTAAGCAGCTAGCCTGACTCTCCGTAAAGTTAAAAAATACGCCTATCAACACCTAGATAGCACACTAATGTACATGTTTGTTTAATCCGGACACAAACTGAAATTGAAAACTCACACATGCTGTAATCTCGGTGAACAGCGGCCGGGTGCAGTGACTGTGGATTAAATAAGTGAGATACAGAATGTTAATTAGTTTAGTAGACCTGGTAGACGTATTATGGAAGTTTAGACAGAGCCAGGCTAGCTCTTTCCCCCTGTTTCTAGTCTTTATGCTAAAATAATTGCCTCCTGGCTCTAGCTGTGTGCTTTAGTTAATGCACAGACATGAGTGGCATCAATCCTCTCATCTAACTCTTGGCAAAAAATAAAGTGTAAAAGCATATTTTCAAAAACTACCAAACTATTCTTTTTAGGCAACTTAAAGCACTTGGTTAAGGTTTGGGAAATACTGTTGTCTTGGTTAAATATTAAAAGGGTAAACGCTGACTTTAAGCACGAGACAGGACATGTTTGCTTTTTTTATTTAACCAAAAACACAATATTTTTTCTATTTCCTTGTACAGGTCGAGTTTTTGTTTTGGTCTAGGGAACACAATAAGCCTGTACTGAATTTTCTTTGGAAAAAGGCAAATAGCTGCTGTTGCAATGAACAGTGTAGATTGGGACCATGGATCAATTTATAGTGTAATAAATACACGTAATTTACTAACTCAAAAAAGGTAACCAAAGTGCATTTGTTGCTTACACCTAACGACACACAGGACAACTGACTTTTGTGCAGTATAAGAACATAACGAGGCAGACTGCAAGAAATATTGCCAGTGAACATAATCCAGGGAGCAATTACATTTCTGTGTATTTAGCAAAACCGTTTAGTTGCATATAATTGTAATTTCTGGGAGACTGGGTTGTTTAGTCCATATCTCCACAATTTTAGCATTTAGGCCACAAATCTCAAATTCAGCTGCAAGGATGTTTTAATTGATGTTTACATTCCAATTTCAGCTATTTCCAGATATACCTTCTGTAACCTCCTTTTTTCTGTTTGTGTTATTTTTGTGCAGCATGAGGAGACTTTTACGCAAGAGCCGGTATTTATATTTAAAATGATTAATCCAAGTTTGTGATGATTACGAGGCCTTGAAACGCAAGTCGATGCAAGCCACAGGTTTGTTTATGACAAGTATATCCTTCAAAGGAACCGATTCATTTTGCTCCTTGTAATCACAGTATACATCCAGCTCTGCAGTTTGTCAGCAGGAGTACGCCCATGGCATACCGACATGTATTATATGGTAAACAAGATGTTAAATAAATGCAATGCCCGACCTTGTTTTACCACAAAAAAAACTTGTCTTTTATTAGAATTACATAACACAGTGGAATGCCCTTTCCTCAGGCCTTCTCTGCTCGCTGATGATAAAAACCGATAAGTGCGTTTGTTTTTGAAATACTGGTTAGTATTTTCATAATATTTTTACTCGGAGAGGCCAACAGCCAAGACACGTGACATGAATTGGAAGTCGTCCTGGATTCTCGTCCAAAATAGTGGACACAGACAAACCAGCGTGGTGTATTCGATTCTTTCCCCTTTACATTTGTAACGACTTCCTGTTGTGTTTATGGTTTGCGAGGGCGTAGAGGCAAGGATGTAAAGTGAACAGCATTCCAGAGGTTGTTGTCATTTTATGTTTTCCATTACATCAGAGCTGTCTGTAGGGCATAAAGGGGAGGAAATCGCTGTCACTTAGTGAGTCTCATCAACATGTCATCATCAGCCCTGACATTGTCTGTTAAAGAATAAGAAGTGATTCCATGATGCACACAGGACAGTAGTAGAGGTTGCCGTTCTTGATGTGTCATGTACAGAACGTTTCTGCTTTGTCCTCACAGATTCCAGGCAGTATTTTCTCTTGAATAGCTGAATATTATCGGCTTTATTCATTACTGGAACTTTTTATGAGGCAGCTTGAACAGCCTCAGGTCCTCATTCAGCGTGGCTCTTATCTGCAGCGCTGCAGGAGCCACTTTGTGGTTCCTGTTATTGCGATCCTGCGTTGTGCAGGCAGATACTTGCACCCACTTTGGCTGTGGCCGGGCTCTCGCCTTTTCCACTGCCCGACAATTCAGATTGTATAAAGCGCGATGGCAGAAAATAAGGATTGTTTGTTATTACAATGCCAGTCTACAGTGGCTTGAACGTGCGTTGTTTTGACTCTGAGAACAATCAGCTCTTGCAGTAAATGAACCTCCCTCCCCTCGCTGCGCAGCTCACCTCACCTCCTCCCCTGTAACCCCCTTCCCTTCCCTGTTTATTTACAGCAAGGATTCCTCTGAAAAAATGTCAGCATCGACTCCTTATTCTTTACTCTCACTGGAACAGGGGAAACACCTTTACCTTTACAAAACTCTCTGGAATAAAATATAGGAAGAATTTCCTGTTGTGTTGACAGCTGTCACCAGTAGGTCTCAGTTAATTTGATAATGGTTTAAATGTGTGTTATGTAAGACTGGAATGAAGGCATGATAAAACCAGTGTCCTGGAAATGTGTCGAATGAGAACCATGCAGACTAAACTCTAATTGTATTGTAGTTGATTCTACAGAGTCCACATTTAATGCACTCAAGTTCCCACTTTTTGAACCTCCAACACCACAAGAAAACCTCCCTTAATTTACTGTTGACTAAGCCCCACCCTCTTTGTTGCTGTAGCTACACCTGTCAAGCTTTGTGTTCTGCCACTGCACATATGCAGTTTACTATAATAACCATGGCAGATTTACATTTTTTAAACAATGAGTCCCTAATTTCAGACCGAAGTAAACAAAAGCAGGCTTTTAATTTCTAGCTGGTGGCTGTCCGTTTGCTGGCTGTAATGACAGCTGTTGCTGGAAAATTTAGCTCTAGCTTGCTAGCTAACTAACATTAACTTTGTGAGTTGTATTGCATTATACTCACCGGTCTTTCTATTATTTTGTGTCCCCCCTATTTGTATCAGTGAAGGTAGGCTTAATAGCAGAAACACCTCTCAGTATAATGCAATATAGTTCAACAGCACCTTAAACTACATCCTTCAAAATTACATTACAGCATTATAATCTTCATGAAGGTAGGATTTATTGCAGGACTGTTGCACTAGTTTTAGCTAGGTGTACCTAATAAACTGGCAACTGAGAGTGTATCTAGTGCTTCAGAACTGAAGAGGCCATTTGGATGAGAGACAAGAAAAATCTTCAAGAATCTAAAGCAAGTTTCTTTAACATTTCTGGATATGATTAGTGGAAACTCTAATAATAAATACAGAAAACTCACCAGTATTTACGCTCACCCAGCATCAATTATCATTCAGTGTGTGGGGATGTTTGAGAAAATGGAACAGGACATGAATGGCAGTTAACTGCATAACTGCTGGGGTGATGGTGGTAAGAAATAATTGATACCGTCACTTCACAATGTACTGTACCTTTAAAAACTAGCCGTGTCATTGTGGTTAGCAGCACTTGATCTTAGGAAAGTCTGGACTGAACAACAGGAAGCTGAGCTGCATGTTTATGGAACAGGTAGCTTACAGATGGTTACATAGCTTTTTCTGTTGCGAGATAAAACACAAAAGGTGTGAATTAAATTGCCCCTCTGAAATGGAAAACTACTCTCTGGTGGAGACTTTGAAAGCTTTTCAGCCTTCCTCTCCAGACTTTCCATGCTTTTTCTAATGAAACTGAAGTGTGTGTGTGTGTGTGTGTGTGTGTGTGTTTGAGGGGGGTTGTAGGTGGGTGGTGGAAAGGTGGGAGTCTCTCCTTTCAAAAGGGCCGAGAACAAAACAGGAAACCATCCCCTTGTTTTGGCTCGTGGTCGCTACAAGTGTTTGGAATTTTGAGGAGGTGAATTCACATGTTATGTTCGTGTATGTGTTCAGGTCAGAGCATGCAAACACAAACACATACATTCACACATACACACACACACACACACACCTTCACACACAATGGAGGGAATGTCTGGCATGCCTTAATAAGCAGAGAATGACTGCGAACCCCCCGTGGATGTTATGAGGGGCGATCGCTGAATAGACTAAATAGTCACTGGGATGGTTCGGCGACCTTGGTCGAATCTGGACTCATGTTCTATGTGGGTCAAAGTGCTGTTGATGGTTGTGTCTTCATGATTTTGGCTAACAAGTTCAAGAAGCATCGTGACCTCTTTTATGTACTGTAAACTTTAGACAGGTTCTGGAGTTTTATCTGTCATGTTTTTATATAAATGTAATCTCTTGCTGTTACGGGAATTACTCAAAAGCAAAGACTGCACAGAAGCATTGCTTCTTGGTGTAACTGTCTTACTTCCTCCAACAGACCACAAAAAAGAGGGACTTGGTCTGACCTCTGTTGTTGTTTTGAAAGAAATCTGGGAACTCATGCTGTTGTTGATATTGTTCCTACTTAGAGGAAGCTTTCCTGCACTTTCTCGGGCATCATATTGTTTTGGCATAGCTGGCATCCTTGTGCAGTTAGTGTGGTAATCAGGGACTTTCTACTACTGAGATTAGTAGGCATCCTCCACACCTTGACAACAGAGCTACTAAACAAAGTGACATCTATTCTTCTCTACTCATGCGAGGGAACCTCCCCTGCAGATGCCTTCCTGTAGCTGTCAGTTTTTTACTCCTACCCTCATGATTAACAATGTCTTAAGAGATGCCTCTCCTGATATTAAAGCTTTCTAATGCTTCCTATTATTGTGTGAAACAATTCGGTAACATCAAGGTCAAAGCTACAAAGAGGAAAATAGAGCTTTGGCCTGTAATTGATACATTGATTGTTTCAATTCAAGTAAAAAACATCAATCAAACCTTTTTTTTTCTCTGTCACAATAGTCAAACTGCAAAGTCTCATGGTTATTTTAAAAGGTTATTTATATTTTGTCCGAACAACAATCTAATACCTGAAGAGGTTCAGTTCACTGAAACTCAATAAACCAGCAAATATTCATATTAATGAAGCTGAAACAAGTGAATTTTCAGCCTTTTTGCTTGGTTTGGATATTAACAAAACTAAAGAGTGCTCTTTAAACTCAAGATCTGAATTGCCTTTTGATTATAGCAAATATTGCTACATGAGTTATGCAATTTTTTTAGGCATAGGTTATTAAAACTTAAGTAAAAACAACCTTTCCAATATCTAGCATTTAATGTGAAAGTATAGAATGAGTCAAAGTTGTAAAAAAAGTCACAGCTTTGTGTTTTATTTTTTATTAAAAGTATCTTGGACAAACCAACAGTCTGAAAGAGTAATATGGCAAAGAAAGACCACATTTTCCTTTGTTCCTGTGAACCCAACATTTCTCTCATTACACTCAGTGTTTTTTGTTTACGTATAGATGTTGTCACTCAGGTTCAATAGCATGGACCTTTGACCCCGCAGAAGTACTTCCAGGTGGGGCCGCTCTGGTCTCGCCCTGACACCGAGCAGAGACCTCCTGCAGCTACACACAGATATGCCAACCCTAAACAAACAGTGATCTGACCGCTCAGAAATGTTGCGTGATCTCTGTGAACAGGCCAGCTCAGTCATGCAAAGACTGACGTGCCTGAGAAAATCAAAAACGGCCTCTGTTAACGATGGTGATCATCCAACTTTTTACAGTTTCCAAATGTTCCAACACTGAGACATATTACTTTTTTCATTAACAAAAAGGATCTTACTCTTTAAAAAGGTCTATCTCTGTAATCCTTCCCATAATGTTGTCAGACACTCAGAATAACAATCTGAGCCAGATTCAGTGGCAAAAACAAGCACTTTTAGTGGGCGACCTACTGGACCAATTCCAAAACATTTTGTACCTATTGGTAATTTAGACCCCAGAATATGTAAACATATAGGGCCCAGGCTAAAAAATACCAGAAATACCCTTTAAATGATCCAGGACCGTAGCCATCTCATGGAACTCGAGCCTTTTCAGATGCTCATGCGTCCATAAAATTTGATACTTTACCACTGCCTGATGTAAAAGTCACTAAAATGATTACCTGCCACCCAATGAGTTCGTCTTCTTGTAATTAATTTAATTAACATCTGACCATTTAAACATCCGAGATCTGTGACCATATATCCAGGACATGTGTACAGGACATTTGTGCATTGCTGAGACCGTGTTAAAGGGTTATAATATCCTTTGGGATCCCTCTTGGCCAAATTAGCATTGCAGGCACCTTAACAGTTAAAACTTTTGAAAGGACTCCCTGTAAAGTAGATTAATTCAGATTCTGCTGCCAAAGATTTGCAGTCTTCCCCTTGAATGCTTTGACAAAGAGTTCATTTCATTTGTCGCATGAGGACAAGGAAGTATGTTGATGTAGAAATATTTGCTGAGCAATTAAGCACAGTGAACTACAGTACCATAAATGATTATGGTCATTACCACAGTACTATTCCATCCATTTAACCTTTTCTATACCAGGTTATCCTGTGCAAGTTCATGGGCGGCTCAAGCCTACGTGAGTGAGGAAACATCCCATGCAGCTGCAACATCCAGGTTCAGTTTGGGCTGTGGAATGTTTGTTGCATGTCGTGTTCTTTCTTTCTCCCATCTTTTTCCCTATTGTCTTCTCTATCTACTGTCAAAAAAAGGCAAAAATTCCCCACTAAAGAAGTAATTTAGATTTTCTTTGTTCGTCTAACCTGTATGTCTTTGGACTGTTGGAGGAAACCCTGCAGACTCTACAGTCTCTACAAAGAAAAGCTGCAGTCAGCCGGCTCAGGTTCAAACTCGGGACCTTTTTGCTGTGCAGTAACAGTGCAAACCACTGAGCAACCATACCGCCTGGCAGCTCATTTGTCTCTTACTTCACAAA
The DNA here is from genome assembly GCA_002120245.1 of Maccullochella peelii. Taxonomy (NCBI): domain Eukaryota; kingdom Metazoa; phylum Chordata; class Actinopteri; order Centrarchiformes; family Percichthyidae; genus Maccullochella; species Maccullochella peelii. The sequence goes on from LKNJ01000430.1 coordinate 8,703, forward strand.
GGAGCTGATCAAAGTCAGTTCTGTACAATGACTCGGATGATTTGATCTCTTTCCATCACAAACTGCGCTACTTGCGGCTGCAGATGGTTGACAGTGTATCAGCCTGCCTCCTCATATGCAACACTCGCCTGTGGCTCCAAACAATCATCAGCTAAAGATCAGCTGTCAGGCCATCGTTACCCAAATCTGCTCCATGTGTCAGAGGAATGTGTGCAGGACAAAGGCTGTGGCTTGTTGCATTAGTGAAGCTGGAAAGAAATGATCATGCCTTCCTCCAGTACCTCATGAATGCTGGTGTGTGAACTGAAGGGTCACTGTGGAGCACACAGAACATGAATGTGAGGAATTTCTTTTTCCAAAATCCTTAGCAGGTGCCTGCAAGCATACTTACTCTACATGTAATCTTCCCTAAGGGGACTGTGGTGGCTCTGATATCACGCACGTCTCTATGCGACTTCTTAGTCATATAGTTCTTCGTCTGTTGTACCTTCGCTCTCCCAGCGTGTCTGCGTGCTAAACATTAAACCACAGTCAGCAATCTGGATGACTTGTACAACACTGTCTTATGTTAAACACTCCAGATACCACCTGTGAAGTGGATCAAATATGGAAAACAGCTCGGTTATTACGCCCACCTGCTATGTGGAAACTGTTCCAGAGACAGAAGCTTTTGGGACTGAAGCTGAAGCATAAAATGTTCACAATGCTTGAAATGACTCTTATGCAAGCGAATCAATCCACATTTTCCAGCTGATTTCACTCAACCTGAACGCAGCAATTCATGGAGAGTTTGCAGAGCTGCAGGGGGAGGTCTGTCGGCTGTAACAGACCAGCGAACAAACAAACTCGCATGCATTAAGATGATGCTTAGAGAGGCGGCAGGCTGAGGAAGGCGATACTGTTCACAGTGTGGTGGTGAATGAATGATGCCAGGTGCCAGCTGCATTGGACAGACCCCACAAGCTGCGTCAGGTTGAGTTAAGAGCCGTTTCCCCTGATTTTCTGTCCTCACATTCAGCCTGTTTATGTGACAGTAGGCCAGGCATTACCGCCAAAGTTCCTGTTGTTCAATGCCATCTCTGTCTCCTCTTCCCCCTCCTGTTTCTCTTCCTTTTGTTCTGGCAGCTTTTCTTTCGGCTCAGTAATGGGAGGTAGATTTAGTGAAAGTAGACTGTAGTTTTACTTTTATCAAAATATGTCTAAACTTTTGACCAGGACTTAATGCTGACCATTAAGATTAGACCGAATTTATTTCTAAAGTTGTGTTGAATTGTGTATGAATTTTCTACATTGCTGCAGCTGTCTTGGTTTTGATTATTCAAGGATTTTACCAGGCTTTTGCTTACATGTCCAGTCTCAGAGCAGCCAAGTGTAATAGTCCTTGTACACTGTGATAAAAACAATCTTGCACGTCGCACTTTGGGAGGGTCTAACAAAATCCTGGTCACAATTTGTGTCAGACTGTACGATATCAGCTTGTGCAATGAAGGCCTGGTGAATTGTAGCGCTACGATGTAAACAGAAAAAAAAAAACGTCATCTGCCTGCACCGCTCTTATGTTTTAACAACAAGGTATTAGAGTGTAAAGCTGGTCATGGCCAGGGAAAATAGGGCAACATGAAATGCCAAGTCTGCAAAGTGAGTTTTCAGTTAAATATGTTATTTAGCAGTAGCATAATGCTAGTGTGTTCTGCATCATTTCATGTCATGTTCTCATTGGTTGCTTTGTCAATGTGGGTCATAGGAGTAGTCACATTGTGAGAGTTTGGCCCTAAATTTCTGACACTGTAAACATTTTTACGCAGGCTGTCTTTGGTCACCAAAAGCTTTAAATCAGCTGGTGGTGGATGAGTCTCACAATTTGATCCAGAACTATCATTTTTGATTGACAACCAAAGATTTCAATACATTTTCTCACAGTGGCAGCCCAAAATCTGACAGTCAAGGGGCCTTAAGTCACGTCTCAAGTCCTCATTTTTGTGACCTAAGTCTGACTCGGGTCCAAGTCTCAAGTCTACACACATCCAGCACAGTTGGAAATATCAGGGCTTTGTTTTCTTATTTGAGAGGAAGCCGTTTGCTGACCTGCATTCTTCTACAGCATGAAAAACTGTTTCCACAGCGATAATTCATCGTAACCTCAGTTTGTTTTTTTATCAAAGTTTAGGCTCTGCTTCATGTTCATTGTTTTTATCTCTTCTTCTGTTGCAGTTGTTAAAAAAATCCATTCTTAATCACTTTATAACTCTGTACTTAAATGTGCTTTACAAATTAAGACTATTATTATATAATTAATATTAAAGAAGTCATGTACAAGGGTAAAGCATGTCAGGAGCTTACTGGCGTCAGTCATCCCTGCTCCCTCTGGACATCACTGGTAAATTTAACTTCTTTCACCCTAAAACTTCCCCACACACCCCTCGACTCATTTACCCCCTCATCTCCGTGAAGCCACTGCGAGCTGCAGGATTACCCCAGTCAGAAGCTGTCTGTCGACGCCTGCCTGTGGCAGCGAGGTAATGGAACAGTTAAGAGTGTTTTTGAGGTGTGTATCTGTCAGGCAGCGTGAGGTCCTGCAGGCTCATGGCTCTGGGATTAGCGTGACAGAGGAGAGAAGGGGCTGTTTCCTTATATTTGAGCTGACTGGGTGACCTCATTGTCGGCACAAGATGCGGCGCATACCATTAGCCTTTCTAATCGCCTCAGCAACAGAAATATTTCATGGTATGGCCAGAGAGCAAGAAACTAAGTTTATTGCATGTGTTTTTGTAGCCGTTGTTTCCGCAGTGACTTTGATGGCTTTAATCAGCCCACCAGGGGCCTGAACTCTGTGACCTCTGGGTCCAGCTTTGATCCATGGTGTTGTTGCCTGGGACCTCTGAGGGACGGGTCAGGAATTAGGAAAGAGTTGGGCTCCTTCTACAAACAGGCGGTGTCACCAGCACTTTGCCAAGATATTTCATGCTTAGCCAGGCTTTCCCCGAAGCTCATTACCTAAGTAAGGCGAGGGAGGAGGAGGGGGAAGTGGAGGCTGCCGGTGACACCAGCATCAGGCCAAGATGAAGAATGTGGATAACGTTGTTTGTAAGGATCTGCCTGCATAGAAATTTAAAATAACAAATGTCCAAATGGAGTCGTCTGGAGTTATAAACTCTATCAGCAGGTGTTAACAGGGATTTGCTGATATTTTCTGTCATCCAACAATAACAACACACAGACATATTGACGCTGTCGGGGGGAATTGTGTCTCCAGACATCGATATTTTTCAGACCTGCATGTGTTCCTGTTAATCGTTGTTGTTATAACAGAGAACTATGAGGCAACAATGACAATGATCCTATTTGTTCTAACATTCTAAATAATACTTGACAAAACCATTTCAACTAAAGGTCCATTAAGTAGCGGTTCTGGAGCTTTCAATCGCAGTTTTCATCAGCAGATGAAGTTCTTTTAGTAGTTTTAAACCTGCAATAACTTATTTCTTGGCTACTTGGTTGGTAACAAGTTGTGAACACAACATTGACATCAACTTTTAAGTTGATATGGCAAACCTTTTAGCAAACAGTTGCTTATTTACACATCCTGCAGTTATGGAGAAACATTATCATTTATTTGGAGTTGTTCTTCTGGCTACCTGTAAGTCCAATATTCACTCTGCTTTTGGTCTCTACCAACTCCTGAGGGAAGTATCTGGCTCTTTAGCAGCTAAATACTCCACTATGTTCACCAGCTAGTTTCCAACTGTGTCTGTCTGCTGTTTGGTGAGGAGCAGGTAGCGTATAGTGGGGCTTTAGAGGGTTTTTTTTTTTTTTTTTGCTGCGGCCAAAAACAACGCTGTGAGAGTGTACCAAAACAGTTAATTTACGGGTCCTCGTAAAGCCGAGGGGAGCTGCAGATTCAGCTCTGTGAGTTTGAATAGTCTTTGGCTGTTTTTCAATTTTATAAATTCATCAATGGCCAAATTTTCTCTCAACCTACAGAGGCATCATGAAAATCAGACCGAAGTGACAACAGCGATTTGCAAATTTATCTGATCATGAAACTGATATTAAAGGGTTAGTTTGACATTTTATGGGATAAGACTGATGCACAACCCCCCCTGTATTGCATTGTGTTGTTTTTAGCGAACAGACATGAAAATGGTTTCAGTCGTATCATCTAACTCTCAGATGGAAAGCAAATGAACATATATGCCAAAATGTTGAACTATTCCTTTAAAGCAGAGCTTCTGAAGAATTTTTATGGATGTCTGTTCAGTAAAAAAACTACCTGGTATCTAACAAACAAAACAGTGATGTTAGCAACAGAACTGGCTTCACTATCCACAGGTGAACTGTATTGAACAAACACTGCATCAGCTTCTTTTCACCAAATCAAATGAGCTGGATAAAGTGAATCAAATATGTGCAACGTGTTGGATTAGTTGTGATTTTACAGTACTTTCATGTTGAGTTAATATTGCATCATTTGAAGTGGAGATCATTGCGATGAGTGTGGCATGAATGGAATGACTGTTGTGCTATTCGTGTTTATTTTATGTGTTTTCTGCAGGTGTGTTTGGATGAAGCTTCATCTGATACTATCGGCATCTTCATGTCTCTCTCGCCTCTATTGGTCTATTCTTGGGATTACAATAAATTCTGAGGATTTCAGGCATTTATCTGAAGATCCAGTGAGACCTCACCCTTGTTTATCGTCAGAAAGCGATAACATCAAAATGGTGAAATGTGCTAAAATGACAACAGGATACTGGCGTGATCTCACCACAGCCATGGAGAAAGTAGTCCAGGCAATTAGAAAGTGAAAATCACAGCATGCTCACTGTAAATTCACTCATTATTAGTAATATGTAGGTGTAATGCCACATTAAGAAGAAATGTACACTAATACTGGCCCACTGTAGTTCTGCTTTGAGCCCACTTAATTATACTTCACCCCATGCTGGCACTGTGCACTCTTAACCTTCCTGGGCAAGTTTTTTTTCCTTCTCTTCATTCATCTCTTTCTTTCAGCCTTTTGTCCCTGACTCTTGTCTTCCTCTGGCCTTTCAGGAGAGCGTCCTCGTTTCAGGTTCAGTGACCAACAAGCATTTAACACAATAGTTTGAGTCTGAGAAATAGAGTCCAGCATGGTTCCTGTGCAGTGGAATCCAGTTCTTTCCAGTTTGTAAATGACAGAAAATAGAGACCTTGTTCTCTTAATTGGGTTTATAACGTTATTGTGGTGACAATCCAATTATTAAAGAAAAACAAAAACTTTTAAAACACATTAATGAGCCACACAAGAATAGGGACATCATCTTCCTACATAGCTAGCTAGCTACCTAGCTACATCCAACAAAAATGATTACATTAAAATGACAACAAATGGGGATGAGATTAATGCAGCTGTACTGCAGGTTGTTGTAGGTAGACTAACAGAAATAGCAACTATTAAATCAGCATATTTCTATGATTATGAAATACGTTAACTCCCTAGCAACAGCTACTGCAGTTCCGTGTGAACTAAAAATGATGACGGTGGTACGAATATGTCACTGGCAACTGATTGTTTAGGAAAAAACACTATAGAATTAACCCCCTTTGCAACAAGAAATTGGGTAACATTAAAAAAGATGTCTGGCTGAATGAATAGAAACAAAATAGCAATTTTGATTATCAGGCTAATATGGACCATTTTTTAAACAATTCTTCTCTGGGAAGCAGCCACAGACAGACAGATGTAAAGAGGCACGGTGACAAGGTGTTCAAACTCTTCCACTTAACCACCAGTCCTCCACTGCGCCACAAACTGTCACACCATCAGTCGTCTTTCACTCTCCAAAAACAACACAAGTGACTCAGGTGAGGCGAGACGCTGGCGTGCCGCAGCATTTCTCCCAGCAGTCACTTTTGAAAAGTGGCTGTTTTGATTCTGGCGGTGAAATTGCTCGTATCTACAAAGGGCATTAGATTTTCTTTTTTGTTTTTTTTAACTCCCTGGTCCCCAAATACCTTGTTAAGAAAAACAAACAAGCTACCGAGATAAATCATGCCATGTTTTTCTCTCACACAGTTCTAAAGGCTGCCATTTCATCATGCTGCTGTCATCCTGACAGTGCCGTTCCTGAGGCAGAAAAAGGGTCAGGAGACTAAGAGGGTGTAGAAAGCGATCTGTCCTCCAGGCCTTATTGACTACAGACAAACACACAGCCAGTTTGCATCCTAAAAGAGCTGGACCCCAGGCCACACGGCAGACTCAAGAACACAACAACACGGACAGGATACACTCAGCTAAGCAAATAGCACTGGTGCATTGATAAATGTGTCACAATGCCATTATCACTTCCGCTCACTCTGACAGATAACACAACATTTTCCCTTTTTACAATCTTGGAATTCCAAACAATCTTAAAAGGACCACACCGATGTCTATGTATGTTCTAACTCATTAATAACACACATGTAAAATTCACCAAAAAATCTCAGTTTTAAATTTTATTGGCTCAGTCGCCACACAAGAATGTCAATATTGGACGTTTCTGCAATACCTCAGATTACACAACAAGTCCTCCAAATTAAAAGTGTTCTCTGATCTGACATCCTTATCGGCAAGACGACATAAATTGTCATAAAGTCGTAAACATCTAGTTTCTACCAGGTGCAACCAGTAGTCATCAGTGGTCACATGCTTCAGAGGCGATGCACGGTTCAGAAGCATGTATCTGTTACAATATTCCCTGCCCTTCAAGTAATTCTCTCAATGCCTCAAAAACTCAAAAGATCAGAGCCATATTTGAATGCATGTATTTAAAAATTTTGTTTAATGTAACAAAATATGATCTCCCACGTGGAGAGATGCTCTTAGCGTGCAAAGGTTAGTGTGACTGAATGCTTAGATAATAAACTGGGTGTTTGCAGTGGCCTTCTTTTCATCAGAATAATAATCATCAGTATTGTTTTAGCTTAATTCATCTCTCTATTACAGCATGTACCTGCACCTATGTCAGCATTCATCTTCAAATCTGATTAAAGTGTTAGGTGTGGCAACTTTAGAATACAGCAGCACAATGTTGTGATCGATCTTAATGAGCCCTTTATGTTACTCACCTCGTTAGAACTACACTGTGGAAAACTCAGTTGACAGTTGTTCTGTTCCTGAGCTCTGATAACATCATGGTTATCATATTCAGCAAACTACTGAGGAAATATTAGGCTCATTGTACTGTTGGGATCAAAAACTGCTTCTACTCACTCCCTCGTTGCTGGTGGTCTGATGCTGCTGGTGATGACCCGTGTGGTCTGAAAAGTGGATGTTGGGGTCAGGGGAAACCATAAAGTCTAAAGGATTTATACAACCCAGTCAGGATCCCAGAGTGCCCAGGTGAGAAACTCAAGAGTATGTGACACTGTGAGAAAACAGTGACTTTATGCTGCCAATACTTTGTATGTTTGTATGTGAGGCACTTGCCTTAGAGCAAAGCAACCCAGTTAAATATGCAAAGTAGATGTATCATTCATAACCAGCTAAACAAGTTTGCTAACTTCTTTTAATGAGTGTGTGGGCATTGTGCTTCAATTACCTCAATGTTGGGTGAGGCAAAAGGATCTTCCTCCTAGACTAATTATTTTCACTTTGCCTTATAGTGTACAAGAGTAAGAACTGTGATGTAAAAGGACACGCTAAACCTAAAATAGCAGAGACATACAGTAATAAAGCAAACTTTGACACTGTTTTGGCAGTTTTTCAGTGTCTCACTGAGCGGTAAATATCAGTGTTGGTCATTGGCTGAGCTACAACTTCAACTTATATGTTGGTGTCACTCAGCAAAGTACAGTGAGTGAAAGGAAGACAAAGAGCAGTGCCTGTTGTCTGTGCTGTTATCACTAAATAAACTCCGTCTGACACAGAGCCAAAAAACCTGCTCAGTGTTCAGCCACACAAACTGGACATTTTTGTGAAACTTGATTCTAGTTATATCCCTTTTTCAAGACCAGAACATACATCTGTTTTTGTTTTTTTTGTTTGTGGTTTAAGAATTGTTGGGATTTTTTTGCCCTGTCAGTGGTCAGTCAGTCTAACACTTTGGTCCAGAGAGAGTGAGATATTGTGACACATACTGACCAGATTGCCTTAAAATTTGTGATTTTGGTGACATCTGACCTTTTGTTTAGTGTCACAATCAGGTCAGAAATCCCCCTTTGAAAACACATTTGTCCATCACATGGCATCTTAAATATAAAGACTGTGAATATTCATTAATTAAAACTAAGATTAATACATTTTTCTTTCTTTTTTTTCTGTCTTTTAGGCCAAATTTTCACTTGCAATGAGCAGATTTCATTCAAGTTCCCTTGAGGAAGGTCTCTTTTCCATTTTGGATATTCAGTGAGCTTTCATGTATCATTTACCTTCAGTTCAGATTATTCATCTCAGAATCTAGCAGGTAGATTGTCATGAAATGTTCCTGGACGTGCCTAATGGACTTTATTCTCCCATAAAGAAAATGGTGGACCTACTTGCAACTGCAAAAATTAAAACAAATTGCAGCTAATGGTGAGACAGCCCAAGGAACAAAAAACAAAAGTATTAAATCATTAGAAAAACATCTTGCTTTCTCTTTGTGGAGTTTAACTGGCAGTGACGTTCCAAAGTTGCAGTTTGACATTCGTTGGCACACATTTTGTATCATTTCCTGTTTGTACAAAATGGAAAAGTACATTGATTTCTTGTATATTGCAACTTAAACAACCTGCTAAAACAGCATACCTTTAAAATTAGTAGTATTATTTTCTGTATACCATGTAGTATGAAATTGGGACACAGGTTTGTATTGTGTAGTGGATTAGAATTAACACTGCAACCTTGTGGGGCCGCTATTGGAGCTTTAGTCTTTCACTTTTCTTATTTAGACTACTACAAGTGTGTACTGTACTTGGTATGCAATTGATAATTCTCTTGAAGTAGACTCTTCCCTACGTTTCTACGTACTGTGTGTACTACACTCCTAGGAACAAGTTCAGTATTATGGAACATGCTGTTCAGGAGCGAGTTTGATTTTGAATGTTCATCCAAAAGAGCACTGTTTTGGTACAGTGTGTGATGTCAGACGATTTCTACAAAGCAGTGCACTTTTTCAATATTACATTTTTTTACAGCACCCAAACACGAGTGACATACATCTTACTTTTATTCTAGACAAAAACATAAACCTCCAGAGTAATAATAGGTCTAGTTTCCTTATCTATAGTCAGTTTCATGTCAGAGATAATATGGCATTTGCGGTCACACCTGTTAACTATTATTATTATATCTGTGGATTTGCAGGTGGTACAGTAATAGTAATGTTGCAGCTGTCAGATACTGTCCCAGCTGCAAGATGCTAAACAGGACAAGTTTGTATTCAGCATACAGTAAGAGTTAAGTCTAGTTCACCCTTTTGGAGACCATCAGAAGTTTTCTTTGTGAAATATATATAACCACGAAGCCTGACATGTGGCCTCTAACCCATTCAGTTGTTGTGCTACGGTGGCACAATCGCTGCCCTCATGTGTCCGTTCCCAGTGGTTGGTCATTATATTTTTCAGAAGCTTGTGAACGTTGGTCAATTGGAGGCCATTCAGAGCAGGAGGGGATTAGGTTGACCCCGTTGTTCCCCTGCCCCTCCCTGTCTGGGAAGGTCATCACAGCCTGAATGGCATCCCAAATAGCCCTCATAAAGGCATGGTGGGTGCAAGACCCCTGTGGGGATCAGGTAGTGCATCGGAGTCGCACAGACGAGGCGGGCCTCAACACATGAAAGTCACTGTAGTACTGTATTGTAGTTCACTGTTGAGGAATACAACCCCGACCCAAATGCGGCAACCTTATGTTGGTGTTCAAATGTCAGGGTCGGGACCTCATGTGGAACTGTTTGATGAGCAGTCCCTGTCGCAAGGATTTCCAAGTCTGAAAACAGTATAATGCTAATACTTGGCTATGTTTTTAAATTGAAAAAGTTTGAGAGGTATAATCCCGTTGGCAGTTCCTACATGCAGTTAAAATAGAATACAAAAGTTTCCAAACTCAAATTTACGACACCATTAAATCTCTCTTCACTCCAGCAGTGAAGAGAGATTTTTCTCTTGACTGCTAGTCAGAGAAAAACTAAGACTGGCCTTACTTAGTCGATTTGTCTAACACATATATCTTTGTGCATCTCCTGTTTTTTCCAAGTATAAACTGATCCTGATTGTTTGTATCACAATTATTTTGTCCCTATTTGGTGCCTCTAATACCTGTGGACACTAACTCATTAACCTGCTAGAATACTATTATAAAACTTAAATTGTTTGACATTTTGAAAAATATGCTTACTCTTTGTCTTGCTGAGAAAATGAGAAGATCAATACCACTTTCATGTCTGTACGGTAAATATGAAGCTACAGCCAGCAGAGGGAAACAGCTAGCCTGGCTCTGTCCAAATCCACCTACCAACACCTCTGAAGCTCAATATTAGCACGTTATATCTCATTTGTTAAATCTGTACAAAAACTGATATTGTATAGAAACGACAAGATTTTACGCCCCCATTTCTTGGCCGGGAGCAGTGACTTCCTGGAGTTTCCACTGGTTGCAAGACTTTCAGGAATTGGCGTATTTCCCAATATGTCAAACTATTCCTTTAAAAGCCTTTTGGAGACAAAGGATCCAAATATTACCATCCCAGTTTCATTCTTAGAATGTTATGTTCCATCTTCCGTATTGTTTGGGTTAAAAGTGTCCGAGGATGTTTTGGTTGACAGCTGACTCCCCAGCTGTTGACAGAGTTTGAGTTTTGTTTGGGAACGGCTGCCTCAGCACGCTGCAGGTGCACACCGTCTTGTTTAGTTTCAGGGAGATCACCAAAAGCAGTGAGCGAGAGGGTATATTATTCAATGACGGGGCAAAGCGACATGATCAGAGCTGCACATAGACTGTAGCAGAATGTGTAAACACTTTCCTTTTGTGTCTGTTGCTCGATTTGTGTGTCAGTTTCTCTGGAAGTCAGTGACTGCTTATAATGACAATCCGCAGTGTAAGTGCTATTGTTGGGTTCCTTTCATCCTGAGACACACGTGCACAGGCATATGAACAAGCACTGCACCAAAGAAGTTGGTATTTTACAGGCATTGTGTTGAATTGTAGAGTCCAGGCTACACTGATGATGGTCCAGTGCAGGCAGACAGTCACATGATCAAATTAGCTGACTGTAAGTGGGATGTTTACATAAATTTAGGCTAGACATGGTTGAGTAACAAGAACAGCTCAGTACCTCCGACCACAAAACTGCAAAAGCACAGCACAAAATGAATCCCTATGCAAGGGTTTATGTTTTGTCCATTGGTTTTCCCATAACAATCTAGCTCTGCAAATCCAAAAAATGAGCTTTGATTTGTACAAAATCTTCAACAATGTCCTTCATATAGATTAGCTTTATTGTTATTGTGCAGAGTGTAAGTACCAGTGCAACAAAGTACAGTTCAGCATATTACCAGAAAGTGCAAACAATAGCAAAGTGTATATAGATACATTGTGAAAATTAATGTATAAAATGATGTATTATGTAGCATGTAAACATTATTGCCAGTGGAAATTATTGTCTAGTCAATTTACAACTCCAGAGTTCCTTCCTTAAAATATTATGACATTTCTTTCACTTGATAGTTTGTGTAACCAGACTGAAATGTCTTTTGTGGTGTAATGCATTTATTTTTGGACCTTACTTGGTTTTCCTTAAATTTGATGTGTGAAGTGTTTGCAGCCAGAAATGTGCCCTTATGTTTCTGTCTTTTCTGTAATTGCTGTTCTACCACACTGTATCATCCACACATCTCTCTGTGATCTACAATCTCTCACGTGATGGGACCAGAAGACCTGTCAGACCACAGGCCTCCGGGGCAGCTGCACTGTCTGCACTGTCCATATATCCGCCGGTGCTGCGAGTGTGGTATTCAGTGTTGAGTGGGGGACATGTGGGGCCTCGGTGCAGACAGAGGCTTTGGGAAATGGGACAAAGTCTTGCAGGGAATATGTCTGGAATGTGATACAGAAACACAGGAGAGATTTTAAAAAAAAAGAGACAAACTATCAAACCAAACCAAATAAAGGTTAACAGTTACGGTAATCTCCCAGTTTATCAGTGATGTAAGTAAGTAAGTAAGTAAGTAAGTAAAGCTTTATTTATATAGCACTTTTTAAAACACACACATAGGAAAAATCAAAATGAATAAATACATAAAGGAGAAATAAATTGCAATATAAAACACAGCACAACAAAAACAAAACAAAAGCCAGAAGGGGAGATTTATAAAAAGGCTTGCCTATAAAGATGGGTTTTTAGAAGCCGCTTAAAACTGTCCAAAGATTCAGATTTGCTATCTGACCGATTGGGGAAGATGATTCCAGAGGGTTTGGGCTAAGACAGCAAAGGTGCTATCACCTTTTGTTTTGCAGTTGGAGCAGGCGATCAATAAAAGGCTGAGATTTGACACTTAAGAAGTGTGTCTACCAGCACCTCTAAAGCTTACTAATTAACACGCAGTATCTTGTTTGTTTATTTCGTACAAAAACGAGTTGTGTTTTTACAGATGTGTTCGGGACTATTTCTTGGCCGGGTGTAGTGAAGTGCAAGAAACAGTCCTGCACATAACCCCCAGTCGAAACTTTGTTTCTTGTACAGATTAAACAAATAAAAAGTAATGTGTTAATTAGTGAGCTTTAGAGGTGCTGGTAGGCAGATTTTGTTACCTTTGGACAGAGCTAGGCTAGCTGTTTGCCTCTGATTCCAGTGTTTATGCTATGCTAAACTAACCATCTGCTTGCTGTAGCCTTATATTTAACAGACCGATATGAGAGGGGTATCTGTCTTCTTATCTTACTCTCTGCAAGAAAACAAGTGTATTTCGCAAAATGTCGAACTATACTTTTAAGGGAAAATCAATCTTTAATTGAGCTCCTCACAGGCCATAGACATATGCAGCCTGTGACGAGGAAGGGCAGGTAGACATTTCTTTGTATAAGGGGTCACAAGCTAAAAAGGTTGGGAACCACTGGTGTAGGAGACCTGATGATAACATGACCTTACAATTATTTTAGAAATACTCTCCAAATAGGAAGAGTATCACCTTGGAAACAACCCAAATTGAAACAGGTTAAGTGTCAGCCATGGTGCTGTCAATAAGGGCTCACTCATAGGTGCCACAGCTCATTCCTGTGAATGCACTTTGCACAGACCTGTTGGCCTGCACTGCTCTGCACTTCAAAGTATTTGGATGTTTACATCCCGGGTTGCATCCACGTTGTACCAGTGCACACATGTGAACAGTCTTCTCATTCCTGTGAGCTCCCGTATTTATAGAACTCCTTTTGCAACTCATCCCGTATTGTTGTTACTCCCTTATTTCCCGCCTCAGGATGGGATTAAATCTCTGAACTTCCACTGAACTACATTAATCCAACATAACACATCAAAGAAATTGGATACATGTCGAAGGCTGCAGCAACCAGATAATTTGTTCTGTTAATTCTACTTCAAACATTACAGCAAACCTGTGATTGTATAACAAAGTGACATGATTATGTATTAGTAGGTAGTATTGTGCTACCTGTTCACCTGTCCAACAAAGGCTTGGAGAGAGTCTTTCAAACAACATTAATTACAAGCACAAATGTCATCATGTTTTGTAATCTGATTGGCCCACGATTATCAGTGACTCATTGAAAAATAACTGAATGATGATTATTTCCATTTTAAATGATTTTCATGGGACTGTATCAAAAAACTGTGCAAAAACGCATCTGATTTTATTAGGCTATAAAAATATCTCCAGAGATATTAGGCATAGTGCAGAGTTGTATCATAGTGGGCAGCAGCATGTGTTATTGTTTTGGCTGAGACTGCTGTCAGATCCAACCAATTTTTTTTTGTTGACAATGGAGGGCAATGCAGAATTCCAGGCTCCAACATGAACAATCATCTTGGCACGACTGTATACAATGAAAGGCTGAGCTAAAGAGAAAGATGATGGAGTATATAAAAAGACTTGACACAATGAGTTGAACCCAGAAGTTTATCACTTGGCAGCCGTCTTGTCAAAACAATAACTCGGACTCTTGGTGCTGGAGTCCCAGCCCAGGTTGGCTGTTGCTGGCAGCTGGATGGCAGAGAGGCTCTGAACACTCTTAACAGACGGGGTTAATCTGGGTCAGGGGTCTGGGTCTAGGGTCAGTTTGAGTCAGTGTGAATAACAGGCAGTGTCAGGCTGTTGTTAAAGGAATAGTTTAAAATAAATACATTAATATAATATTATGTCAATGTCTGTGCATTAAGTACAGAGCTGGAGTCAGGACGTGTTTAGCCTAGCTTAGCATTAAGACTGGAAACGGCTACCCTTTCTCTGTCCAAAGTAAAAAAAAACAAAAAAAAAACAACAAAACAACAACCAATATGACAAAAAAAAAAAAACATTTCAGGAAATACACTTAAGTATTGGTAGGTGTATTTTTTCACTTTAAACAGAGCCAGGCTAGCAATTTCCCCTGCTCCCAGTCTTTATGTTAAGCTAGGCTAACCACGTCATAACTTTGTGCTTAAAGTAGTGATTTGACATTTTGGGAAATACGCTTATTCGCTTTAGATACCACTCTCATATTTGTATGCTGAGTATGAAGCTGGAGCCAGCAGATGGTTAGCTTAGCATATAGACTGGAAACAGTGGGGAACAGTTACCCTGACTCTGTCCAAGGATTAAGAAAAATACACTTACCAGCATTTCTTAAGTTCACTAATTAACACGTTATATCTTGTTCGTGTAATCCTATAGAATTTTAAAGGAATGTTGGCTTAGCCTGTCAGAATGTGTTATGAAACAGTTTGTGTACTAATGGACAAGCTACTCCACATTTTAAAAAAAATAAAAAATAAAAAAAGCTTAAATAACTCAAACATTTAACACAAAAGTTGTTTCAAACCCACTTATTCTAAAGGCTTTGATATTTTACAAGCATTAACAAATGAATGATAATAGCATTGATCTCTGTGATTTACACACAAAGGAAAAAGCTTCACCGCTTCATACACACCCTCAATGTCTATCAACATTTACCTTGTGCATCCTTCATAAGGGATTTTAATCATGTGTTGAGAGAGACTGAGCAAGAAAAAGGGAATGACAGAATAAGAGCTTCATCTCCACCTGCCTAGCAATGTAAACAAACATGGTGATAAAGGAGAGCAAAACAAACAGGAACACAGACACTCTTAATAATGTCTTACTGTGCATGCTACTGTAAGCGTGTCCCCATTTCTTTATGTATTTTTCTTTAAAATTATCTTTGGAAACCCAGATCAGATTGTTATCGCTCTGTTTGCAGTGTTGGCTCAGTACAGTGTTTTCTCGGGTAATGTAATGTTTATTCAAAGTCCAATATATCAGCACTTTTTGTTGACAATTATAGCAGTGAGGAAAAATATGTGTCAAAATCCTCAAGCCGAAGGGACATTCCTATCAGTGGCACATTATTTTTGGATTAAGATAACCTTGCAACAGTTTTTTTCAATATGAAATCAAGCCTCAGGGAAACAACGCTAAGAGTCTGCAGCCATCTGTGACAGTGTACTTAGACACAGTGGCACTTTGAGCTAAATGCTAACGTCAGCATGCCAATATGCTCACAATGATAATGCTCAGATGTTCTTGTTTAGCAGGTGTAATGTTTACCATGTTCACCATCTTAGTTTAGTGTGTTAGCATGCTAACATTAGCTTATTTGCACTAAACAAAGTACAGCTGAGGCTGATGGGAATGATGTTGATGTTGTTGAACCAATGTTGATGTTGAGATATGTCACTGAATGAGTAAAAACTTTCACTTGATGATGGCATCAGAGGATCACCAAAGTCATTAGGATTCATCCTCTGGGGAACTTATTTCTGTAGCAAAACTAGTGAAAATCCATCCAGTCGTTGTCAAGATATTTTACTCTACACAACGAATGTCAACATCGTGGTGGTGCGAAAGGAGAAGTCAGGAGATTATTAAAGCATCCTCTGGGGACCATGAATGTCTGCACAAAATTTTGAGGCAATCCATCCACTAATTGTTGAGATTCAGGACCAAAGTGTTTGACTAACTCACTGACATTTCCATCCCTAGAGCAACGCTGCTAACATGACTAAAATAACTGAAAATGTGACTCTTTGAAGTTAATTCTGCTGTTGTAAAGCTTTCACTGAACTTCTAGATAGCACACCCTCAGGCTTTTTCTTGTCAGACATTGATGAATGTTCGACAGGGTGAAGACAAACACCTGTTAGTCACTTCAACAAAAATGCAATTACTTCAAGTGCCAAGCATATTTCGCCATGCATTTATTATCTGTATGCGTGAAGTGTATATATATTTGTTATGTAAGGTGTATATATTTAACATCTATGGATGTGTTTTTCATCATCCTTGACTTTGAGTTAATTTTGGACAACAGACTTCAAACTTTCTGAAACTTGTATAATTCTTTGCATTCTGAACATTCCCTCCAAATGTGCATATGAGTAATGACTGGGGCCCCCACTCGTTTTGATTTTAAACAGTAAGACACGACTCATCCTCACCTGTCAGCAAAGCATTTTGAATCACAGGGATATTGCTGTAATGCTTTTCAGTATTTGTTGTGCTCCTGGCAGGGAGGGAGGCGGTAGCTGGGTTGGGTAGGACTGAGAGCGGGATTAAAGGCAGACAAAGTGCTGAGAGATACTTGCACAGATTCCCATAATCAACTCTCTGAGAAGTGTCATCCCCCTCTCGCCAAGATGTGATGACAAATCAAATTCAACCACAGAGGAGAATCACTCAAGTTGCCAGTCTGACTTTCTCCTGCAAAACAAACACTAAACAACAACATGTTTTCCCCACCAACCCAACCCCCAACTCCTCAACTAAACCTCCCTGACAGGCACAGTAATTAAACCCCTCCGGCCGGGCTGCAGCAGAGTTTCGTGAGGTGCTTTTGCCACAGCTTGGGAGTGTTGGATGGAAAACAGGGCGTGTAGAGGTACAGTTGGGCGCGGGTCAGACGTCAGAAGCCGAGACCAGTCCTCCCCGCCCAGACGTTCCGCACCTATTGTTTGGCTCCTGAGCTCAAGAATTCCTGTCGTGTAGAGGAGATTCCTTGCTGTGTAATGGGGTATTATGTTAGCGCTCGCTCTATTGAATAGACTAATGAGTTATGCCAAAAGCTCATGTCTCAGGGGAGTTCCTTGCGTAGAGCCGCATAGTTTAGAGGGTAAGAGCCATTGTGTTGGGTCCCGGACCCGTCCGCATGCTGTTAACCACTTCAGTGTGCAGGTACATGGAGGTGTTCCCTTTTTAGCAATTCTCCTGAATGCTAAATAAAGCTACGGCTGGCTCGTGACGTGATGGCATGTAATGATTTTGAAAATAAGAGTGAAAGAGCCAAGTCATGGAAGTAAACATGCAGCAGTCATTTTGATAAAGGCAATCTGATAACAAGCTATGGAGTCAGTGTGTTAAAAGGGCTGTAGTGATATGGATTTTCAATAGAAGTCTAAAGTTAGAATAATAAAGTCAGTGGTGGAAGTACAGTTACTCAAGTACATTACTTAAGTACAATTTTATAGTAACATTTAATGCCCCTTGATACTTCTACTCCACTACATTTCAGTGGTACATATTGAACGTTTTACTCCACTACAGTTATTTAACAGCTTTAGTAACTTTTCAGATTCCGATTTGACACACAGAACATATGATGAGCTTATAGAACATGCATTTTCCAATTAGCTCCATTTGGATAAACTGCAACATCAAAATGCTGCTTACAAGTTAATGATCAGGAACAATAATCTAATATATAATATAACGATGACATGGACCATGCTGCATAATGAGTACTTTTACTTTTGATACTTTAATCACATTCTGCTGAAAATGTACTTAAGTAAATGTTTTAATGCATACTTTTACTTGTAATGGAGTATTTTTACGCTGTGACATTGTCTGAAAACTTCTTCCACCACTGAAACATGTTGTTCGTCACCTTTACGTCATATTTATAAACCTTAGAGAGAAATATATGCATTGAAATGTTGTAATGGAGCCATGTTTAAAATTAGAAAGCATCACTATTATTGTTCAACTTCACTTGTTATGTAACATGTTGTGGGCAAAGAACTTGCTGTATCAAGCAATATGCTGGTTTCTTGTCGACTTGGTAGCATTTCCTTTACAATCCCAAGAGAGCACAATATCAGCAGATCTACTTCCATTAACAGGAGGTTTGCCTAGTGTACACTCTACCTGTGTCGTGGGATTAAATCCAGCTGAACACGTTTTTAAGCGTGTCATCTAAACTTTCTATTCTCTTCAGACTGTATCTGCAGTCCTGTCTGTCTCCTGCAGCAGACACGTCTTAAAATTGTTTTGCAAACAGAAAGTAGGTCTGTCTGGAAAATATGACAACAGTATTATTATGATTGGACTCTGCACGCAGGAGGACACACCAGCGTTTCTTTCAGTAAGCCCGAGGCACAGAATCCACCATGGATTTGTTTGCTAAATGGGCTGGATAGATAAGACTTTTCAACCAATTTGCATTGGATTGTTCGCCACTGCCAGTTCAAGCAGCTCTGTGATGAGTGATGGGAGCAAGTTTCAGACGCGCAAATGTTTGAACTGAATCCAAGAGCAACTTGTTCGACATTCATCATGTGTTCAACTGAGATATAGAGGGGACACATCTGACAGATTGATACCACACATTCGTGCTGCTTCAATCTCTGCTTTGCAAAATTTGAAAAAAGTGCTTGTGATGATAGAAATAACTTTAAAAAACATGAATCATTGTCCAACCAAGAGTTTACAGCTCTGCTGATTGAAAGTCTTATTTTCTAATCCATGCTTACATGCTCATCTATGGGTTGAGAAAATTCTCCATCTTGGGCTTTAAAACTGATTTGATTGTCTCAAAAATGCATTTCTCTTAGTTCCTGCAAAGCTGGCATTTCTGTGATACATGGTCTTTCTTTTGACAGCAGCAAAATTAGCTGGACGATTTGATTTACTGGAATGAAATGAAGTTGATTTATGATGAAATTAAAGATATTCGCGGAAGTGCCAGGAGTTTTTGGTTTCAATTAGGGAGAAGAACAGAT
Source organism: Maccullochella peelii (assembly GCA_002120245.1). NCBI lineage: Eukaryota > Metazoa > Chordata > Actinopteri > Centrarchiformes > Percichthyidae > Maccullochella > Maccullochella peelii. Next base: position 27,872 of record LKNJ01000430.1, read on the forward strand.
GCAAGCCCTGTGGAGAAGGAGTGGTAAAGGTTGATTAAGGTACAGCAGCTGGTAAATAATGGCCCTGATCTGCAATAATCATCAGAGGTGAGCGGAGAGGCCAGGGCAGATGGTTAAGAGAACAACATAAGATTGACTCAGGCGTTGTTGGATTTTAGCTGAGTCACTTGAAGGTGGTAGATATCTAAAAGTATTTTAAAACAAAGGAGATCATTACAGAGCTGTAAACAAAACGTGCTGGATGTGTCTTTGAAATCCAAGCTGCTGAAAGAAACCTTAAATTGCAGTGTATACTCTGGTTTGGCACAGAGATGAAAGGGCAGGGTTAGTGGGGTTTTATTGCTCTTTGCCTTGTTGTCTTCCACATCAACACTTTCTTGTTATCACATCTGAGTCTGTCTCTCTCCTTATCCCCATCTCTCACACGTTGTCTCACTCATTTCTCTTTCACTTTTGTTTTTTGTATTGTTTTTGTTCGTGTTTTCACTTGTGGAGTTTTGAGACTATTTTAAAGGTCTCCAGCTCCACACAGATTCAAGACTGCATGCTGCGTTTAAGTGCTGTTGGAAAACCGGGACGTCTGGGCTTTCAGTGAATTTGTGTTTAATTTCAAAGTGGGAAAGACGTTTTTCTAAATAGACAGAATAGCTCGTCACCCCTCAATTAGAACACATACATTTACCATCTACCAACCGAGTATTATTGGCTCCATATTTCTCAAGTCTATTTTGGCTTCAAAGATATAATTCATTGCACGTGGAATACAGCACAGAAGCACAAAACAATAAGGAGAAGAGTTTTTTTTAAATAAGTGTGTAAAAATTTATTTTTTTAAGTTTGGCCAAAATTTGGCACCCTGGTGACAAAACATTTCACAGAAATGACAAACCAAACATGTGACAGAACCAATATGGCAAACAAATGACAATGTGTAAAAAGAATAAATAACACATAGTAGCAACAACATACATAACATATTTAGTGGAAAAATTAAATTATGATAAGTGTAAAGAAATCTGTGATAACATTCACATGAATAACTCCCAGCAGCTATACTGTACTGCAAAGCTACAATGACCTGTGTCCTGACATACAGGAGACGACCTGTTACGTAAAAAATGCAGTAATTAGTTTCAGTCAGTGAAAAATAACACAAGGCACTTAATCACTTCTATGTAGACAGTCTGTTTTAATGGCATTTTGAAATATAATATGTAGGACTGCCTTCATGCATATACAGCAGTGTTTATTTTCTGTAACAAGAGGGATTTATATTAAATCCTTCCAGTAAAGTAAAGGTTTTGAAATGATATTTGGTGTTTTCCTTTTGAATCCGAAGGAGTAACGGTGACTGGGACACCTTCAAGATCAATCAATGACTGTCCTTGATTTTGCAGACCGTGTCCTCTGTAGCTTATCTCCTTTCACCTGAACTCCCTGTCTTGCCTTTGACCTTGTTCATCTGGCTGATGAAGTGCAACCAAGTGGAGTTGTAAATGTTCTCTGCTCTGCTGCAGACACCGTGGCCATGAAGCCAACATGGAGTACATTTGCCAGCCTTATTTGGGCTCTCCATGTCTTCCACAGGGATCCCCACTGGCTGATGGCTTTAGAGAAGGGACCCATGGTTATGAAACCCTTTCCCCCTCTGTATGACAAGGTGAGGAGGTTATCTGTCGTCTTTAGGAGGCCGTGCTCTCGCCCTCCCATGCTCTCGCCCTGTGGCGCTGTCTCACCCTCCACTTCTCGAGCAGCAGGCGAGTTTTCAAGGCAGCCCTCATTTCTAGAGGCGACACCTGTTTCTTGTTGCTGTTCTTCATTCTGTAGACAAAGACAGAAGGCAATCAGACATCCGAACCATCGATCTCTCGGGGTATGTAAAAGGTGAATTTGAGCTGTCAGTCACTTGCATTCAAACAGCCAAGTGTCATGCATAACACACTTTTGAGTGATTTGAGCAGATTAAAGTTTATGTTTCCAATTATTAATGTGTCAAAGTGCAGACATATGGGCACCACAAACTTTGAGAGGGTTTGAGTCTGAAACATGATGGTACATGAGTGCAGCTGTGGCAGAGAGGAGCTTTTAACTCTCACAGTTAAGTGATGCAGCTTACTTTAGTTAAATTCAAGGTTCAGAGGTTTTATGGAATTCAAAATGGTGCTCAGTCATCATAATATATAGGGAATTCCTTGCTTTGAGGGTTAATCTCGAAATTCCTGCATCTTAAACACGTGCTCACTGTTTTTATCTCTGGGTTTTATGCATGCAAAAAGTACGTGCCCTGAGATATTTTGCCCTACAAAGGACCTCAGTGTTGCGTGAGGTTATAATTGCCCTGTCCATTTATTTTGCAAATAGACTTTCAGGTATTCATTCTCCTTCAGTCTGAGCGGGTTGTCTTACCTCTTAATCCTGCCCGTGTCGGCTGCCAGCTTGTGTTTGCACTGCGCCTCAACACAACCATCGCCCTCGGCAGAGCGGATCACCGTGTCTGGCGATGTTTCATACCTGTGAGGGAAAGACGGCGCACAGAAAAACACACGATGAGAACTGGATCGCATTTCAATTATTCCTGCCCCAGTTTCGACACATTGAGAGGGCATTTAAGAAAGGAAACTTGTTCTCACATGTGATGAAAACAAGCACACAAATGATAGGCTAGACTCGGGCGATTTCTAGTATCACTGACAGCAAATATGATGGCATATAATTGTTATTGCCTCCTCACGAGATGTTTTGGAAGCTGTGATAAAATGCAAATTACATAGCCTACCTGGGGTGTTTTTCCGGCCGGCAGAAGTTTCTGCATGTTTTGTCATTCTCGCGGAGACACTGGCAGCGGGGTCCGCTGCTGGTTGCCATGGAGTCCACGACCGCGCGCCTCGTCCTGGGAGCGTTGCCCAGTCCGTAGGAGACCACGCGCCTGGATGGAACAGTGACACAATTCGAATCAAACAACTGAAATTAACGGTCAAAACACGAACAATTCTCATTAAAAGCGTTCCGTTTGACCTTAAAGTGCCTTAAAGTTAGCTTGTTTAACTTGTAAAAGTAAAATGTTTCCAAAACTGTAGGCCTAGCCTACTTTATTTTCAGTTACACTCGCCAAAAGTTATCAGAAAGCGACTCCTTCCTCAAAATCGCTAGCTTAACGTTACTTTTGCTACTCGTTCGTTAAATCGTTTTTTGTATCAACGTCTATCCAATATTTCGTTCGTTTCATTAACATAGGCTAATTGTTTTTTGCCGAAAATAAAATGTCTCATTCTGTAGTAGGGCTGCTGGAGAAAAGTAATCTGTTACTCCTGTTAAAAGACAGTATTAGGCTAATGGTGACTTACTCAGGCGTGTTGACCCATATGATGTCCAGGTGGCAGAAGTAGACGCACTCCTTGTCCAGGAAAGTGGCGCAGGAGCAGCGTTTGGTCCGCACATGGCGCCCCTGGGTGGCGGTGGAGGCAGTGGGTGTCTCTCCAGAAGGCGCTGATAGGACTGCAAGTAAAGCATCTTTATCAAAACACTGCATACACTTTTAACCTAACGTTGTATGTCAGGAAGCCAGCAATACTGCTCAAGATTTTGCTCTGCTACTTTACAGAGACATGATTCAAATTTCAACTGATAAATCATTTAAGTAATTCAAATATTACGTATATTAGATCCTATGTATCTAGAATTAGTGATAATGCCCAGCTTAAATAGCTAAAATTAGTCTTTTGGCTGTTGGGGAAAGACAACAGTTACCTGTGCACAAACTCCAGGAGTACATCACTGATAACGCGGAAATTAAAATGTATATATCCATATTTCCAGGCTCTTCTAAAAACAAAATATTGCTCAAGAAAACTAATAATCCTCCAGAAGTGGAAAATGAATCATCCACTGTATCACGCCTTCGCAAAGTGTTTTCGGTGATCCTCGGAGAGTCACGCAGGAGCGCAGAGGCGTCAGTCTGGATTCTCTCTGTCAATGTGGGCCCACATGTGCAGCGCTATGACTTTATACAAGTGCTTCCCACCTCCCCCCTCCTTCCCCTGCAGTGCCGCACAGTTTTGTCCTTTGGCTTGTACCCAGACAGTGGTGTTTGTTAGTAGTCGGCCGCTGATAAGCAGTCGCGCAGGCCGAGTTGAGAACTTTGAGATCCATATTTAGTTAGAGTTGGTGGATGCGGGAGACGCCGGGTGATTGAATGCGACCTGTGCCGTGCTGTTGTTGGATTCTGTGGATGAGCTGCAGTGGCACTTCTGAGACAGCAGGTGGCAGTCAAGCGACAGGATTAATTTCCCAGTTTTTATGGTGAGCATTGCATATAGAAGTATATTATAAAGCAAAAGTGTAGAAAGTATAGATAGGAAGTATTGTCTCTTGACTTAAATATGACTCAAGTAGAAGTGAAATTACATATTGTTTTGCTGAAAACTACTCAAGTAAAAATTAGATTGGTAGATTGAGTACTTCATTAATCACAATGAGAAATTGCAGCGTTACAGCAGTCAATTCACAAAAGCATTTTAAATTGAATCATTTATTTAACCAGAATAAGTCCCATTGAGTTTGGAAACTTCGTTTGCAAGGAAGACCCGGCCAAGAAGGCAGAGGAAACCATACAAAAGATAAAACAATACTAAAAAACGGATAACAATAAGGCAAAAATAAACCAAGAACAGAGACAATTAACAAAGGAGTCATTTATTATAAGATTTACAATAGTCTTGAATGCGGCCAGAGACACCAAATCCCTTATTGATTTAAAATCACAAATGACATCAGGGAGGAGAATTAAAATACAATTAAAAGCCATAAATAAAAAAATACAATATGACAATAGAGACGGGACTAAAACCTAGGACCATATTAGACTCTAAATACGAATGTGTTGAATATACAGTAAAGTAAACTGTGCATTCTTTATTTAAGACAAGTAAAAAAGCACCTTTTTTTTTTTTTTTGAAGACTACTCTCAGTAACAGGGCCAGTGTGACATCCTGATTGTGTTTTAGTATCAAAATACCTGGCTCACTAATCATTCAATTTAGAGATCCTATCCAAAGTTTTCTTTTTAAAGCTTTCTCACAGTTAGATTTCCTTATGTGATTTTAAAAAAAAGGGTTTAAAGCAAATGGAAATAACATCACAAGGCGGTGTCTTCCGTTATTGCCTTTTGAAAACAGAGTACCATACTTCAATATGTACATCAAATATGTGATAATTTACTAAGGTGAAAATAAAATAAAAAGTGTACTCTGTAAATCATCTAAATTACAACAATGAAAGTACTTCTAATTAGATATTTCAGCTTATTCTAAAGCAGCAATCTTGTCACATATTGAAGTTTAAACTTTGAGAGCCAGTCCTCTCTGTGTACATACACCGCTGCAGACAAAAAAATTGCCTGGCAGGAGGGGATTTTGCCCTTTACATGATCTGGACTGGAGAACTGAGTTGGAATTTAAAAAAATCAAAGTTTAATACACCTCATTCTCTGTCCCTAAGAATATAGTATTATAGGGTTAAACTTAAATTGGACGCTACACCCTACATTACATAACCAGTGCAAACATCTTCATCTATAGTCCTTTTTGAGCAGGATTCTTGCTGGAGATTAAACATTTCAACAGGAAGTTAAGTGGCATGATCTGGAGGAAGTGTCTTATTAATATATCACCAGTATTGCTCAAAATACAGATGTGTGTGTATATAAAAATCAATATTTATAATCTACGAGGTAATCTGTCATCCTGATCATGTTTTAGATCATCCCTTTGCAATGAATGTACGGTCCAGTTGGCCCTGTACCTTGTGCTCCACAACTGTTGTTTTCTTAATTGATGAATGATTACCGAAAGTGCAAACAAGCTCCAAAGTGGCCGTTAATCTAATGGCTTCCCTCCACCACCAATAAACTGTGGAAAGCGAGGAGTACTTAATTTCCCTAAATCACATATTTAGAGACACTGCTGCGGGTAGCGGTGGAAAATTGACCTGTGTGTGCGTACGTGTGCGTGTGTGTGCATGCTCAAAGTGGAAAAGTCTTAGGTAAAGTATCCTGACATGCTGCAGCTCTGAGGCCCCTAATCAGAGGCTGGTGTTGAACAGTTTCCACTGGTCAGGGGAACAGCTTGTGCTGATGGCAGCAGGAGCGTATTTCTTCATTCATGACAGAAACAACCCAGTAGAGTAGCGTTAAAGTCAGCTTCGGTTAAAATTTGTACACCCAAGTTTAGCCAGTTGAACCACGCAGCTGCTGTGGTGTTGTGTTGTTCTGACCGTGCTTAGGTTGTCGACCAGTCTGCATTTTGGTTTCTCAGCACTAGCAGATAATGACCACTAGGGGTCTCCGTTTGCTTTGTTATAGCTTCCCCCACAGGTTTCAGCCAGCCCTGTGGGAGGAGGGGGTATGCAGAGTGATCGGGTCTGCACTGTAGATGGATGAGTCACCTTCTGAATGGGGTGGAACAAGGAGGTTATCGCTGTAAAGCCTCTTGAGATGAGAGAGAAGTTTCCCTCATTGAGGCCAGATTGCTGGGTTTGGTCCTGGTCCTCTGAGAGCTCTTTACCATGACTCTTCTCGTAGGTGTAAAATTAAACAAATATAATAATTCATTAATCAAGTGCCACTCATTTGATTGGCAACTAGTGGTTTTTAATTTAGTGGCATCATTGTGGTGATGAGGATCATGAGGTTGTCCCCGGACAATTGAAATCTAAATGATCTTTGCTGTGCAGTACGTCACCCTTAAAGTGCAAGGACGGATTATGAGACAATGGGCCCCTGGGCACTGACATGTAAAAGGCCCCACACCCCTATTATATAGCAGCAAGACACCCAGACTGAAAGAGATGCTGCCATGTAAGAAGCTCTGTTTGGGCTCTGCCGAACATGTCAGGGAGTGTTTATGGATCAGACCTTGTGCAGTTGCTGTAGATGATCAAATATTAACTATGAATATCTCTGATTTGCTGGAGAGTAACGTGATTTATTACAAAAATGGCACGCAAATGTTTATCATTAATTACCCAAATTATAGCACTCGATCGATAGCAAATTGTACAAAAAATGCCCATCGCCATTTACCAGAGCCCGTGGTGAAGTTTTAAAATGTCTTGATTTGTCCAGTCAACACCAAAGACATTCTGTTCATTATCATAGAAGAAAAAACAGAAAATATTCACATTTCAGAGGCTGAAACCAATGATTTTCTGTCAATTGATTAACTTTTGCAGTTCGAATTCTAATGTTTTGATATGGAAAATGTGCTACCTACAATATTAAATGACATAATCAGCAGCAAAATAAGTATTAAACATTTTGTAAGAATCAATTTCACACCACAGTCCCACTTATAACACGCTCTTACAATATTTACCAATTCATTTGTGTATTTGTGATTGTTAGAATACTATGTCTGATTCAACCTTGTGTGAATGAATACCTGCCACCTTAAAATATGTAGTGACAATATGTTTCTAGTGTTTAACTGACAAAATACAGTGACACTACTTTAATGTTTGTAAACAAATTTTTACTGATACAGTTAAGAATATTGATACAGCAATGTAAAGCTACCATAAATGCACATACCTATGGACTTATGAATCATAATGGGCACTAGATGGATTATAATAAATAGTTGAACACAACATCTGTACACAGAAACATTGCCCCATAATCCATAGAAATGTACATATACCAGTACAACGTTTATAATTCCATAAATTTACGAATGACAATCCTCCAAAATAAAGTTGATATCCTCCATTGTTATGCATCTCTGTACTTCTATTTTTTGAAATAAACACAAGCAACTACTGAATTTATAAGGAATTATGTACAGGTTCCTAAACAAGAAACTCCATAAAAGGCACAATTGTCTATACAACATGTACAAAAAAAGAAATTGTCTGGAGCTGACAAAAAGTAAAAATAAAATGATTGGTCATCATTATAATTATCATGTGATTGCACATACAATATGAATGTCAGCATCTGTGCTTTGAAAGGTGATTTGCAAAGAAACAACCCTGAAAAGTGTTTTCAGTCTTACAAAGTGACAAGAATTACAAAAAGAGAACAAGAAGAGCTTTCCACTTGGGGGTTTTCAGGTGGCAATGACCAGTCTGTCTTCATCATCACTGGATACCTCATTATAGTCATCAATTACCTTCTGCCAGCTGGTCACTGGCGGTGGTCTTGGATGTGCAAGATCACTAGCTCCCTCAACTGGTGACTCCTTAGCACTGTCTGCTCGGCTCTCAGGAGCTGGTGATGGATGCTGCTGCGGGGATTTCTTTCTTTCTTCCCTCTCAACAGTCTGTGTGAGCTCTGTTCTGCTGCTACCTCTGGGACTAGCCCTGCTGCCTGAGGTCAGCTCCGGAGAGCTGCTGACCTTGAAAGGGGCGGTCGGTGAAGTGGGCATGCAGCTCCGTAAAGAACCGAACCCATGTTCATTTTGAGATGGCTGCGCTCCTGGAGCTTCAGGGCTGCCCTGCCTCTCTGAGGACCCAGGGAGAGGACTAAGGGTGGATATAGGGCTGAGAGAAGGAATGATGGCAGGCAGGGCGATATTAACTATCTGCAGACCTGGGACGTGTGTCTGGGGGCCGGTGCTGCTTTGGGAGGTGGGGTTGGCAGCTAAAACCTGCAGCCCAAGGGTGGCATTGAGGGTGAGCCCTTGCTGGTTCAGCAGCTGGGTGGATGCCAGGCCTGTGTTGGTAAGCCCCATGAGGTTAAGTGTCTCCAGACCTACTGGCTGTATTGTTTGAGCCTGCAGGCCAGTGACCTGCCCTAGGGGGAAGCAGGGCACAACACTACTGATTGGTTCCTGGACCACAAGTGGCTGGGTTTGCAAACCCTCTGGTTGGGGTGGAGTGTTTAGAGCTGGTAACGGGCTTGTGTTTCTGTGAATGACGCTCACTGCTGGGATGGTGAGCTGGACCGGACCAGCCTGGATTGGTACAAAGGTGGAGTAAGCTGCCAGGCCAGCGGGCACCAGCTGGATCCCCCCAACTGGGACCATGCTGTAAGAGGAGCGAGAAGGCTGCTGGGAGTGCAGGGGCAGGTGACTGAACAGGTGGGTCTGGGTCTCTGTTCCTGGTGTTTGGGATAGACCCTGTGGGGGAAAGTGCATGGGACCATGAGAAGCATATGAGGAAGTCTGAGTGCTCCGGTCCACTGGTATGCCCGATTCACTGGTTGTCACAGCAGGAGGGGCAGAGGAGGTGTCCTGTGAAAAGAGAAAAAAATGAACATTCAGACTTATTTCTTGACTTAATTGTGGCACAATACTATAATATTTAAAGAGTTTAAGATGAAATGGTATTTGGTCAATCTACCAAGCCTAATCAGAATTGATAATACTATTCACCTTTTTTCAGAGCATTCACAGGAGCTTTGTGGAAGTGCCTCGCATGCAGGATTCAAAGTAAGGGTATGGATAGGAAACAAGGGAGGCAGGCAGGGAGGGGTGGAGAGAGACACAATGAGAATACATAGGTCTCACCTGGCCTAGCTTGGAGACCTTGCCTGGCACTGGGGGACTAGGGGGCACATCAAAGTCAGGGTAGTCGATGGACATCTGCCTGCATGGTGACACTGGGCTCATCATGTGCACTGACTCTGTGTCTGAGGTGTAGGAGTCTGATGTGGTGGCAACAGGCGGAGGAGAGTAAAGGAGGGGCATTGGGCTGTAGCAGGACCCAGAGATGGATATCTGCTTGCTCAGGGACACGGGGCTCATCATGGGGACAGATTCTGAGTCTGATGTGTGGGATTCAGGAGCTGGAGGCTGGGAGAGATGTAGGGAGACTGAGCTGATTGACATCTGGGCTAGGAGGGCGCTAGGAGGGACTTCAGCCTCTTTGGAAGGAATATGCTGCGGGCTGGCGGAGACTGAAGGGTTGGTAGACAGGCCAGACTCTGCCTGGCTGTCCTCCTCTTCCTCCTCATTGTCATCATTCTCCTCCTCATCAGGTCCATCGGAGTCATCGCCATCTGAATCTTGACGGTCAGCACTGCTGACCTGACTGCGGTCTCCTGTAGATGACAGAATATGTAAGAAGGAAGTTTATTCCTGGTATTCCACAGAACATATGAGTCATCAGAGCTGGTATGAAAATAGATTGGCCCTTTGGTAGTGTTGAACCACTTTCATTCATTAAAGATCTTCTATTATCACACAGTAAGAAAATCCACCACTAAGAATGCAGTTCAGTGATGTTTTGTGCTGCTGCTGCATAGTTTCACACCCTAGACCACCATGTGCCCCTGAGCTCCGTCACAGGCAGAGGAGGAAAAACAAATATGCTCTTGGAGACTGAGACCATAGAATGCTTTCAAGCAGCTTCTCTCTTTTTTTCTTCTAAAATTAGATGCAGCAATTTCCTCTTTCTAAACGCTGTGCATGCCGCCCACATGCGCTTTGAGTTAACAGAGGAAGAAGCTGCATTTAGAATTTCTAATTAGACCGTGGCAAAGCTATTGATCAACATAGCAACAGAGCACAAGCAGGGACAATCCGTGTTTTATATCTCATGCCATTAACAGGAGAACTATTTAAAGAAGGGCAATCCTGTTGTTTGAAACCAAAGCAAGTGGGGTAAACAAGCCCTGTATGTATCAAGTCATTATTACATTTGTAACAATATCAGTAAATAAACCCTGAATTTGCAGAGAAATAGTTCAATTTGTTTGGTTATGGTTCTGTTAGGTTATTGCTTTGGAGCACACAATGATCCTTCTCTTTTTTCCTCTAGGCTAAGGCTGTGCAGTGAAGCACTGTACCCGAGTCCTCTGCATCCTGATCCTCAATGAGACCTGCAGGAACCCCCATCTCCATGCATTTCTTACTGTGGGCCTTGGATTTCATGTGCTTGGTCAGATTTCCTGCAAGAAGAGAGGCAGTAAGGTGTTACGGGTGGGTAGAGCTTGAACAATAGCACAGAAGGAGTTTATGTAAGAGAATGCAGTCTTTGGGCAAGCTGTATGTAAAGGGTGAGTAACTGATAAAGACATTTTTAAATGAACGTGGGTTGCTCTGACACCAAGTACTGTTCTGCAGTGTGGCGTGGGTAGGCAAGTTCGATAAAGAATGGTGAATCATACTGTCTTGGTTTAAGAGATGGTGAAACAACATATTTAATTTTATAGCTCCTAAAAGGAAGAAGTGAACTGTAGCAGTTCAAGGCTATTAAAAATATATTGTCTCAAATGTAAATTGTGGTGAAAACAAATTGTATGTTCAGATGTAAGATGTGTCTGCAAATATGATTTTATTAAAATTTGTGGTACTATATTCATCATGGTTAGCAGTATGTGTGTATATGTATCCAGTAATTTAGAACCACTGTGCAGTGCAGTATATTAAGGCAGTTGTTTTGCAAAAACATTAGATTTTGAGAAACCCCATAGATGGTTAACATCTGGATCACTACATGTACTATATTTATGTGACTTTAGAATACATTCCAATTATTATACATTATTTTCTAGAATGTTTCTTCATCTATGTATTTAATTTAATTTTATTGATTATCGTGAAAGCACTGAGACTCACACACCTCTTCACTGCATTTAAGGAAGAAAATTAATCAATATGTTCAAACATCTTGGTTGATGGAAAAATATTGCATTGATAAAAGCATCTCTATCATATCATTACATGTACACAAGTAAAGGAGTAGTGGCTTTAGATTTGTAGCTTTGAACACTGATCAACTACTGCGCTCTAACCTTTTGTCTTGAAGGAGAAGTTGCAGTGGACACAGTGGTATGGCCTGACATCAGAGTGGGTGCGGATGTGTTTGCGCAGCATGCTGGGCTTCTTGCAGCGGATCCCACATTCCTCACAGATGTATTTACCGCGTCCACGCCCTCGTACGTAAACATACTCTTCATTAGATTTGTATCTGTGGGGTTGCAATAGAATCATGAGATGAGAGACACATCAAAACCAAGCAAATAATCAATTTATTGTTTTTTATTATTGTTTTGAGTCATACCCGCCATCAAATATTTTGACCCGTCTTGGTTCTGTTTTAGATGCCAGGTCCTTGTCTGACTCGTTGCTGGCCTGAGTTTCTGGTTGCACTTTACTTCTGGTTTCAACTGATATAGAATTCTGGGTTATTGGCACCTGCAGAAAGAAGAAGGGATTGATGTATTTATTGATCTGATTCAAGACACAAGGCAGCAATATAACAGAAATATACATTTTTTGCAGAAAATCAGTTCTTACCCTGGGCATGACGTCTTTCAGCTTGCCCGAGTAAGACAAGATATCAGATTTCCCACTAGTTCTTATGGCCGATGTGTAGTGTATTTTCTTGGAGCTCTGCTTGGAGTCAAACAGAGACATGACCACCTTGGTGGGCAAGCCAAGTGGGTTATGGTTATTGGGGTTGACTGCCCAGACAGCATATGCTGAAGTTTTGAGGTCAGTCTGTGGAACATGAAGAGGTTTCCTCTTCATCAAGAAACACCATGTAAAAGTGGTGGCAGTCTTCAGGCTGGGGAAAGACAGGCGATGACTGTCTTTTGTGTTAACCACAGACACGGATGTGGTCAGTTTCAACTGACTACCATGGAAACTGGAGGGCCTGATAGGAGATTTGGCAGGAGTCCATCTCTGTTCCTCAGTTTTCTCTTGGGGCTTCAGAGTGTTATTAGCTGGCATTGAAGTGCCCTGGCTACTAGGTGTAGAATTCAGGGCAGGGCCTGCCTCATCATGAATAACAATTCTTGTGTCTTTTGCCAGCCCAGCACTGTCAGGCGACATAGGCTTAACATCATCAGTAGCCTCTGAGTCCTTCTCCCCATCTGTTTTAACCTGCGGCAGAGGTGGGGCCTCAGTTTCAATGGGACTGTCCACTGGTTCAGTTGTGCAAACCTGCCTAACAAGTGTTAGCTTCCGCTGTCGGGTAACCTCTGACATCTTGGAATTAAGATAATTGACTGACCTGCCATCAGTTAGACAGGCCACACCATGCTCATCCTTAGCCCGTTTTTGGTGCTTTTCCATGTAGATGTCCAAGCTGTTGGCAGGTGACAGCATTCGTTTACTTGAGGCAGTGGGTTCCTGCTGTGGGCATAGAGTTACTGATGCCAGTTTCTGTGTACAATGTAAAGACCCAAGAGAAGATGCTCGTTCTCCAGTGTGGTTATGAATGCTGACTGTTTGAGTTTGAGTCCTCTCTGTCTTTGCAGTTGGTACAGCATGGGCATCACTATCTACACTGTGAGTGGATGAGAGGCTATTTTTATTGGACAAAGAGGGAGTAGGGTGCATCTGCTCATGAGTTATGAGGATCTGTGGCAATGGTATAGCACCTACTTGGGTCTGATCAAATGGGTCCCTATGCTGTTCACCTGACAGAACAACAGTCTGTGTCTTAATCTCAGAGGCCTGTTGATTGGGTTGGGCAACATATACATTTTGGAGTACATCTGACGATTTTGACATGCTCAAAATTGGATTGGCAATAGGTATTGTTAAAACTGGCAAGGCTATCTGAGTTCCCTGTGTATTGGAGAATGAAAATGTTTGGCTTGCTCTCAGAGCTGGACACTGCAGTTGGTATTTGGGCACGAAACTTTTCTTTTCTTCAGAGTCGGCTGGTTTGTTTTGGACAGTCTCACGACAAACTAAGATCTGGCTCAGCGGTTGTTGTATCTTTTGGCATATTTGAACCCTTGATGTTTGATGCCAAGGGTGTGGAAGGCCATGGACTTGAGGCTGCTGAGTTGGGCTACCCAAATGAATGCTTTGCACCATTTGCTCATTCTTTTGCAAGGGTGGTTCTCCAGTATGCAGGATAAAAGGCTGAGCTATGGTGCGCCTATTGGCAATGTGAATCTGCTGGGATCTATTCTGAGTTAAAGAGCTAACATTTGTAATGGGAGGTTTGTCAAGAGGTATGACTTTCCGAACAGGTTGCTGACTCTCTGGGCCTATCTTTAAAGACATTTGGCGAACTAATGGCCCCCGCCTCCTTTCAATTAGTGGCACCTGGGGAACTTGGGAGATTTGTCCACTTTTTGGCTGGCCAACAGGTGGCAGAGATCTGCTGGGAGATACGTTGCCACAGTCAAAGGACTTGCTACGGTAATCACATGAAATCTCCACAGAGGGTTGAGTACAAGTGATCTGTTCAGATGCGGCACGCCTCATCATTCCAGGCACACCAAGGGTGTTGAAGGCCGTTGGCAAACCTTGAGGCTCTGGAATTTTGCTGACACACTCCCCTCTAGAAGGACTCTCTGACCTTGATGGCTCATCTCTGTCAAAAGAGGCTGAGATGCTGGAACATCGAGAAAGACTACTGTCCCTGCTGAGGCTTCGCGAGAGGCTGGACTCAAAACTTGATTCACCTGAGGAGTGGTCCATTTGAGCAAGACGAATTCTTTTCTTTTTTGGTGGAAGTTTCTCTGCTGGTAACTTTGACAAACTCTCACTTCTCTGAGGCCAGTTGAACTGATCTGCAGGCTTATCTGCTGGCTCAGTAGTCTGTGTTTCATGTTCTCTGTCAGGCTCCTCTGTGACCAGAATCTCCGGAACTTGGATGTTATTTTGACGAACTAGACGAGACTGATGGACAGGAGTAGAGTTTTCACCAACTGTTGCTACTGTGCCATCAGTGCATTGTTCCTTTCTTTGTTTTCCATAGTCGGCACTCTTGGGTTTGGATATTTTTTCATGGTAGCTGTCAGCGGAGACATTTGCTATTGCATCTGTGAGCTTGTTCAGGGGGTCCTTCTCCATACTATCAACAGGAGAGGCCCTGTCAATAGATTCTGTCTCAAATGAATTGGGTCTGCTGAGAGAGTTGGTGTGTCTAATGACTGAAGTACCACTGCCTTGCCTTTGCAGGTCCCCTTTAGTTGAGGTGCTGATTTGGGTCTCTCGTATTGGTGACAGTCTGGAATCTGAAGTATTAATACCTCTTGCTACAAGCTGAATCTGAGGTAGCTTTGACTGGTTGTTCTTGGGTTGTATGTCTACTATTACAGCATGTTGAGAAAAAGTCCGACTTGCCAGAGTTGTTGGTAGCTCAAAACTAACTGAACAAGGTGGAATGGTGTCAGTAGGAGATTGGTCATCCTCATCTCCAACACTTTTCATTTTCCTTCTCTTCCTTATTGATGTCTGTTGATCAAGTATTCCTGAGCCACTAGTTGATCTAGGGACTATGGGCTGCATTATGTTAACTTGAAATACATCTTGATCACTTTCTTTAACAGCAATTGGCTTGTTTTTTGGACCATGAAGCTCAGAGCAATAGAATTTCTTGTGCGTTTCAAAATTCTCTAACTTTCTGTACCGGTTACGACAAGTTTCACACTCATACATTGTGCCTTTATTCTGCTGAGGCTTTCTGTTTCTGTCCTGGTGGTGCTCAAAAGATCTGCTTCTTTGCATCAGTTCAGTGGAACTGCTTGGACCATGATATCCCTCATCCATGGAGCGAACAGTAGGAAGACCATGCCCTTCACTTGTGGTAAAATCCTCTACTGCTGCTTGTCTGACTAAGGTACGAGAATGTATTGCTGGATTTGGTGTTGATGGGGCTGATGAAAATACATCATCATTCAACGAACTAATTTTGTCATCAAATGACTGACAAATTCGCAAAGGGTGGGGCAGGGGGGCAACATTAAGGGGAAGAGCAGAGTGTCCTGGTGTAGTAGGCATAGAGTTACTCCTTGTTATTGGCAAACAATCCATTGGCGGGTATTGCGAAGGTACAGAGAGAAGAAATACTGGCTTTGATTTATCTGTGGGAGTGAATGGGGACTTAGGGATGTCTGAGCTTGAACTTGACCTTCTTCCCATTGGTTTAAGATCAAACTGAAAAGAGTCTTTAAATATGTATGATTTAGGGGAGTCTATGCTACCTCTCCTTGAGAGAGATGTCCTCCTTGGCTTTACACTGTCCAGCTGCTTGTTGTCAACTACTGCCTCATTATCAGAAATCAACTTTGAAATTCGTTCTTCCAGAGAGAGTGCTTTGACTTCTAATGGTGGACGCATCTGTCCTTCTGTGGTCCGTGACTTTTGCTCAGCTGCTACATGCATTACTGTGGCAACCACAGGAGGGAGATTGGGAAGAGTATTCTTGGCAATGTCAATGTCCACTGGTGGCGTTATCTTAACAAATGGACTGGGGGGACTCATTGCCTGGTCAGCACTTTCAGAACGTGAGAAATAGCCAGAATCTGTACTCCCCAAACTGCGGGGACTAAGTAGACACTTGGCCTGTTGCTGTTGAGAAAAGTCTGTTGCTTGTTGCCTCTGAAGCTGAGCATGTCCCCCCAACAATGGAGACTTGCACTGTTGGTCTTCATCTTCACTCACAGTATCTAGTGAGAGATTTGTACCATCCACCTCTTTGAGAGATGACAGGACTGTGATGCTTGATCTCAGATTGGCAGTCTGGAACTCTCGTTGTCGTTGTGCAGCAGCTTGCTCAGGTGCTGCACCTGTAACTCTCGGGCTATCTGCCCTCAGAGGAGAGACATTAACTGGGTATACAACAACTTTTGGAAGTGCAGCTGTCACTTTGGGCTCATGAGCCCTCTGACCAGGGGCTGGTTTAATTGACTCAAACACAGCTGATGAGTCAGCTTCCCCATGGCTTGCTTGTGTTGTACCTGCACCCTGTAAACTATTTTCAGACAAAGCTGCCACACTGCTCTGTGATGAGTCAGGGTCCAAGTCTGCAGTGCTACCATCCTCATCACTGTCCCCGCTCTCCTCCGCCTCTGAATGTGTTCCAAGGGCTTTGTCAGATTCTTGAGATAACGATCCACCTCCAGATTCAGAGCGTGCAATGAGACCCAGTTTTATAGCATGAGCATGTGATTTCTTGTGCTTGTACAAGTTGCTCTTGGTTTTGAATGAGAAGCCACAAGTAACACAGGGGTATGGTCTTTCTCCTGTGTGAGACCTGATGTGTTTGAGTAGCACACTGGGTTTTGCACATGCCCGGCTGCAGTATTCACAAACGTACTTTCCTGGCTTCTTAGGCTTTTGGTCCTTGTAAAGCTGTTCAGCGCCAAAGTTCATTACAGTGGTCATCTGAACTTGGTTGCTGCCAGGTGTAACTGGGACCTGAATGGTGCTGGGAACACTTGCTGAAAGGGACTGGCATGTGTGCACAACTGGTGGTTGGCTTTGTGGCAAAGTATTGGAGCCTGAGGGAACAGGTGCATGGGTTATAGTGGATGGTCCAGTATTAAAGTTCATGTGCAAGCTGGGCTTTTCTGGATTTGAAGCAACAGACATAAAATGCGGTGTAGCAAGCGGAGAGGACTGCATGGGAGTAACCTGTGTAGATGTCTGCACATTTCCCTGTAGTGGTGCTGCAATTCCAATAAAGTTGCCTTGTTTGTCAATATAATAAGTCTGCATATGGGAAGGTTGAGTCTGGAGACCAACATTGACAGCTGGCATTGTTAATTCACCACTAGATTGAGTATTAAGGGTGGAAGCTGGTTTTCCAATGGGCTGCAATGAGTTTTTCCTCTCAGCAAGTGTACTAAAGTCAGGCTCCATGGCCTTAAGTAGAACATCAAGTGGAGCACTGGTGTGGTAAGAATCTCCCTCAAAGCTGGGGTCTTGGCTCTTGCTGTCTTTTGGCTGGGACACTTTAGCAGTAATCAAAGAGCCCTCCTCACCATCAGTGGGCTCAAGTGATGGTGGCCTAGAAGATGTTTCTTCCTGCTTCAGTCTTTCAGTGTCAGTGGAAGATGACCCCTTGTGAGGGGATGCTGCAACTGGTTGGGCATATTGTGGGTCTCTTTTCCCACTGGGTGATGTTGAAGGATGGTGGGAAGGACTGCTGGAGGAGGAGCAGCAAGAAGGTGTAGTTTCCTTGGATGGTGCTCCGTGGAGCGCAGTTTCAGATGTTTTCAACTGTAGTGGCTTCTTCACTGGAGATTTCGGAATTTTATCTAGCCGATTCTCTGCAACAACCTTTTTCCTTTTAAGGCCTTTTATATTATCTGCATTTCTTCGGCTGCTTTCAGATATCCCTGTGGAGAAAGAGACAAACGCGGAGTTGTTACAATAAATATCATCTTTTTACAAACATTTCCCAACACTACCATATGGGCAGAGTGAGCTCAAAAGTCCCTCAAAAGAAAATAAATTCTGCTTCCTGTGCTGAATTGTTGACATTTCATTATTGGCTTATGAGACTATTAGTACTAAAATTGAGTGCAGATAATTCTAGCATGTTCTATTTTATTTAGGGATCCAGAAATTAGATTATGTTTCTTTCTTAGACAAAAACTACTACAGTATAGTACATTCTAATTAGATTACCTTTATTTTACTCCTCACTATTGTGAAAACTATGTTTAATATTAATTCTACACCGTAGATGTACAAACTCATTAGGGTATTTTTTTAACTGCTGAACACCACTTTCAGACTGAATCAAAACTAATATGCTTGCTTGAATTGCTTTGTTTTTGAGCCATACAGCCATTCTTAAAACCAGTAATTTAATGTTGACGAATATACAGAACACATGTATAATTTTTTACAGTTATTATAGTGCAATACACTTACAAAATTGATATATAACATTCATGGCTGTTATAAAACAAAATCTTGTACTCAACAGTTATTTAAGTGTAACTTAAAGATAAAGAGCATAACCTTCCACGTAAAATTTCTGAAACGCTTTCACTAAAGCTGAATGCGTTAACTCTGAATTTTCATCGGTTTAATCAGAAACTTCTTTTGTTGAAATTGGATGCGGATATATTCAATAATTTAGACACTTTTATTTATTAGCTGTGTGACTAATACCACAGAGGCCCACGCTTTATTACATAAGTAAACGATTTCTTCCTTTCAGACTGTCGACGTATGAAGGCTTGGCTGATCAGAAAATTTAACAAACACATCTAAGACAGTAAAAAGAAACTGGATTGCAATAATAAAGCAGCACTGTTTTTAAAAGGGCGCGTCCATACCAGGGTGTTCCATAATTAGTCGTGTTGGCCCTGCAATAGCAATTGAGGCAAGTGTCTTTAAGGACATGTTGCATAAGATTAGCATACCCTGTCACAGTTTCCTGGCTTGTGTAGGTATTTCCCAAGATGAGGTCAGGGTTCCTTCAAGGCCTCTAGCATAATTAGATTGAGGAACGCCTTGTCTTTACATAAGTTAATCCATTCTCCACACAAACATGCAACCAATGAGCATTTAAAGTAGCACACAACCAGTGTGAAATGCTCCCAAAGGAAACCCTGTAATTTTTAAATAACTCACTCTAAAAGACGCCTAAAAAGAAACACATTTTGTTTCAACTGCTGCTGAAAGACATGAGAAAAGGATTAGTTCTTTCTACCTACTACTGGGACAAGTCTGCAAAAGAGATTCCTTGACTTAAGCGCAACTTTTCTATCATAAAATGTACTTCATAAAAAAACATTTGTTACGATCTGTCTTCAAAAGCTGTTAAGGCTATCTTCGGATAAAAATAAAATTCATCCAATCAGCAAATTCCACCAGTAGTGAAGCTTGATATTATTTCTCTCAATGATGACCCATTTTAAAATTCTCTAAATATTCAATTACTGTATGAATCATGTGATTGTTAATGTAAAATGAAGCCTTAACGATCAAGTGTGAAAGAGCTTCTGACAGAATTAGCTTCTTTTTAAAATGCAGCTGTCAAAGGGATTAACCTTTGACTGGCAGGCACGGACATCAGTACCTGTTGTACTGTGAGGGGGGATTGAGATATTCTTGTTTGTACTCTTTCTATTTAGCGTCTCCATTCAATTTCAATTACAGTGGATGATCCAATCAAAGCTTGCATGTCCTGCAAATAAGCTTGGTGGTTTTTAAAAAGGACGATGTTGCAGTGATGAGGTTTGCTCAGCTTAAACGGAGACCATGAAGCTGCTTTGGCTCAACCAAACTGACTTTTTTATTTGAATGCTATAGTGTTACTGCAGTGTACAGTGTTCTCCATGTGTATGCAAAGATGACTTTGTTTATATATCAAATTTAGAAAATAAGTGATTTTCTGGATAAAGATTGCTTTCTGTGAAGCAAAATATTTAACTCCAGTATAATCATTGACTTGGTTGAATGTGTTGTAGAACATGAATTTTAAATTATAATTATGACAGGTCACTGCTAAAACACAAGAGCACATTCAGGACAAAGATATTAAAAACAAAGTCTGTGCCAGCACTAACCTAAAACTCTGCTATTGTAAAATATTCACTCAGGAATGTAGAAGCCAAATACTACTAACTTTATAATACTACTTTAGAAGAAACATCAAGCGTGATGGCTGCTGCAGAAAACCAGATGCTGCAGAGCAACTTGATCTGCTATTGTGATGACTAGTATCCAGATATTATTATTATATCCACTTGCATGTAAATATAGCATTCCTTAAAGGACATAATACATAAATCAATAATGGAGCTCAATTAAATTGCAACTAAATAAAGGAAAATTCTGATAAACCAATACTGCAATGATAAATACACCATATAATAAACATTTTTTGCACCACTAACAAAAAAATACTTTACCTTTCAGACCAGTGAATAACATTTATTTTGTGCTTTTAGTGAAAAAAAACTATTTTATGTTAAATCATTAATTTTATTCCTTTTTAACCTACCAGGTGGTGAAAAAGAATTCTACAAAAACAAACATCCAGTCAAATAAAATAAAATAAATGTAAGTATTTACTTTTCATCCAAAGTCTTGATAAACTATCTCTTACCTTTCTGTGAGCCTTTGGGGTCTTTGAGCTCTTTCTGTGCCTCTTCGATTTTATCTGTGAGACAGGAACAGAAACCATTTTCAGCACGGAGAACAGTATTGCACAGACGCACACAGACTCTCCGAATGTAATTAATGAATGTAACTGGGGATGCTTCCCACACGGCTGTAGCAGGATGAAGGTCTTTCAAATGAAAAACAGATATTCTTCCATAGCTGACAGAGTACACTATTCCATTATGGAAACTATTGTAATCATGAAGAGGGCAAGCCTGTGTGCACACACAAACACGCAACCATGCACCCACTTACAGAAATAACAGCACGAGTATGTACATACAGGTTAAGTTTGCAAACAGAGCGAGCACTAACCCACAGATCAATTAGCATATTAAAATACCATTTACACCCCTCGGGGAAGACAAATTAATTCCACTCAGGTCTTCTATACGTCACAATCAGCAACCACAATCCAGCAGGTGAATAACCTGTTTCTGTATGAACCATGTGGATGTGTGGGAGGTGACACAGTATTCATAGTGTGTTACAGTGTGCAATCAATATTAATTATATACGCTGGCTCAATGTGGCGTGAATGTGTTATACACAGTGGAATAGAGGATGAGAGGTAAACCCTCTGTTTTCCTGCTCCTGCAGGGTCACTACCAATGTGAATGTGTACATAATGTACATGTCCAAGGCTCATTAGTTTTAGTTTTTAATTTAAATTGTCAAGTGGATTTATAAAAACCAATAAGACAAATACCTGAAAATATATAAACATATTTAAAGTACAGTTTGTTTTTCTTGTTACCTTGAGGAGGTAGCTTTTTTGTATTTTCTCCCTATTTTTCTCTTCACTTTGTTATGTTTACTGTAAACTGCAGTAATCATTTTCATCTTGTAGCAGTAGCAACTTATAGATGTGCAAAGGCATAAAATCTACGTGAAAAGTAGTTTAAACCAATCTGCTTCTTTTAAAAAAATAAAATAAAATGCTTTTGTGTGTGTAAATCAGTAAAAAACAAAACCAATGAGCCTTCTACATGTTTAAGTGTGCATACAAACACACTCACATTAACCACAGAGGATAATGGGAGATTACTAGAGAAGCCTAACACTACACTACACTAGATGGAACAAACTAGATGGAAAAATAAACCCTCTGTGGCTTCTGTGCCCTGCACATGACATCAGAGTGCAAGACGAGTCCTCGAGGACCAATGCTAACAATGTTGTCCTAGATTGCACAAATGTTAATGGAGGGTGAAAGAGGATGTTCTTCTGTGGTTCCCAAAAATCACAGTGCGATGCTGGGAATACTCGGAGGAAGGGTGGACACGAGCGGGCCACAGAAGAGGTCAGTAGATTATGTCATTGTGTGTGTGTGTGTGTGTGTGTCACTATAGTCACACCCTTCTCCATCTCTCTCTTTATATCCCAGGCACACACCACAGATTACATAATGCGTCCCCACCCCTGTGCTGCCGTGGAGCAAAACAAAGGTACCCTGCCAGCGGAAACACAGCAACCGAGGCACAGGAGGAGAGGGCAGACTGTTTGTTTATGTGCGTGTCTTTGACAGAAAGGTAGACAGAGAGGAGAGAGGTATGTCTTTGTGTATCTGGTCTATTTACATATAAATGACCATGTGAACGCCCTCGCCCTCCGACAAAGGAATCAGGTAGGCTGTGTTTTCCTGGCAACGACAGTGGCGTGGTGTTTCTCCAAACAGAGAGGATCCCGAAGCTTCCACGGCTCAACCTCACAGCTTCCTCAAGTAAATGGCTATGTTACTGCAAACCAATTTCAGTTAATACATGCTTATTTTAGTGGTTAAAAGATTTGGAGGTAGATTTTTTTTCCTAGCATATGCTTCAGTATTTGCACAGCTTGATACATATGTCTTGTATTAGACCACACTGGCAAACCGAGGCATAAGTGATTACTGCCCAGCAAAAATCTTATTAGTGGTTGCGTATGGTTGAAGACCAGGGTGTAAGCTACTACAGATCAGATTGCACTTCTTACATAACAAGCCGCAAAACAAGACCCCTCATGCTGAATGACACCCATGAAGTCAAGCTCCGAAGCATGGAAAAAGAACGGGAAACACCAGCCCGAATCAGTGGAAAGGGACAAGGCAGCGTAACAAAAAAAAATTCCATCCCGAGTGCCCGAGTTATTAAGACAGCAGGGATTGATTATAGGGTTGTTCATATTTCCCTCATTATGGCTGTTCAGGTTGCTGAGGTGGTCTGGGTGATTGGCTACATATTTCATCTAAAGTCTGTGTAATTGTCCTGTAACCACGGGAAAACAATAAAAAGGAATGTGCACAAATGTTGCCAATGATGAAAACCAGAGCATATTGTGGGACATGACCACGAAATTTGAGGGCAGGGAGAGAAAACGCAGTTTGAGGGTACTAAACACAAAAGGCCCCACTTATAACTAAACTGTTTAGTGTGGTCTTAAAACAGAAAAAAAATCCATCATTTGTAGGATGCTAACTCCTACTTAGGAATACTGTACTACAGAGTTAAAGCTCCTTCCAACCAATAAATGACACAAAAAATTACCAAGAATCTGCAAAGCACATTGAGCCACTTGCTAAAGGGGCTTGGTATGCTGAAGTAGGCTGTATCGTAAGCAAAAAGCATGTGAAGTTTTTGATTTAGTAGAATATGAGTCAATACACTCTACTAATTTAACTTAAACATGTGGTTGTGATATTGCATCTTACTCAAATCACAAAAGAGATTGATCTACATCTGTTAAGCATGACACACTGTTAAAATAAGATGTTGTCTTGTTTAGTCATCATCCCCTCCCTTTTCTACCTGACCGCCCTGATAACTCTCTTGTTACAGCACTGACAACAGTCCAACAAATGTGGGTCTCGGAGCAGACAAAGCCAGCAGTGAAATGTAGATGGAGGTTCGTCCTCCGTCTCAAGGTGGCCGACTCGTGATCTTTGATCTGTGCAATGTGATATGTGAGGATCAGGCTGGGAGGGGCCGGAGTGGGTGGGTGCATGTCAATTAGGCAGGAGTTTGTGGGCGAGGAACTCTCACTGGTCGCTGTCATGACAACCACGAATCTTTAATGCAACCCCCCCCCTCCTCCCTGCATCTCCCAGCCCACTCCTCTCTCTGCGCTGTCGAGGACGAGTGGGAAATGTGATCATTTGTGCTCCGAGGGCCAAAGTGACGTCACCGCACAGGAAAACGTGCATGCTTTTGAATCCCGGCGCCCACCTGATGTGAATTTACAACCCATCATCAGTTATGGCCAGGGGGTTGCTCGTTGGGAGCAGAAGCCCATCTCGGCTCCATTAAGGCGTCTGAGAGACAATTATCAGTCAAGACGTGGCCGTAATATCTGCAGATACAAACACATGCTAATGAGCTAGAGCACCAATTCGCCTCTGGAAAATAGACCCAATAAACCGAACCTCTGTGTGGAACTAGACCCCTGCCTGTCTAATGAATAACAATATTACATTACAGCAAAGTGGCAACTTCAACCCACATGGAGCAGCAGCACAACTGCATCTCCCTGGCACTGGATTCCCCCTGTGAGCCCCCTCTGCCTGTTGGCTGACAAATAACCATCAGGCTCAACACACCCTCCTCCCCTCATTGCCAGCCTGTAACACATTCATATTTTGCTCAACAGCCTGCCCTGCTGGGCCTCAACATGCCAAATGGCGGCCATCAACGGCATAGTGGCAGCTTTTCATAGAGTCCATATGCATGTGCTTCAGATGGCCCCGGCGGCTTGGCTCCAGCTCTTCCTGCTAGCATCAAAGATATACGTTTTTTGGGGGGAAAGGACAAGTTGTTTAGCAAAAACAGCATGTGTGGGGGGTGAGGTGTCATCAGTATGCGCGACACTAAACCAGTATACCAGCAACAAGCCTGGACCACAGCGTGTGGGCAGATGGGCGTCCACCACGATGGTGCAAATGCTGCAGCAAATCAGTTTACAGCCAGTCACTTTATCACCAATGTCATTAAGTGTTAAAGGTTGAAGTCATTTGCCTGTTAGTGTGGAGCAAGCTCTCATTCTGGATCTGGTTGATATAACAGCTCAGACAAACACACAGTGAAGCAAAGTGAAGCCAGCCAGGCTTTGAGGAGGATTTGGATTTGATGTTTGGATGCTAGCAGGTTGATGTCTGGGTTCACTGCCAGCGCTGCCATACCAAACCAGTGCCGTGTCTGGAGAGGAGAGGAAAGGAGGAGGAGATGAGGAGAGGAGCGATGCCTCAGCAGGCTGAAGATGACGAGATGGGAGTCGACAGCTGCCCCCTTCTTCCCCGTCACTGTGCGGGAGGGAGATTATGTAACTCGAGCACCTCCACCAGCCTGCTGTACACGCCCGACTGTGTGCAAACACACCCTACCATTGGCTGATGCATTCTTGGAACAATCACTAACGAGGACATTTTTCAATAAACCAAAAAACAGACCTAAATGTAAAGCTGAAATAAGTAAGCAACTATTTTGATAATTCATGAATTGTTTGTCATTTTTTAAGAAAAAACAAATAGTACACATTCCCTGGATTTACTGCTTTTCTTTGCGTTATGTGATAGTGAACTGAAAATCTTTGGGTTTTGGACTGTTGGTTGGACAAAAATCACCTTGAGGGTGACCTCTGGGCAGTTTTCACTGTTTTCTAACAGATTAATAGATGAGGAAAATATTAGTTAGTTGCAACCCTCCTTAAATGAAAACTCTACATTAGAGCTGAACTGACTAGTTCTGATTGTCTCGATTAATTGTTTAAGTAATTGTTTCAAGCAAATATTCAGTGCTTTAGTTTGTGTTATATTAAGTTGAATATATTTTCTTTTGAACTGTTGCTCAGACAAAATAAGCAATCTGAAGACATATCGGTTTTCTAGCCCTAACAATCAATACACTGACAAAGTATCTGGCAAATTAATTGATACTAAAAATAACTGTTAGCCACAGTCACACACAAGGACATTTTCCAAGTTAAGAAAAAGACAGAGCGGGCAGTCGGACACTTGGTAGAACTGAAATGATTAGTTACAATTAGTAATTTGTTACTTAATTGACAAACAATTAATCCACATCAATATTGTTGCAGATTAAAGTTATTTTACAAGCAAAAATGCCAAAAATCTTCTAGTTACAGCCTCTCAAATGTAAAGATTCCCTGCAGTACTTTGTCTTATGTCAGTAAATTGAATATCTTTGGGTTTTGTCTGACATTTTATAGACCAAACTATCTATTAATTAGTATTTTGCAGATTAATCCTGATCCTTGTAAAAGCAACAATATTCCCTTTTCTTTGACTGTGAATCCAAATCAGTCTCGCTCACTGAAAAGAATGCAATCAGGCTTCATATGACAGCAACTCTATTACGAAATATGGACGCCTCCTCCCATAATAGTCACAACAACAGCTGGAAGATGCATGAGCTTTGCAGAATTCCCTGTTACCTTTAAGGGAAGTCTGTTGATCTTATCTTTGCTCTCTTCCTGTGGCCTGCGGAGGAGACGCAGCATTTCTGCAGCCCTCAGCAGCTGACCCATGCAATAAGCGGTCATATGGGTTACTGTCAGCATCTGACACATCTTCACGGACACGCCCGTACAAAGAGACAAAGACTCACAGCGGCCTTGAGGGAGATGAGCTGGTCTAAAAGCAGAGCCGAGAGACTGAAAGACTCACAAAGAGGGCAACAGGAAGTACACTGTGCTCTCCCTTAGTAATCGTGGACAGACGATGATGCGGAGCAGAGGAATCCCCCGCCATACCGGGAGTGTTCCATTAAACTGCAGTCTATCATCATCAGCTGGCTAAGAGGGGAGTGCAAAGTGACTTCCCTCCCTCTCCTTCCCCGCATTAGACGGACTGGCTCGCTCTATCAAATCTAATCGACACAAAAAGGACACGGAGAGAGAATGGCGGGAAGATGAAAGATGGAGACAGAGGGTGCAGAGATAGAGCTGGGTATCGTGCCAACTGAAATGTGTTCATAGCAGTGCGTCAACAAGTAATTTTTGATAATAGATAAGTCTGTTAACATCAGACATCTGAGTCGGAGATTTTCTGACAGCAGCAATACATCTGAACAGATCCAGATTAGTAACCCAGCAAAAATAGCTAATTTAGGCTGTTTAAAATGGTGTGACTACAAGGCTCGCAATGGGAGGAACCATCTTTAAATACTTCCTGTACGCTCCCTTCTACTGGCAATGTATGAATGAAGCATCAGTCTGTTATCAGGTTAAAAGGTCAAATAGTTTCTGGTTCCAGTTTCTCAAATGTGAGGGTTGTCTGCTTTTCTCTATTTTTATGTTGTTTATTTAATATCTTTGTGTTTTGGACTGCTGGTCGGAAAAAACAGTACATTTAAAGACGTCACCTTGGACTCTTGATGGGAGTTTTTGGGGCTGCAACTAATTATTTTCATTATCCGTTAATCTGCTGATTAATCAGTTAATTGGTTTATAAAATGTTAAGTAAGTCCATTATTTTGGGATGTCTTTAAATGCCTTTCTTTTGTCTGGCCTTGATAGATCATCATGAAAAGATATAAAGAAAAGCAGCAAATCGTCACATTTGAGAAACTGGAACCAGCAAATATTTGGCATATTTGCTTAATAAATTACTTTTAACAATTAATCGATTATCAAAATAGATGAGAGTATCCAAAGCTGTTGAACGTCTTGTCAGATTTCTGATCTCGTTTATTATTTGATCAGATAGCTTCTGATTTAAATAAAAACACAAGTTATTTTGTAGCTGCTTGTGTTCAGGCAACATTTCACAATTGAGAACTTTGGATTTTTTTTGTTGAATGAAATATATATAGAAACATGACTATAATATGATACATGATTATATGAAAAAATATCCTTCTGGTACAGAAACAAAACAGGTATTGTATCTGCACTAGAATCAAATATTTTAAAAAGATACCCTATACAGATGAAGAGCAACAAGGAGAGCAGGAAGAATCTAAAACAAAGCATTCAAGCAAGTCCTGCTCTCTCTGCAGCCTGGAGATCAGCTGCTGACTGCTAAGCATCAAGGTGGTGGAGGGAGGGAGGGGTGGAGGCAACAGTCGAGCAGTTTATGTTGAATGGAAATGATGGAGTCAGGGCAGGTATGAGTTAAAAAAAAAAATACAGCATTAACTAGAGCTTCGGGCAGCCAGCTTTTAATAATGTATGGCTATAAAGGGGGAGAGATGCAGGTCTTGTGCACAGAGCAACAAACACACACACAAGATTAACAATGCAGTTATGTGGATTTACTTGTCCGAGTTACCCGTCCCATTCTCTATAATAATAATTATAATAATAATAATTAGAGCGGTTTAGAGGCAAAGTTATTGCTCCTTCCTCGTAATAATTTGTGACGAAGCTGCAAACAAACTGTCAACAAATGAAAAATTGATCACACTCTCCCTCCTGCACACACGCACGCGCACACACACACACACACACACACACACAGACAAAGACAGTGGTTTGGTGCGGTATCTGTACAGTACTGCTGCCCCCGCAGGAAACTGTAGGTGGAAGAAGCAGCAGACTGGAGGCCACCGATTATTGGGACTGCGTGGGCACCCTTGTGAAAAATTGATATAACGAGAAATCTACTAGGTGGGCAGAAAAGGTGTGTGTGTGTGTGTGTGTGTGTAGGGGGTTTAATGGTGCAGGCGGACGTGAATGTGAATGTCAATATTACCCCTTCCATCTTTTTCAGAACGTGCACGTTTAACCTTCCCCCAGCCAAAAATCTGCCTTCACCAAAATAGACAAGAAAGAGCCAGACTCCAAACACAATACAGAAAAGCAAAACTGCCAAGAAACACTGAATAATGAGTTCCTTTCCTCACAGTCACAAATAATGGAAGGTGTAAAGAGTGTAGTAAAATAAATCACAAGCCGCCCAGAAAAGTTAAGAATCTGCAATTAGCAAGTATCTCTTCACTCTTAAATCGTCTAATCAGTTACCCCAGAATGGGGAAAACATTTCGACTACACAGTTCTATACTACTCTACTACTTACCATTAATCTTTGCTTTTTTTGTAGAAATTACTTGGTCATTTTAGCATTTCTAGCCTTTTCGTCACAATTGGTAGACATATGCAACCAATTACGAGGAGTCACAAGTAGATATTAGTTTGCTTTATGGGCTCATGGGCCAAAAAGGTTTGGAAACACTGATTTATAGTGTCAGAAAGAGAAAAATTAAAACAAGCCAAACACAACTTCCCAGAACGTCTTCAAAATGCTTGTTTGTCTGGCTAACAATCCAAAGATATTCAGTTACTATAATTTAGTTTCATCTTTAATAAACAGCTACTGCTCTATAAAAAGTTCTAACTGAACTCTGAGCAACTTTTCACTTTTGATTTCTGTCAGCGTTTGAGCCTAACTGTTTCAGATAAGACACGAAACAGCCACTGAAATTCAGCAGTCAGCTCTTGACTGTACACAAACACCCACTTCTTTCTTTGCAGAGGCAAAAAAAAAAAAAAAAGTGGAAGTAAAACAAGCCGCACGTCAAACTTCATCCAGTCAGTGTCTCGAGTCAACCCCGGGTTGTGAGGGCTGTGACACAGAACTAACTGAGCTCAACGACTGATGGCCGGTGTGTCGTCAAACGACGCCTCGACGGGCCTCGTGGGACAGGAAGCACGTTTCATTCATTTCAGTGCGAAAACAAATTTTTCACACGTACAGTAAGCTCTGTGCATCAGCCAAGGACGAAGAAGGAGGAGGGAGGGGGGTCACATGCAGCTCAGACTTTAAAAGAAATGTATTTACTAATCATGTTGATTAGAGCTGAAACAGTTGTTTAATCTGTTAGTTGATTGACAGAAAATATGTGAATTCATTGTTTGAATCTCTTGCAGGTTCCAGCTTCTAAAGTGTAAACTTTGCTGCTTTTCTTTGTTTTATTTGATAGTAAACTGAATATTAGTTGGCAAAGCAATTCACCACTTTTACTGTTATTGTTAATATATTTATCTTTCGGTTTAAGTTTCTTTATTATAGTGAATTGGATGACTAGGGACGGGAAAAAAAAAAAAAAAAAATCAAGAAAAATTTAAGTGGAAATTTTACAATTCACCTGGGTTAATTTCATTTGCTGTGGAAGACCGTGTGATATGATCAAAACTCCAGCTACTGAATGGATCTTGCAGTGAGATGTTTTGCCAACTGCTGTTTCTAAAAGATCATTCAACTTCCAATCTCAATTAATCTGAATATCTTTGGTGTTTGGACTGTTTGTTCAACAAAACATGCGATATAGGAATAGTTTAACATTTTGGGAAATACGTTTGTTCTCTTTCTTGCAAGAGTTAGATTGATACCGCTCTCATGCCTGTACAGTAAAAATAAAGCTACAGCCAGCAGCCAGTTAGCTTAGCTTAGCATAAAGACTGTAAACCGAGGGAAATAGCTAGCCTGCAACCGTCCAAAGGTTAAAAAAAAATCCACCTACGAGCGCCTCTAAAGTTCACTAGTTAACACGTTACATCTCATTTGTTTGTAGGACTATTTCTTGGCTGGGAGCAGTTGCCAGGCAACCAGCAGAGACTCCAGGAAGTAACTGAACCCGATCAAGAAATAGTCGGACACGAATTGTCATTTTTACACTTACGTTTTTGTACAGATTAAACAAACAAGATATAACATGTTAATAAGTGAGATTTAAAGGTGTCGGTAGGCAGACCTCCTAACCTTTGGACAGAGCCAGACTAGCTTTTTCTACTGGTTTCCAGTCTTTATGCTAAGCTAAGCTAAGCGGCTGCAGCTTCATATTTACCATACAGACGCCTCTCAGCAAGGAAGCGAAATAGCTCATTTCCCAAAATGTCAAACTATTCCTTAAAAAGAAGTCACCTTGAGCTCTGAGTGATGAGCAGTTTTCACCATTTTCTGACAAATAATTGCCAGATTAAATGATAATGAGAATAATTGTTAGTTGCAGGCCTTGACCCATGGTTGCCAT
Organism: Maccullochella peelii; assembly: GCA_002120245.1. Lineage (NCBI taxonomy): Eukaryota > Metazoa > Chordata > Actinopteri > Centrarchiformes > Percichthyidae > Maccullochella > Maccullochella peelii. Next base: position 58,650 of record LKNJ01000430.1, read on the forward strand.
GCTTCAATGCACAAAAGTTAAGCACTTAATACATACAGCATTTATTTAAGATAAGTTTGCCAGCCACACAGTCTCTGAGAATGGAGAGTTTTTACAGTAATTAAAAAGCAATAATAAAAATCAAACTTCATCGCAAATTAAACCCTGGACTTACACATCAGTCGTCTGTTTTCTATAGAGCAGCCTGGCGTCCCGCAGGACCTGTCGGATCAAAACTGAAAGCAGCACTGCCGTCAGTTGAAGGATCTGTACTTAACAGCAGCGAAAATAAAATTTAAAAAAACACTTTCAAAACACGCGGGATCCCTCAGCCTCCACTGTCCCTCTGCCCCCTTGTTGTTGGTTACGGTTGAGCGACAGCACACTGACTGCTTCCTGCCTGTGTCGTTCACTTTGACGAGAGCTGTCACATTCAGTTGGACGAGAGAGGAGATGTTACTTTTAGTGGAAGTCAAAAACACCACAAAAAAAAACAAAACTGCAGCTTCACACATCTGTCCTCAGTGTCACCACTGACACACTAAAATCGCATTCAGCACACAGCAAAAACAGTCACTTTGTAACAGTAAATAATGCAGGATATCTCTGCGTGAGCTTGTTCTCAGTGTTTCACAATAGTCTAAAGGACAAAATGTTCACTTCTTACCCGGGACTCTGCTGATGTTTCATGGAACAAACACTCACAAACTCCTTTTGTTCAGGAACAAAAGGCGGCCCGAGAAAGAACAACAAGTGCATACATTCTCCTGTGTCAACACAAGCAGTCACAAGTCCGTGTTTCCGCCCTATCAGCTGTGGCTCTGCAGCGGTGCGGGCGTTGCCAGCGGTTTCCTCAGAATAATGTGACGAGGAGGGGAATTCCTGTAAGGCCCAGGAAGAGAGGGGGGGGGGGGGGGCCCGAGGGCCTGCCCAAACAGAGCAGGCCGGGTGACGTCACCTAAACCGGCTTTGGCACCCTCCAGGGGATCCTTCTCTCGCTCTCTATCTCCGTTTGTGTCGGAGGGGGGGGGATTTGATGTGCCCTGCCAACTGCTCGTTGCCCAACAGTTCACTCGCCGTGTGAGAGGGACTCCGAGGTGTTTACCATTTTGCTTTTTTTCTGTTCCTTTTCAATAATGAGGTTGCATCTCGAGTTGTACAGTTTCTGTTCGCTTTTAGTCTCCTTTAAGATTCCCCTCACATTCACGATCTTGCTGTGACGTTGTACTAAATCTTTGATCAGTTAGTTCCCGATTGAAATTAAAGTGCTGCCAATTTTAGTTTTATTCAGGCAACTCTATATGTTTAGATAACGTTTAACATTTAAAAGATCCCCGCCACATGTCTGAAGACATAAAAATACTCTGATAGACTGTTTTTTCCACAAAAAAAGTTAAATTAACTTGTTAAAATCTACTCCTCCTTCCTCATTTGATAAAAAAATAATCAATGAATATGCAAATATTGTCGGTTTCAAAGGTTTAAGTATTCGACTGAAGACGTCTCCTACTTCACTTAAAAGTTCAGTGTTTGAGCACTGGAGGCTGAAGTTTCCACGTCACACTTGTGTACACTGTAGAGCTGCAACAATTAGTGACCAAAAATAAACTGTTTTGATGAGTGATTAATTGCTTAAGTAATTTTTCCAAGTTGCTGGTTCCAGCTTCTCTCAATGTGATGCTTTTCTTTATTTGATAGTAAACTAAATATTTGGGGTTTTGGACTAATGTTCTGATAAAACGAGCAAGATTTCAGCTTAGGGTCTAATTTTTGTACATTGCATCGCCAAAATAAACAAGCAGTTAATCAAGAAAATAATTGGTAGATTAATCAATGATGAATAATCGTTAGTTGCAGCCCTAGTAAGCTGCACACTGGTCCACAGTTGGCCTCCAAACTAGTGTCAAACTCTGCACTTACTTCATTCTGCACAGTGAAGCTCAAACATCCAAGTAACAATAAGATTTTTGGCTGGAGGGGTTTTTAATTTTAACAAGCATTTTTTTTATCTCTTTTCTTGCTTGTATTTTTTTTGTACCTCTACAACCTTGTTATAATAAAAGTTAAATTAGATCTGTATTTAATTTGATTTAATGTAAAGCAAATGAAATGTCCTGTATAAATAAAGTTTCCCTTGTCGTGCCTTAAAAACAGCAAACCACAGCTGTTCTTTATCTTAACTGAGGAAATCCATGGAAAATGGAGACACCCAGCAGCAATATTGTTTTTCTTTTTTAACTACAAAGAAAAGGGACATTCAAGGCTGTGTGTGGGCTCAAAACCAGTCTGGAAGTGGCCGTGAAAACTGCAGGATCTTGAATTTTTAAAGTTAACATTAAATTGTGCTGCTCAGTTAAAGCTTAAAAAAAAGAAATAAATAAATAAAAAAAGTAGCAGAGCCGCCTGGTAAACAGTGACTGACTGACAGAGAGATGTTGACACTGACAGGCTGAGATAAAGCTGCAGGCTCAGTCAGATACAGCCTGCAGGTCACTATGGGGGGGGGGGGTTCACTGTGAGCTTTTAAAAAGGGCCGGGGTCGATATTTTAAAAAGGAGGGAATTCACTCCGCTCAGGGCAGACAGGCTGACAACCGACAAGCGCTCAGCCTGCTGCGTTACATAAACACAACAAGCCGGGCGTTAAATGACAAAAGCATCTACCTCCCTGAGTGACGCTGTTTAACCTCACTGTACTGTACTCTGGTTTGAAACAAAGAGGAAGCTCCCTCTGCTTTATTTTTGGATTAATCATTATGGGGAATTCTGAGAGTTTTACAGCCCGGCCGCAAAAGAGGTTCAGAAAATCAGATAAATATTTACCCAGGCCAGGGACAACAAACAGCGTGACCAAGCACTTTTTGCAGTGTCACTGCCAGGGTGCAGAAGATAAATACTTGACATGCAGAAACTCCAGGATCAACATCGTGCTCTGTAATTAGGTCGGCCAAAGCAACAGCAGAAAGTTGGTGTTGGCGGGTTGAAAGCAAAAATATGCACTGACTCACTCAGGCAGCTTAGCGCAGAATCTCTACTGTTCTTAAAAATGACATAAAGAGGGATCACTCTGCAAACACTGCCCCTGTGTGTGTGTGTGTGTGGAGGACATACTGCCTCATCCCTGTGGGAACATCTGAGTTAATGACAGCTGAGCTGGTGATAATGCAACAGACCCTGAATGAAGTAATCCAGCTAGTAACCTCTAATACCCTGCCCTCTGTGTGTGCCGGGCGTCCATTAGGTTAAAGAAGTCTACAAACACACACATAATCAGCGTAACACACATCCTCACAGTCAGCTTGAAAATAGTCATGAATTGAACTGACTTTGTTGCCAAAAACTTCCCTATCCTCTCTGCATATAAGCAGACGCCCACGCTGACCCCCTTCATACTCTGAATACCAAACTGAAACCAATCCAAAGCCACGTGGGGAGGGCCGATGAATAACAAACCTCAATCGCAGAGTTGGACATCTTTTTTTCTATTCAGAAAGCCGCCATCATAACCTTCTTTTCACTCGGCTTCATCTCGAAACACGATCAGAACTTCATTCAGCCGCACACAAAGGCCACATTCAGATGTTGCTTTGTCCGACTGAAATGAGCTGATTTTTTGGCAAAAGGCTTCAACTTTTATCAGAAGCAAAATGTCAAACTGCGGTCCGAAACCAGCACGGTCACAAAGTTATTGTACTTTACTTGAGTATTTCCATTCTATGCTGCTTTAAACTTCTACTGCACCACATTTCAGAAGCAAATATTGTACTTTTTACTCCGTCATAGGTTTTAAATTAGGAAAAATTAAGATTTTACAAAGAAACACATATGGTAAGCTTTTAAATACAATGTACTGTTAAAAATTAAACCAATGGCTGCCAACAGTTTTGGCTTGTGACCTCCTACAAAAAAATCTGTCTCAGGGCTCCTTGTCACATTTCAGATGTCTATGAGTTGTTCAACCAAAAGAGACATTTCAAACCTCACATGGTTTCATTTAAATAAAATTATCCAATATTTCACAAAAAGATGAAAAATATGAGAAACGTCCAAAAAACATTTGTGTAGCAGAACTTTGTTTTTTCTTTCCTCTCCCACTGATCATCTCACGACCCCTCAGATTTATCTTGTGACCCTTTGGAGGGGCCCGACCCCTTGGTTGGTACATTTCACTGATAATACTTCTGTACTTTTACTTGAGTAGGATTTTGACTGCAGGGCTTTTACTTTTACCGGATAATTTTTACATCAAAGTATTGGTGCTGTTACTTAAGTAAAAGGATCTCAATACTTCTTCCAGTTCCAAGTCCAAACATTGGGAACCATCTTCAGTGAAATTGTCAAAAATTCCAGAGAAGCCTGTACACGGCCACTTGCCACCAGAGACAGATTTATAAATCAGAGCAGCACTGACACAACCGCGAGTCCAATCAGAGGAATCTAACACAATTCTGGCCAATAAGTTTCATCCGGTTGACAGATGTTGCTCTCGTATCTCCAAATCTAATCACAGTGCCATTCTCGCTACGGGAGGAGAGACTATTACAGCCGCCGAGCCTTCTAGGACAAGAGACAAGTCTTAATTAGATCTGGAGCTTATGAGGCTGAGTACAGCGAGAGGCAGCGGCTGTAACAAAAGGCAGTGAGCCTTTACAGGACATAAGGATCTAAAGGTACGCAAGGTCATTGGTCATGTTACAAAACAGCAGTGGGATCCTGCTCAGGCTCAGCTTCTGTCTTGGCTGTCTCTCACCTATTCTCTTCCTCCTCCTCCCTCCTACTTTCTGCTGTTTAGATTGCAAAACAAGGCTCGTCTCTCAACCATCGCACTCTACTCCATCCGCTGCCACCCCTGCTCCCCCCCAGGGGAGGAGCGGAGATGTTAATGAGGGCTGTTGTGATTGCTGTAAGTGTATGTGAAGTGTTGTACATGGAAACATGCGAGACATGTTAACAGCATGAAATCCATTAGGATTTAATTTAAACTTGTGTTTTAATTCCAGGCTGGACCCAGTTTAGAGCTGAAATTATTCATTGATTAGTCAAACAGCAGCTATTTTTAAGCAAAAATGATGCCAATTTTTACATTTTATAGACCAAATGATCCTTCATTTCCATAATGCAGCTCAATAGCATATTTTTATTAAACCTGCCAACATCTTTCAAATTACACATACCCAGGATGTACTGGCTTTCTGTTATAAATCTGCAGTCTCCAAACCCAAGCCGAGGTAACCCAGAAGACATCATCCGGGTTATTTTTGTCAAACTTTTGAAAGCTTACAGTGTGTTTCTACAGTGTATTTCTGCCATACAACATAGTGTGTTGTTACAGTGTGTTTCTGTCATACAGTGTGTTATTACCATACAGTGTGTTGTTACAGTGTGTTGTTACCATACAGTGTGTTGTTACAGTGTGTTGTTAGCATACATCTCTGTCATACAGTGTGTTGTTACAGTGTTTTGTTAGCATACAGTGTGTTACTACAGTGTGTTGTTACCATACAGTGTGTTGTTACAGTGTGTTGTTACCATACAGTGTGTTGCTACAGTGTGTTACTACAGTGTGTTGCTACAGTGTGTTTCTGTCATACAGTGTGTTGTTAGCATACAGTGTGTTGTTACAGTGTGTTGTTAGCATACATCTCTGTCATACAGTGTGTTGTTAGCATACAGTGTGTTACTACAGTGTGTTGTTACAGTGTGTTAGCATACAGTGTGTTGTTACAGTGTGTTACTACAGTGTGTTGTTACAGTGTGTTGTTGGCATACAGTGTGTTGTTACAGTGTGTTACTACAGTGTGTTGTTAGCATACAGTGTGTTGTTACAGTGTGTTGTTAGCATACATCTCTGTCATACAGTGTGTTGTTACGGTGTGCCGTCAGCTCGCCCGGAGAGACCAGTGGCCAGCTCTATAGACTCCCACGGGGCTTTCCTGCAGCTGCTCTGAGGCTCTCTCTGGTTTGTCTTTCTGTGGATGCCGCCAGACAACCATCTGCTTTTATAGCTCATTTAGCACATGCACGCTTTGACACCCTCCCCCCCCCAAAAAAAAAAAAATATTGCAAATATTGATTTACTATCACATATAAGTCAAAATTAAGAAGTTGGAACTAGTGCTTGTTTGATATTTATGCTTGAAAAATTACTCAAAGATATTTAATGTATGACAAGCAAATGCAATAAATTCTCATATTTAAGAAGCTGGAACCATCACATTTTGGACGATCCTGCTAGAAAAAGGACAAAGAATTACACAATTATCAAAATAGTTGACAATTTTTTTTCTGATGATCGGCTAAAAAAATTAATTGACTAATCGTTTCCACTGTATGACACCACCCTGTTGGGACTGCGTCCCCGACAGTCTGGCGAACAACAGCGGTCACCTGTAGCAGGTTGAATTCTGGGAATTACAGGGAGGTGAAAGCAGCTTTTGACCTTTGATATGGCTCTGATGGAAGCTGCCGCTGTTTCTTCCTCTGTGGTGGTGGTGTTGTTGCCATCCACCTCCACGCCACTCACTGCTGTTACTCTGTGCTTTCCTCTCCCATCAGCAGTAGGCAGGAGGTAACGTTACATAACCACACAGAGCACGAGCAACACGGTGTTCCCTCACTGTCTTTTTATGTTCATCCTCCTCTCATTTTCTCAATTTCCCCACCTTGTCTTCCCGTTCTCCTCCCTTTTTCTGCCTCTTTCCATCATCATCACCCTCTTTTACTCCCTCCCCCCACCCCATTTCCCATTTCCTCCCTCCTGTCTCTTTCCAGCCTCCACTGCCCACTCCTCCATTTCTATCACATCACAGTTTAAAAACAGTACAAGGACGTGGAAACCAACATCATGTCCGTGTCTTATAAAACCAAACTGCTCGGCTCACATGTTCATCCATCTGTCTGAACACAAAAATCACACTGCCACTCCCAATTAGGGCTGCAACTAACAATTATTTTCATTATCAATGAATCATGTGGTCAATAAAACAGTGAAAACCACCCATTAGAGCACAAGATAATGACTTGTTTTGTTTGACCAGCAGTCCACAACCCAAAGATATTCAATTCACTATAATGCGAGACAAACAAAAGCAGAAGATTCTCACATTTAAGAAGCTGGAGCCACCAGTTTTTGGGGGACATTTTATGCTTGAAAAATGACTTAAATGATTAATCAACTAATTGTTGCAGCTCTATTAACAATATCCTTTTCTCCAAGATAATAGTCAAGTTTCCATCCAAATGTAGCACAAATTTTAACCAAATTTCCAGAATATCGGCAAAAGAATATGTTTCCATCCACCACTGTCAAGTGAGTATTGGGAGTGGTTCGTCGAGATAAACAGCTAGTTTAGCATTAAACCACTGCAGAAGAAGAAGGCACGACGAGATGGCGTAACTACAAGAGCGCCAGTGAAACCTCAAACGATGGAAAACAATGTGGGAAATATTACACTTATATTTGTTTCGTGTATTAAATTGAGGAACGTTACAGTCTCCTCATTGCGTCACACATATCTGTTGTTTTTGTCTTTTCAGCGGACGTTTAAGTCACACGCTTCATGTATGTCCTGATGTACTTGATAAGTTTCCATTGCACTTCTGTTTTAACTTTTCCACCAAGTGTAAAAACTTTTTTTTTTTTTCAACTTTCTGGTGTTTCCACAGGTGAACAGAAACACACTTAATGAGTAAATGCAGCGAACAGGAAGTCCTGCAACACCGGAGGATTAACTGAGGTCACTGCTGAGGTGGATGTTTCCAGGAGAGCTAATAAGATGATGCATCTAAAAGAGCGTAATGAAATTACAGCAGAAAAGACAAAGGAAAAGCAATTAAAAAAAGGTTTGCAAATAAATAGACAGCCAGGAGTGCAACAGCACTCGTAACTGGCCTCACAGCACTTCTTCTCTATAATAATAGGTACATGTATTCTTACATGAAGCTGCCCAGCGGGGGAGCAGGAGCTAAGTGAGTCTGATGATCTCATGGTGTGTGGAAGAAAAAGAAGAAGTCAGAAGAGTCTAAGTTCAGCTCTGCTCTATCTCTGGACTGTTGCATAACACCAACAGCTCAGTCCACAGGCTTATCCTGTCCTCCCGCTCATGTTGTACGTCAGCTGCTGCTGCCTGGACAAGGAGGACCAACACGCCGCCGCAGACCAGAGCTAGTTAGTGCTGGGGGGTTAATGAGGCGCCGGAGACATTAACCCCTTGACCAACATTGTTGTTACTCAGAAGAGATGCAAATAAGGAAAGATGACAGATGGGCAGTGGGAAATTCGTTGGCCAGTGTGTAATGTAATAATCATATTTTAATGACAAGACATTAGTCGATCCACAGAAAATTGAATCACAAACTATGTTTTTAATCGTTTAAGTCCTTTTTCAGGCAAAAATGGCAAACATTTCATGGTTAAAGCTTCGCAGATGTGAGGATTTTCTGTGTTTGCTCGTCTTACATTATAATAAACTGATAGGTGTCTTTTTAATATTGCCTTGTGTAAACAAGCAAACTGAACTGGACTGTAAAAAAAAGAAATCTGAAGACGCCACTTTGAGCTGTAGGAGACTGTCATGGATATTTTTTCCATTATTTTCTGACTTTACAGACCATAATTACCATTAATCAGGAAAATAATTGGCAGATTAATCAATGATGAAAAATCAATTTAAATGGATTTTTCCCCATCACTGCAGGATCGAGCCCCCATGAAGCAACACTAAACACAGAATTAAGGAGAAATGAAAAGATGTAATGACAAAAGAGAGAGAAAATGAGGAGGAAGATAAAGACAGAAACGGACAGTGAAGCCAGCACTGAAACAAAAGCCTGCAGCGAGGAATAAAACACAAACTGATCAGCTCAAAGACAAGCTCTCGCAGCACTGCACAATACCTGTTCGCAGGGAGAAGTGTACCAAAGAAAGTCGACACTTTCTCAGAGAGCAGCTGCCGGCTGGTTTTTCCCTCCCGGAGTCAGACACGCTTACGGGGGAACACCTGACATTCCTGACCCAGACAGACACTTTCCCAACCCAATAACTGCTGACATTCCTGTGCTTCTCTCGGTCTCCCCCCTCCCCCCAAAAAAAAAGAAAAGAAAAGAAAAGGAGAAAACTGAAATGCCACAGCAGAGCGGAAAGCCGAGCGTCTGTCTGTCCACAGCTGTGTTTCTGTGCTTTCACTTCTCACTTCTGCCTGGTTTCTCCACTGTCAGTGTACCAACCACGCTTCTTTCTCCTCCCTGCCTGCCTTTGTGTTCCTTCTCCCCCCTCCCTTTTTTTTTTTTTTAAAAAAAATCCCTACTCTAAATCAGGGAAAGCCCTGCCTGCCTGCCTGCCTGAGCGCTGACTTCCCCGAGCCGAGAAGCACTGCTCTCTCTTTTTATAAAAAAAAAAAAAAGCAAAACGAGGAGGCTCTAAAAACAGCTCAGGTCTCTAATTCCTCTGCAACTCGCTCACATACACACTGTCAGATTAGCAGCTAACCTACTTGTGGCGTACAACCTGCCCCGCCTCCGCAGAGGCTATAAATACTCATCTATCCGTTCTGTGCATTGATCCTATCTGTAGGGCGAACAGGCGGGACTAATGAAGGCACTAATAGGAGAAGCCACTGAGAGGTGTGTCACGTACACAGGGTTAACCTGCACCTGAACGCAGCACAGCCTCCACACCAACACAGTACGAATGCAAGTCATTATTATTTTTACTTTCATTATCGCTTAATCTGCTGATCAGTTTCTCAATCTTTAGTCTACAAAACTTCACAAAATAGTGGAAAAAGTCCATCTCACTTTTGGTAACTTTAATCTTTAAAGCTGAGGTAGGCAAAATCTGTGCACCTATGAAAAACCTCTGCCTCTCTCTGCTGCCTCGTATCACTCCGCTAAGCCCCTCCCACCAAACCCACAACTTCGACCGGCAGCAGAAGGAATCGGTTCCCCTGCGAAACCTTATTCCTCGTAGGGCTCACTCTGCACGGCGTGAGCCTCACCGAGACCCCGGTCACTCTCGCGCGACTTGTCTTCTCAAAAGACACCACTCCAGCGCTTCGCGGCCACAGAGCGCCCCAGGCTTCAGAGGCAGCTGCAACGCCGTCCAGCAGCGGGATGAGAGGCTAGTACACCACACACGCCACTGTCCCCCCTCAAGTTATTCCCCACTGTTTGTCATCATGCCTCTTTGCCACTCGTTGATACAAGTGTCACGGCATCGAACATAATGAGCCCGAAGCTCCGTGTGGAGCTGGGACGTGTTGTTTTGTGCTAAACGCCACTGTAGGCAAAGGAGGTGTTGGAAATTTATCACAAGTTGCAGGATTTACCGCCATTGAATCAGCCTTTCACCGTCTGAGGGGACGTTCAGGCGCATCTGTATTTGTAGATCAGCCAATACGAACGCACCGTCTCTCTGAAATAACCTATGATTGGTCAAAGTCTCCCGTCACGGGATAGATTTTCTGAAGCCTCAAAAAACAGAGCCAAGATGAGGAGCAGACTTAGAGGTTTTCTCTCAGACCACCTGAGTTACAATATGCTGGATGGTTATTATGGAATTTTTGCCCAATGATGCCAAAAAAAAGTACTGCCTACCCCAACTTTAATCTGCTCGTTTTGTCCGACCAACAGCCCAAAACACAAACACATTCAGTTTTGAGAGAGAATATTTGCCATTTTTTCCTTGATAAATTACTTAGCAATTAATTGATTATTAAAGTAGTTCAGTAGATTAATTTTCTGTCAATCAAGTAATTCATTAATTGACTAATTTCAGCTCTAATATACACTCAGTGGCCACTATATTAGGTACACCTGTACAATCTAATGCAATCCAATACAACTGCTTCATTGTATTGGACTATTAAATTGAATTTCTGACAATGTCAACAAAAACTGAACATTGTTAACTTCATTAAAGTAGAATTTATGGCAGAGCCATTGTATTGAATAGATACAGGTGTCCCTAATAAAGTGACCACTCAGTGTAGATAAAATCTGTAACTTAAAAAAAATTAATCTGAGAAACTGTAAACAGATAAATCGGCCACATGAGAATGTTTGTTTTCAGGTAATTCTGTGAATTAAACTCCTGTCAAATCCAATAACACCATGAAGCAGTCCCGCTCATTAATTAACAACGTTGCCAACAAAAGCCAAATACAACCAGGCATAATAAAAAGTATAAATGACCTCCCAAAATCTCTCTACTGTCTCATGATATGTACCGTCATATCGCCCAACTCTAGCCTTTTTCATTCATGATTATTCTCTTGATTATTTTTCTCACTGTCACGTCAGAAGACATACGTCAGCTTACACCTGCAGCGCACACCAGATGTGGCGAACAGACAAGAAAAGGAGGTCAGTGTGCACGAGCCGACTCGAGGAGTGAATGTGATCAAAATGTCTGCCTCTATGACGAGTTGCTTACAGAAAAAACAATGCTGGTGTTTTGACCCTTTAAGGGTTCAGTCTATTAAAATGTGAAAAACTGCCATCACGATTTCCCTGATTTTGTTCAATAAACAGCTTAAATTCAAAAGATAATTGAATTACAATTATATCAAACAGTAAATCCTCACATTTGAGAAGCTGGAAACAGTGAAAGATCAATATAATGACTTAAATGATTAAAGAAATAGTTTTACATTTTGGGGAAACAGGCTTACTTTCTTTCTTCCCGACAGTTTGAGAAGAGAAGATCATTACAGAACATAACTAAAACCATAAATTGGCGTTTTTACATGTGTGTTTGTGTATGAATTAACCAGTGGAGGTGGATTTTTGAACTTTGGACAGAGCCAGGCTAGCAACTGTTTCCAGTCTTTATGCTAAGCTAAGCTAAGCTAATCACCTCCTGGCTGTAGCTTTACATTAACGAGATCAGAGTGGTTTTGATCTTCTCATCGACCTCTCAGAAAGGAAATAAAGCAGATTTAATCTTTAATGTTCAGCACTGCAGTTTCATGTTTGTTGTTCACTCACTTGCTGGATGAGGCCGAGTGCAGATAATAACACACACACCCACACACACCGACCGGACTGCAGCAACACCTGCACACACACACTGCTGAGACTCATATTAGTCATGCCCTGCACATGAAACATAAAAACAATGCCTGGATTTCATTTCACGAGGCACACCTGAACCAGAGCCTGAGTCACACATCGACGCCCTGCAGGTTCTCGCACACACAACTTCTGACTCGCCCGCACAGTTTCACATGGCAGCAGCTTCCTTATTTTAAATGTGTTTGGGGGGGTTGGTCTGCAGCCTTGCTTAGTGCTTTGAGTGAAATCATGCAGATTGTATAAAAATATAACCAGAGCACATTTTTCGAAATCACCCCTTTTTTCCTCCAGCTCTTGCTCAGCGAGCGCCGTTATAGGAGGGAAGTCGCAGCTCAGAATTCCCCGGAGTCTCTCCCAGCCATGAGGCATCGGGAGCTCAGAAACCCCCCCTCCCCTCCCAACATCTCTCCCCATGGCAACAGCGGCTAAAGGAAGAGATGTTACGCAAGAGGATGAAGCAGCAAGGCACCCCTTCCTCCTCCTCCTCCTGCACATATTTTCACAGCCTCCCCATTAACCCTCTTTACATGTCTCCCCATCGCTCTCTTAACCCAACATTATTCTCCCTCTCTTTCACGCTCTCTTTCACACCCTTAACTCTGGCGCTCTGCCATCTTCCCATTCCCCATCCTTGGACTGCTGCTTTGCCCCCTTTTCATTTTCACCCTCTCCTCGAGTCTTTTTCAGAGGCATTTATCTTTGTCTACTCGCCTGCAGAAACACTGAGCTGCTGCTGCTGCACGGCTGAGCGGCTTTTTCCATTTAAAAAAAAAATAAATAAATAGAAGCTATTTCTACGGTCAACTGACCTGATAGTCGCTCGATTGGAGGCTCGACGTGACCGCCTGACCCTGCAGAGGGGAGCGGAGCACGAGTTTCCCACCATAAAGCCTTCAATCAGATAATCAGGGTTTCTGCAGGTTCACCAAGACTTTTAAGACCACATAGAATTAAATGTAATCCCTGTTTCAATATCAAAGTATGATAGAAAACCAGTAGGGACTATATGACCTAGAATTATTTAATCATATCAAATGTTTTCAGTACTTCCCAACAGTATAAAACAATAAACCCTAATGATATAATTACATTAACCTGCACCTGGATAAGAGGCAGAAAATGGATGGATGAACCAAAAGTTCAAAATTGACACTTGCCCATCAAGAGCCGATTTATCTAGCAGTAGCGACAGTGTTTGCTGCAGGTCTGATGGTTCTGACTGACTGGGCAACAAAAACACTTTGGTTGAGGTTAGGGAAGGATTGTGTTTTCAGTTAAATGTTTAGAAACACATTGTGTCTCAAGTCACTGCAGACTTTTTCCTATATTAAACCACAATCTTTCCCTAACCATAACCAAGTGCTGTGTGCCTATACACAACCAAAAAGAAGTTTACTGATACGTTCAGTATCAACATTTTTTTGCCAGATACGTTAGTTAAAATCCAGTCAGCATTATGTTTCCTTCAAAACGTATCTGCTGTTACAAACTAGTTGTATATAAACGTAATTCCTAGGAGACAGTGTTACGTGGACAATGCATCAACTTGTCACACCTGTCTGCTCTCCTGCAACAACCTCCTGAACTCACTCTAAATGTGTGTGTGTGCGTGTGTGTGTGTGTGTGTGTGTTAACCTGACCTCGCTGATCCCGCTCAACCTTTCAGATGACTCACACCGTTTGAGGGCTTTCAATTTTTCACCATCGACCCGCTGGAGTCCACTGGGTCCGGGCAGCCAAGGACGAACACCCCCTCCCTCCTCCTCAGCCCTCCACTTCCCTTCCCCTGACACTGACGGACCCTTCAGGGCATACAACACACTTCCCTCCCACTCCTCCTCCTCCTCTTCCTTGCTCAGTCGACACCTTACAAATGCACAAACCTCACAGACGAAACAACATATTTCCTGCTGATGGCCGACTAGCCGACACAAGCAGCGAGGAAGCGATCAAAACAAAGAGCCGAGTTTATGAATGAACAGGCTTCGTGATATGAGGCGGGGCCCCTGTTTTTTGTGGGGGTTTTTTAAGAGGCCCTACAGAGGGAACTTGTTTGCGGACATGAGAAAGGTCCACTGATTCCTGTAAAACGCCCCCAGTCTGGAGTAATTTAGCTTTCAGCACCATTATTCAGCATCCTTTCTGACTCCTGAAGCCTGTGTGTGTCTGCAGACTGTGAACAAACATTTACATGAGTGTGTGTGTGTGTGTGTGTATGAACAATAAGTGAGGCCACGTTGCAAAGCAGAGCAGGATCAATATCCAAATCTGACTGTGTGGTCAAATTCATAATCTTACTTATTCTTTGACCAGATAGTTCAGGATTAAATTTTTAGGCTGTAGACAACATTTAACATTTGAGTCATTTTGGCTTATTTTGTTTGTTTTTCTGAAACAGTGTTGCTCAAACTATGAGTTGATTAATCAATTAGTCAATCAACAGAAAATGTATCAACCACTTTTGGTAACCGATTACTGATTTAGTCAATTATCAAGCAAAAAAACAAAAAAAACAAAAGTCAAACATTAACTTCTTCTAGCTTCTCAGAAGTGAGGTTAAAGTTTTGTTTGGTTTATGGTACAAAGATGCTGCACCGGGAACTTGCTTATACGCTGGGACACATAGTGTGTCCTGCAGCCTGCATAATAAGCGCTGGCCTGTACACAGATATATTGTGAACCACTGCACAGACCTTTTGTGCAGTTTTATACTCAGATTTGGGTGCACAGCAGTCTGGATTTGAATGTACGATAGTTTGCCCCGAAATACAATAAAGTGCTGCAGGGATGACGTATTTTTGTAGGCCAACCCGAAGTTACCATCGCCCTGGTTCCCTCCACAAAAAGACAACAGGATTTTTCCATTGGATTTTGGATTATTGCAGAAAATAAACTCTGTGACAAACAAAAGTTTTTGATACTTACACGTTTTGTTCAGCAAGATAATCTTCACAAATATACACCACTTTTATGATTTTTGAAGCGTATGCAATCACCAGAAGTAAAAAGCTAACGTTAGGCTATAAACAAACCACACCACTATCGCATGACTTCAACGTCACCACCACTAAGCTTCCAACTTTTAATTTGATTTTGCGGGCTTACCTCTTCTACAAAAGCCTTTCGGAAAGTTTGAGTTAGAATAGTTTGCAGGAGCGCGAGTATAAACACAACGAGGCTGTAAAGGCGGACGAGCTATACTCGGTATAGCACTGGCACTAGGATCAAAACATTTCAGCCCTCAGCTGTCTAATGACATGACATATTATAAGTAGCTTAGCTTAGCATAAAGACTGGAAGCAGGGGGAAACAGCTAGCCTTGTTCTGTCCAAAGTAGGAAAAAAAACAAAAACGTTTACCAACATCTCTAAAGTTCACTAACGAACACATATCTTGTTAGCTAGATGTTTCAGTAGCACCACCATCAGAAACTATTGTCTCAGCAGTTCTGTATCAACAAACAAGAGCAGAATATCCGTCACTGCACACCACAAAAGACTTGCTGCAATTTACTCTAATCATTTCAAATTGCTTGCTGTGCTGCTAAATGCACAGCCGTCTTAAAATGTCTCCACAGATCACTAAATGTTGAGGAGGACCAAAAAAATAATAAATAAAGTGAATGCTTGAAAAGACCAGTGAGGCGAGGTGATGGGAGATCTGTTGTTTGGAGATTTTTAAGAACGCAAATTGACACGTTATCTGACAGATGTGTTGTGGAGGAGGGAGGGGGTCGCGTCAGTTTGTCGCCTGTAAGCAAAGCCACAGATTCTGTTCCCATGATAGTTAGTCATTATCCTGCCCAATGCATGTGACTCTTCGAGAAGCACAACCCCACAGCTGTGCTCTGATTGGCTGGTGTGCTGCAGTGATGATGGCAGACGTCCCACGCAGCAGAGAAACTGCAAGTGTCAGTGTTGATAAATACAGCCCACGACCTGACCTTAAGGAAACCTCTGCCTTCTCACCCATCTGCCCACCTGCCCTGTCCTCCACCTCAACATCTGGTGGGCACGGCAGCAGACGACTTGTCTCTCTGAGTCAAAGACAAAGTCTCCTGAAGGCTGAGTAGACTGACAAACTGACACTTAAATGTAATTTATAATCTTAAATTCAGTATAATGTGTGTAATAACTAAGGAAAATACATGAGGGTTGATGTCCCAGATGCCGTGAGCAGAATTAAGACGCCGACATTGAATTAATTATGAACTATTACCTCGCTGCAGCAAACTGCTCCCATTAATACTAATAGCAGAGTGTTCATATACATATATAAGGGAAGTCAAGAGTCAGCAGCTCTCTCATGAATCAATGCATGATGTGACTGGAAAGAGGATGACGAACAGAGAGGGGGATTCACAGTGGAACCAGCTAGGAATGTCTGAATGTACCTCCAGGTTTGTCACTCAAAGGATTTGAGAGGATTTCCCCACCAGATCTGAACCGACGTCCACACATTCAGCGATCGTCTCCGTCAAACCTCACACTTCACTGCCCCGCTCTCTGCCAGGTACTCGGCTTGAATTGACAGTATTGTTGCCCTCGATTTCTTCTTTTTCCCCTCAAACCTTCTCTGGCAGCAGAGTGTGACTCTGGTGCTTGACTTCAGCCCTTTTGTAACATTGCTGGCTTCATCAAGCTGTCGAAGACATACATAAAAGATATACGTCTTTTACGTTAATGTTCTTTTACAGCTTCACTAAGTGTGTTCCCATCCACCTGCTCAATTTGCACATACAAAAATCTGAGTAGAAAAGCCAAAAATTAAAAAAATCTCAAGGACTCCGAATGCACCGATACATTTTCGCACAAGCACCAAATTTAGTTTAAGTTTAAGCCCTTACATTAGCTCACATACTGTATGTAAAGAGTTCTGCTGGATATTCATTTATTCATCCACACAGTTGGAATGAGTGAACTGAAAATATAGAGAGGGAGTGCTGGTCAGACTTTTACTGTGGTTGTAACAAGGGTTTGTTTTGTTTTTAACGTCTTTCATCCTGGTCGCCCCTAGAGGGCTGCAACGATTATTTTCATTATTTTTTTTTTATTAATAATCGTTTAGTCCATGAAAGGGACAAACAAACAAACAAAGAGGTGCAGCAAATACTCACATTTGAGAAGCTGGAAACAAATTATTTGGCATTTATTTCACTAATTTTGCCGTTTATTTTTCTGTCGTTGGACTGATTGATTAATCGACTAATCGTTGCAGCTCGCGGGGAAAATTTGTTTTTATAGACCGATCTGATGTGAAACGAATCTCCTCAACCTAAAATTCTCTCTCCAAGTTTATGGTTAATTTTTTTGTGCTGCTGTGGCCTTTACGTAAATCTAACAGCATTCAATTCAGACTTGTGTCGTGTTGAAAGTGGTAATGTTACTCTAGCGTTACTAATTGCCGTCAGATTAACGTAACGAGGTGCATGTCTGAACCCCGTCTGTCTTCCAGCAGGCTTTAGTCTTGCCTCTGTTTATCCCACCTTGGTCCGACGTTACGGTCACAATAATAAACTTTCCCTGCTCTTTACCGTTTGCTGTGTGTCTGTATCAGCTCTTCTTTTACCAGTTTTCCCTGAGCTTTTTCCCCCAGAATGCCTCTCTGCCCTCCCTCCACATCCGTAGGAGGTTCCAGCAGTAGGACACAAGGAACAGCACCTGCAGACCGAGACTCATGCTGCTCTGTTTCCCTGGCAACCCCTACATTGGGCTTTGCGTGTGCAAATCGTTAAGCAATGCCAGCTCTGCATACACACACACACACACACACACACACACACACACACAGAAGCGCCCCCACACAACAACCCTTTTAAGGGTTTCCGGCTGGCAAACATTAGCTTTTTTTTTTTTTCCAAAGCTTTTTTTACTTATTTATTTTTTTTACCTCAAACTCACGCAGCTTAACTCGAGTCACATTTTCCCCACAATCATAAAAAGGACCCCCTGGGAATCAGCAGCCCCCGTCTAACAGAGGCAGGTTTTGTTGGGGCATTTCTCTGCAGATGACATGTATCCTCGGTGTGTATAGGAGCTCTCCGCCCCCTCAGTGTGTCATGAGCACATCTCTTAATAATGTGACATCCAGCCCCGGCATCTGCGCTCTGTCGCCACCGCAGGGAGAATTTCTTCCACTATTCTGGGTCTTTGCTGACGTGAGCAGAGACAAATCCTGACGGCCCCCACCCTGTTCCCCCCCTCCCTCCTCATCATTCCCGCTCAGACGCTCACCTTTCACGAGTTGCCAACGTCAATGCTGCTCAACCAAGTTTCCAGGAAGTGGCTCTCCGCAGGCCGCGAAAGCTCACCTGTGGAGGGAAAAGGTGCGTGTGTGTGTGTGTGCACAAGGTCACTGTTCGTTAGCTCCAATTTAACTCTGCTTGCCTGAGCCCTTCACTAATTCTTCAGTTTGAAAGGTTTAAGCCCAATAATTTGACTGATTGGGCCGCAGTTCTTGCTGCAGACACAAGATGAAGCCCAGGACACACACACGAGCTGTAAACAGTCAGGTCATCTGTCTTCAGGGAGTCGTACGTAAATGGCTTAGTGGGTGGCGAGCTCACACACACACACACACACACACACACACACACACCTCAGCTGTGGACATCTGACAGGTTAAAAAAAACAAAAAAAAAAACAAAAGGCTTTTGGCAGGCCGTTAATGAATGATGCCTTGATCAGTTGTAGAACATTTTGTCTCACAAAAAAATGCATCACTGCCTCCACAGAACGACGCTCGCAGCACAAGAAGGTGCACGACTTCAACAAACGTAGAAACACACACACACACAGTTGAAACACACACACACACACACACACAGTTGAAACACACACACACACACACACACACACACGACCTTTTCTGTGCAAGCAGGCGGGTGGTGTTAGCTATGGTATTAGTCACCAACGTCTTCCTTGTCATTCAAACTGAGAGTCTGCACGAAGCAAATGGCTTTAGGTGAGGTGGGAGGAAGATAAGCCAAAGTGCGTCTTCAACAGAAGGAGAATTAAAATGATGTCTTTGTCTTATGTGATAGCAAACTGCATAACTTTGGGTTTTAAGACAAAACAAGCAGTTTGAAGTGAATTTAGACTTTTTATTTGATTGAAAATGGTTTAAATTTTGATCATTCATTCAGTTGCAGTCACAGGAGGCTTGACTGGTTGACCTTTCCACTGCAGTAATTTAAAAAAAGCCCCATTAGGATTAACAGATTCTTCAATATGAGGCCTTTGGCTCAACACTTTAAGACACACGGAGAAGTTATCATGGGAGACAAATGTCAGCTCACAATAAAAGCAAAAAGATATTACCACTCTGAGGAATGAAAAAGTTTGACAAAAACTTTGAGTGCTGTGGTTAACATGATCAAAACACGTCAGAAACTAGCAAAAACTGATTAAAAATAAAAGTCTGGCAGTGCTACTTTATTTAAAAAAAACATGCATTTGTAGTAAGGCTGAAACTAACGATTATTTTCTCAATTAATCGTTTACAAAACATGGTCATCAAATTTATGTTTTGTCCAACCAACAGTCCAAAATATTAAGTTTATTGTAAAGTATTATAAAGTTTTACTTGAAAATTGACTTATTAATCAATTGTAAATATAGTTGCAGATTAATTTTAATGAATTTTCCGTCAGTCAAATTGATCGACAAATTGTTGCAGCTCTGATTCCCACAATTCATAAGAAAACAGTGTTTTGTCTCTGCAGCACCTAATTAAACCGTAGGCATTTGCAATAAAATAAAAAGTTAATTTATTTATACTTAATCATATTTTCTTATTGGAGTGAATTTACAGTGAGCACACTATTAACGTTTGACTGGCAGTTTTGTGACACAACTTCAACCCAAAAAATAAATAAAATAATAATAATAATAATTACATAAGCTGCCGTCTGAAATCCTCGCACATTAGCCGACTCACAAATTACTTTCCTCAAAACCAGATGTTACCAGGTGTTTGGGAGGTTTCCTCTCCTCGCCACCACAGTTACCCGGAGGCCTGATTTGTCATGAAGTGACCGCCCTCCACTTAGCAGAAGGCCCAGAGTGATGAAAAACACGTCCAATTGTGAGATTCACCTCACAATTAGAGTTCAAACAGAATGGAAAAAGAGAAAAAGTCCCTGATAATCACATTTTCCATCATCAAAAGCGCATTTTGCACAATCAAGTTGATGTACCTGCCATTAAAACCAGCATGCAGTGAAAAAGGATCAGAGTATATGCTTTTATTCCTTTGTTAAAAACAAGGAATAGACATTAACCCACATTTCAGGATGGTAAAGTGAGCACTTTTTATCCCCCCCAACATATTCAATTTCATTCACACTGAATATAACCATAAAAATCCCTCCCTCCCTGCCCCAACTCTGCCTCTCTGTCAAAGTGAAAGCTTACCACCACGTTAAACAGACATCCCTGAACTAGTTTCAGCCTGTCTTGTTGTAGTTACTGTTGCTAAAACCCCGGTTTATTCCCGCCTCTGGGAGAGAAGTTCCCTTTGTGTGAATCTTGCTGCTTTCGCACGCTGTAATTTGAAGGGACCGTACGGAAACACTGGTTTGGCTGCCTGAGCATGACACAACATGTAAAAATCCATTTGCTCGGGCCAAGATGTTAACTCTTTCTCTGCACCTCAGAGGATTTTTACATAAGAAGCCTTTGTTTATTTACAGCACAGTAGGTTGTGCTCATCACCAAACTGAACTGAAATACAAAATCTAAACTGTAGAGATGCTGCGGCTATTGTGCAAAAGTTTCCCATTTTTAAAAAAGAGGGTGATTGTGTAAACAGCTTCAACCCCCTGCGAGGGCGTTTTCCATGGCAACAGTTGACTGACATTTGAGAGCCAAGGTTGCTAGGAGACGTGGAAGCTAGCAAGCTAGGCTAACTTTAGACAGATATTCATACTCAGATATTTTACTTAAGTAAAAGTAGTAATACCACAGTGCAGAAATACTCTGTCCTGCACTTAAAACTTTACTAAAGTGAAAGTACACAAGTATTAGCATCAAAATATATATAAGTATATAAGTAATATAAGTATTTCAGAATAATATATGTTTTAATATTGGACTATGATTATTGATGCATTAATGTTGCATAATATATTTTAGATGTACATTACTTTATATACTGCTGGGTAGCTTGTGAATTAATAAAGTCTTATTGATATAATAATATCATAATTTATTATTATATTGAACCAATCAAAACTAATTTAATAGTCAGAACCAAAAATTTAGGGGACGTCGTCTCTGCAGAAAAATAAATAAAACTTAAATAGCTTCTTTTTGGTAATTACAGTCAAAACTATCTATCTATAGATAGAGATATATATATAGATAGATAAATATATACACACACACACACACACACACACACACACACACACACACACATTTCTTAGCAAAAATGAATTTTAATCTCAGGGCTCAAAGCTAATGGTGGCTGAAGCGGTGGTGTGGTATGCAGGAGACCCTGACCGGTGTGACAGTGAGATTTAAAAGGGATTAGGAAGAAACTTCATAGCAGGTTAAAGACAAAGCACAAGGTCAGGGCAAACAGCTGACAGAAGAGGCATCACAAACCTCTCTGACCTTCATTTTGAGACACTTCTGAGGGTTAAATGAAGCTCAGTTCTCGGCAGAAGAGCCTTTAAAGCAACAAACAAACATCTGTGTGTCCAGTGTGTCAGGCCATCTCTGGGTTAGCATATAACCCTGATTCATGCAACTTGCTGCTGTATTTTATTCTGGCCCTGGATATTTAACCACAGTCAGCGCTGTTGAGCATTAACAGGAAACTGTTGCTGTCAGTTTGTTGTAAATTACTGAGGTGGTGAAAAACAACATGTGCTAACAGACAAGAATCTAAACCGTCTCCATCCTTTCAAATTTTGGCTCGTGAAGACAATTCTGCACCTGCTTAAAGCGTAATATAACCCACCATCCTTTACAAATTACACTTCTAAACATTAATCAGCCATCAGGGTTAATGTAATGAAATACACAAACTTTATTGCTGTGCATAAACATCCTTGTCAGCACAGTGAAGGATGTCGGAAGGATGAGAAACTCCATCTCCGTCTCCCTGCATCGGCTTTATAGAGTAAACATTTTCCACCTTGTTAAATGTACCCTCGTTCACTGCCGTTGTTCACCATTTATCACACAGCATGTTCTCCACTAAAGCCGGAGACCAGACCTGTTGGGCTCTGGTGCGAGGAGCCTTTTTATAAGACAAGAGGAATGCAGGAGTCAGTTCTATAAACACTGGTGTTGCTAACGAGTCTGGGCATTTTCAGGGGCACTTCTGAGGAGCCACACAGACGGATGACAAACATCACGTAGCCACTGAAGACGCCGTCTGGATGAAGCCACTAACAGACACTAAATGTATTAAAAGAGAGAGAGTGAACGCAGCTCAGAGCACATTGCCAGAGAGGTTAATAAACTGAACTTGTTTCTAAATCAGTGGGTTTTAACTTCGGGTCACATTTTTCCGTTGCAGCTAACTCGGCCACACAATCCTGCAGGACGCTGCACAACTGTGACTTCATTTGAACGTGTTCATTTTACTGCACCGTTTACAAATGTCGTGTAAAAGCAACACTTTAGTTGTAATTTGTCAACATAGTTCCAGGAATGCAGCACAGAAGAAACTATTATTTAATGCACTTACTTCAGATTATGAAGTCTTGTGTGTTAGCAGCAATGAAAACGCTGCACAAATAGAAACCTCATGAAAATCTAGCAGGTGGAACTACACTTGAGTTTGAACAAACTGACTTTGTTGTTTGGTTTTACAGTTTGTGTTGTGCACACGAAGACACCCTAACATTTCATTACTTCTCAGTTTGCCTGGCAGCAGGTTTCTGCTGATGTCCACAGAGAGCGAGTGTGTCTGTCTGAAGGGGAAACCACTGTGTATCTCACCAGAGCTGCTTAGAAACCAGCTGTTTGAGAAAAGTAAACAAAGACTCAGAGGAGTTCCTAACTTCCTGCATTGTTGCCCACAAACTGCGTCATAGGATCGAGAAACACATACTCATTAACTATATTCTGAGAAGCCTTTGGTGGGGTTAGAAATTAGAGTATTTGCTGCAAAAATACGGTTAAAAATGTATAAAAGACTTGTGAAATTAACGCATTTCACCCAGTTCACCTTTACTTTGTTAACTTAAGTTTTATGAATGAATCTGACGACCTTCCCTCGAGGGTAAATGATTTTATTGAGCACCTGTGAGCAGGGTTTTCTTTCCTTACGTCTCAGAAAAGCAATAAAAAAGGATCAGAAAATAAAAATACACATCTTAACACAGCGGACGATTCCTCTTGTTGCTCTGTTTACAGTGTGTGACGGTTTATTATGATTTGGTTTAAAAATACAGCCAGGAACGCTCTCCCAAAGAGATTAATCCAAAACAACAACAGACTTCCTTCCTCTCTGCCAGCTGTATTGATCGGTTCTATTGTTCTATCGTTCTGCAGTTTCTAGAGGTATTTCTTATCAAGGCTGGGCGATAATCCATATTATGATTTATTAACTTTTAGCAGGATCATTTTAGCTTTCTACAAGTTTATAATAATAATATTTCCAGGCAAGTTAATTAAAAACTAACATTAGTTTCGCACATATGAAGAGTTGATGGTCCCGTAAGGCTTTATTACTTTGAATTTCAGTTTCATTATTAGTTATGTGATTTTGCATACATTTTCTAATCGTGATATATAAATCGATATCAGAAAATATCATGACATTGATTGCAGCCATAATCACACAGACGGTTTAGTTGAGTCCAGCTGAATTAACATCACTGTCACAATAACAACAATAAGAGCATATGAATCATGAACATTTACTTTTTGCAATAAAATAATTGATGGTATTGTGGTTTAAAATGATGCAAAATACCATTTTAAAAAAATAAACAGATTAGTTGAAACTTAATCTGCAGCAATATTGATAACCGAGTCATCGTTTAAATTATTTTTTCAAGCAAAAACGTCAACAATTCTCAAGTTAAAGCTTTTTAAAATCTGCAGATTTGCTGCTTTTCTTTGTCATATATGACAGTAAACTAACTATCTTTGGACAAAACAAGACGTGAATATATCACCTGGAGTTGTGGAAAATTATAACAAGCATTTTTCTCTATTTTCTGACATTTGATTATTGCAGCTCAAACTGAGAATATTGCTTCATTAATACTATTAGTTGAAATACAGTGTGTCACATGTGTTTTATTTGTTTTGTCAGTTCATTAAACTACGTATATATAAATGTATATAACACATATGGTGTCGATTTTGTGCATGCATGTTGCTTTTTTTAAGTTTGACAGCGTATAAATATATAAATTATATAAATTATTTGACTAGCGAATAAAACAACATAAACAGAAATTTAAAAAAAGATACAGACAGGAGAGGTCAAGAAGCCGCATGCTTATATGATGGACTTTACCTCAACTAATTTATAAAATATGATTCAGCCATGAACAAAGAGAACCTACTATGAAGCCATTTTAGAGGTGTTTTAAATATTTGTTCTCTTTATATAATATAATGCTTTAAATAATGCAGTCCAATACAGTCCACCACTAACTAGGGCCTGAAATATAACTTTAAAAAGTAATAACACCTTTATAGTTTTTATATTTATATATATATATATATATATACACATATACACACACACACACACACACTGATCATTACAAGTTTCTTACAGTAAAAATTTATTATATTAACAGTATCACATTATAACTTTATAACAAAGAGTGTTTTTGCATTAAATAATGTTTTTTTGTAAATTATGGTTTAAATAAACATTAAATATTCACTCGGAAAACAAGATAATATCTTATCATGGCTCAGATTACGTTTTCTGTAGAGCTCAGGCAGCAAGCTTGTACTCGTACCCTCCAACACGCTTGCACACACACCAGCAAGAATGCCGCGCTGCCTTAAATTCACCTGATAGATGTCAGCAGTGCAGCCGGGTTGAGGTGCTGTCAATAAAACAATTCATTCTTTACATCCCCCGACAGGATAACGTGTGTCAAGTCAGATTTCAGACGACTGGGAGGGAAAATGTTAGTGTGGTTTCTTTTATACCAGAGTGAGACGGCTGCCAAGGCTCAGAGGCAGAAAGGACCCGAGAATAACTGAGGCTTTCCGTCATCCAGCCAATACTCAGAATAAATACCAGCTTTGCATCTGTGCTGAAATTAATTACCGCTTTGTTATTTAGCAAACAAAATACTGTGTTAAAGGCTCACTTAGCTTCAAGCTCAGAGTTTTTTAAGGCTAGTCTTGGGCATTAAGAATCATTACGTGATGGCTTTAGGACAGTGTGAGGAGGGTTCTTTGAGTTCACAGGAAAAGACATTCTCCACAGCAGAGTTTAAGCATGTGATAGCATGCCATGCAATTATCATTTCCTGTCTGACGTAGGAAAAGCCTTGAATTGCAGGCCTGGGAGGAGAGGTGATGAACTGGGTCAAAAGGCAAAACAAGGAGCCAGACAAATATCTCAACAAGTTATCAGATGATGAGGAAGTGAGTACTCCCAACAACATGTTGAGAAATTTCACCAGAACTGGAGATGGCAAGTTAAATGAAGTTCAAGTTGTCATCTCTAAGACACTCTACTGTATTTAGGGGAAAAGTGAGAGACTATTGCTGCTTCTACTTCCTTTAAATTTAATTCTTTACCTAATTTAAAACCCCGTAAAAAGGTCTTTAATTTGGATAAAGATCCTAATGAGACAACAGAACTTCTGGCAAAAAAGGAAAATGCACCAGCATTTTTTAATCACAATTAAGGCCAGAGGGGCCGCAAAGACAGACAAAATGATCACAAAGAGACACAAAACAACTACAAAGACACACAAAATGATCACAAAGAGACGCTACAAAGAGACACAAAACAACTACAAAGAGACACAAAACAACTACAAAGACTCACAAAGAGAGACAAAATTATCAAAAAGGTGGGGGGCTTTTATATGTCTATGTCCAGGGGCCTGTTGTCTCATAATCTGTCCATGGCTGTAGACTATTTGGAGTTAGCAGCTACTTATTGATATTATTTTATGTTAGAATATTTAAAGTTGTTTATTTGGCATTCATTTATTACACTAAATAAACAATGTGACTATTAATAATGTTTATAAATGTCCTCCTGAATTAAGGATCTTCCATCCCAATGAAATTACTGTCAATTATGCTCTTTTCAAGTCCAGATCTTTTACCCTCAAGTAAAAAATCCCAAATCACAGCAGCAGCTGCAGCTCTATTGTCTGCTTCGCAAGAAACAAGGGAACAGTCACCATTAAAAATAGAATCAAATATCATTTGGCCGCCGTTTCGATCGTCCTCTGTTGGGTGATGTAATGTACTGTGCTAAAACTTAATTATTTATGTTGTTTGGCCAAGTAAGCTGAATGGAAAAAAAAAAGCGCACAAGAAGTGTTTATATGATGAATAAACAGAGGGACTTGCTGCTCACAGTCATGAGGAAATCTGCTGTGTGGATCGACTGCTGGGGAATGGCAGTGATGCACATTTTCACACCCAGCATGTGACGCTGCAAATTAGTAGATCTGTGAACTGCAAACGTCTGTTGACACGTAAATCTGTCAATTCTCAACATAACACAAAATCTTTCAAGCCAATTGGTGTTCTCTGTTAGCATGGGAAGATGCTGCAGTTTCAACATGCTGCGTCAGCCCTTTTATCTTCAATATGTACTTTTTAATTTTGTTATATTTCTGTTTAAGTGTTTTCTGCTGCACAACGATCCCTAAAGATTCACCTCAAAGGTGTCTATTTTCTCACTCATGGCGACACATTCATACACCTCTAATTACTGTTTGAATAAATACGTCTTCATTTATCACAGTGGTCTCATCAGATATGAGACAATATGAACAAATATTGCAGCCAAAAAAAAACGTCCTCAAGAGAAAAGCAGACTCCGGCCATAAAATCAGAAAGATGCTGAGACACGACAGAGTACACATGTACCATAAGTTGTAAGCTTATAAAAAAATCCCTCATATTGTGATTTAACAAATTTGTGATGCGTTTATATACAAGCATGGCTGAAAGCACCAGCTTCTTTTTCTTGTTTGTCCAACATATGTTAATGTGAAATTGTACTATATTACACAGCTTTGTCGCAACTGCACCTGCCTCTCTGATACTTTCTGTGGCTGAATATGAGAGCAACAAGCGTTCAGAAGCCTCCAGTTTTGTGTTTTATTAGCAGCCTTCAAGTTCAGGCAAACCCCAAACCACCCGATCCCCGTCCATACAACACTCTTATTCTTACTTTAAATAATAATTTGTGTGCAATATTATTTTTCCACAAAAAAGCTCAATTACATCTTCTTCCCCATTGAAAAATCCAGAATTTATAAATATGCAAATAACTTCCAAACTAGCTGTAATGTAAGAAAATCACCTTGTACGCACACGTGTTCAAATCTGACTCAAGTTAAAGAAACTTTCCTCCTCCAGCAGATGAATGTGAAAACAGCCTTCTGGTGTCAAACTCTGCACATACATACATGCACGTCATTCTGCACAGCGAAGCCCAAACACCCAAGTGAAGTAACAATAAGGAAAGCACATTTTCAAAAAAAAAAAAAAAAGCATCTCCACCAAGATTCTGGATAACGGTGAATTAAAGATAAAAATACGGACATTATTTGTCAGTCAATCTCAATGCCCTGTTATTCCTTTAACTTTTAATCAGGGAAAAAGTCCAAACTGAACCATTTTTACACACTGAAACAAATTAAAAAAGCTGAATTGGGAGGGAATGATCCAACCTGGCAATACTGATCGACTCCAACAAAATGTGAGATCTACAACAAGGCGTACCAATATAAAGGGAGTGTAAGAAAATGGAGAGGGAGCAGGTCAACAACACAACCAACATGATTCCTCCATCCATGCAGGCGTCTCCAAAACATCAACTTTTCACGAGCTCAGAAAAACAGCCCAGTTGTCAGATTAATGACGTTCCCCCACAGCCCTGTCAGTTAGTCCTTCATAAACACCACCTTTATTTTTTAACCATTTATGCATCCTTTTAGCTATAGCTTTTACCTATTAGCAATATATCCGTTACTTTCAGCTAACTCTTAACTAGTTATCCGTCACTTTAAGCTACCTATTTCAAGCGTTTATCAATCACTTCTATCAAACTTTTTCAACTTCTCCGCTCGCCTGCTGATTACTTTTCAGGGATTCTCAACACATTATTTTCAGGTTTTATGCCCAACTCAATATGTGGATGTGTGTTTAATTTAAACGGTCCTTCCACTTTTTCAAATTGGTTGAGCTACTCCAAAATATTTCCACGTAACCCCGAGCAACTGCAGAAGTACCCCCTAAGGTACAAGTACCCCTGGTTGCGAACCCCTGATCTGTTGGACTTGGTTTGTTCACCGTAAGAAGTAGAAACATTTTCTCCATAAAAGCCAGTTTAGGTGAAAAATTCAAAATCACCAAATGTGTAGATACGTGGCTTTCACTGGACAGAAATATGATGTGACAAACTGGCAAACAAAAGTCAATGAAGTATTTTTTGGTATTTTATCATATTGGTATGAGTGAAATACATAATTTACATCATTTTAAGGCAATATCACCTGCTCCAACTCAAACTCTATCTAGACCCTTTCTCAAGTGAGGACACATAGGAAGGACACAATCATGCATCATCTCGGGCCAACAATATGTCGTGATTCAACTGCTTTGTGGTCAGAAGAGACAACTGAGCAGTTTCTCTTTGGATTTACATCCAAAATCAACAAATTCACCAGCTGACAACAAATGCAGGACACAGCGCGGATGTGAGTGCGTTTCCCTTCAAAAAGTATACTTCAAACAGTGTGTGAACTCACCTTTTAAATTCTTCGGGTTGTTCTGCTTGGTGCGCGGCATCTTTCCGCCTCAGTTCACAGGTGCATCTTGGGGAAAGTGGGTTCTAGCGTTCGGCCTTGAGAAGAGTCGACTCCTCAGCCACAGTCTGGGTACATCTGCAGAAAACACACAGTGAGAATCAGCTAAACACGAGCTCAAACAGACCAATAAGGTGGTACGCTGGCCTTTGCGGTGTGTGGGGTCCTCTGCTCTGACTTGGCAGCTGTCTGGGAGTCCAGGACAGAGTCGCTGATTGAGTTTATTCCTCAAACAGGTGCCCCGGCTGGACGCTTTCATTTCAGGCCTCTCCTCTCTGAGCTGCTGTGTAATAATGTGCAGTGCGGCTCGGGCTACTGTCTGCCGTCAGTGGGAGGAGGTGTGAGTATGTTCTCCCCATATCAATATGTAACCTCTGCAGCAGCTGCTTTCTGTCACTCTGATCTCAAACAAAACAGGACAGAGAGGTGGAGGATCCGCTGCCGTTTATGGGAGACGTCTGACTGA
The DNA here is from genome assembly GCA_002120245.1 of Maccullochella peelii. Lineage (NCBI taxonomy): Eukaryota > Metazoa > Chordata > Actinopteri > Centrarchiformes > Percichthyidae > Maccullochella > Maccullochella peelii. Next base: position 88,165 of record LKNJ01000430.1, read on the forward strand.
CATGTCAGCAGCTGATACATGGTGCCCTCTCCTCACTTTGACGAATGTCAGTGCGGATGACGAACGATGCAAACAATGAGGTCCTGTGTGTGTGTGTGTGTGTGTGTGTGTGCCGGTGATGAACGCTCGGGGCAGCTGGGCGGCCACACAGAGGTTACTATCAGAGAAACGTTGAAGTTAGATCACTGCAGAAACATCGGAAAGACTGAACCCACCTTCACAAGGGAACTGCTTTCCCTCTGATCGCTTTCGATGCCCTTTAACAACATGAAAGATCAGACGCTTAATATAGGTTTCATGCAAACTCTGGTTTGCTAAAAGCAACGTGAAGCAATAAGAGGTGGGTGTTGAAGTTAAATGTTGCCGAGATGTCAAACCCACAGAGCAGCAAAAGCTTTTTGTGAGCTGCCTGATATGCATAAACAACTGCATAAGAAAAACTCACCTCTGCATAGACAAGAAAAATCACGGATAAATATCTAATTTAAATCATATTTTTTGAAGCTTTCTTGCCCTTGCATCATCTCCACCATGTCCCCACAACACCTCTACCCCTGTCAGAGCAATGCACGTTGCAGAGAGCAGCAGTGCTTCAGGAATCAGCCTTTGTTCCCCCCCACCACCACCAATATTACATAACACTTACTACAACTGGATGATGATTTTTTTTTCCCCCTCTCCATACAGTTGGGTACATGTGGCGCTAGAGCAATGACATCATCTCACCGTGGATTTCGGTACAGACTCGCGCCTGCACCAGGTCGCAAAAAAAACAACCCACATCCAGGTCGCACCAACAGAAACACGAAGAGCTGCTCACCTGGCTCCCCTCACTGATGCACAATTTGCTCTCGGTGCAGGTTCGACGGCGCGGATGAGGCGGAGGAGAGAGACGTGCACATTTCCTCTGGCGTGTCTGTCAGTCCGTCTGCCAGCTTGTCTGTCTGTCTGCGTGTCTCTGTGCGTGCGTGTGCGTGCACAAATATGTGAGGAAACACCCTGATACTGACACGAGGAGGGGGGGGGGGAACACAATATCGCCTACCGGCGATTCGCTGTAACGCGATGTCCTTTCCCTGCCAGGCTGGAATGCACTTGCAGGTGACTAATGAGTGATGATTTCGTTCACACCTGAGGATCAACCAGAGGCATTATGTAAAAGCAGCGGCGGAAGTGCACGCACAGTCCCGCATTGACGGTGTATGAGAGTGTCTGACATAATTAATAAGCCTGTTAAATATCAGAAAAGCTTAATATAAAATGATGCACAGGCTTGTTTGTTTTTGGTTCACGTTGCAGGGGATGTGAGCGCCTGGTTCATGCGGTGCAACCACGATAAACACCGCAGTAGGAGAGAATTAATTGGGATTTAACTGCATGCAATGAAGTCAGCAAAAACAATGCGTGGGAATAGCGTATTTTGCGCCTGTTGCAACACGTGAACGCCCTGTAAGTGAGGGAGGAGCCAGGGAAAACCCCTCACTGTCTCTGCAACAGCGCTCGAATGGGACACGTCCCCCCCCTTATCCAACATAACAGTGCCGCGGCCAAAACCTTCCGCCTCCTCGCACACAGACTCATGCACATTTATCACAACATTAGAAATGAACACACTCGAGGTGACAGAAATAGCTTCTGACTTACCTACAGTGCAAAAGAGCAACAAAGAGCGCTGCGTAGAGAAGCACCGGAGAGATCAAGTTGCCTCCGGTTTGCTGCAGAAGTCCACACAGGAAACACTGCGCCAAAAAACGGCGCACCTGCCTCCACCTAATCAAACTAAAATAGACGCTTCAAAGTTCACGGCAGGCTCAAAACGGACGAGAGACACACGGCGGACAGCGATAAAAGCATGTCCGACCCTCTCAGGCTGCAGCCACCGACAGCGACCTATATCACAGTGACAGTGCCGCGCTCCGGCTCCGGCTCCGGCTCCAGCTTCAGCTTCAGCTTGAAAAACACGCAGAAAAACTAACCACGCACACTCAAAGTGAATGTATGAATACTCACAGGTGCAGGGTTGTAACACACCTTTTAGTGTAAAGTGGAGGGGGGGTACAGCTCTGTGTTTTCTCCCTTCACCTTCTCTCTCACTTTCTATTGCAGGAAGCAGACAGGCCCACTGACGTCAACGGGGGTCCCGTCTCCGCCTCTCAGCCACGGGGTGTCCTCTACGGGCAGCGGGGGGTTCCCGACGGCCGCGGCGCCACTGAAGCGCCGCTAACTCCTCGTCCTGACACTGAAGCCAGAAACTGCACCTCCTCCTCTTCCTCCTCTTCGCGGTATGATTGTATTAAGACTCGCGAGGAGCCGCAGGTCGTGTCGTTTGTCGTAACCCCCCCTGGCGGACCCCCATCCACCCTCTCTTCTGCACATAGTTTAGGACTGACGGTTTTCCCGGAGGTTCCTTGTTGTCAGGTCACGTTGTGCCCCTCCGCCACTACCGACCGGGCTTTCCCATGCACAAACCTGCAGCAGGGGACACAACAGCGGGTCTCTCTGCGCCAGCACCGGTTCCCGTGGTGGTAAATAAAAAAACATGGATGAACGGTGGCCGCCATTGGTGCCAAACAACCACTCAAATACACAGAGGTGGAAGAAGTAGGCTACTCAGGTCCTTTAAACGTAGCAATAGGCCTACCACAGTGTAGAAATACTCTGTTACAAGTAAAAGTCCAGCATTAAAAAAATAATTTATGTAGAAGTACAAACGTATTAGCATCAATTATACTTAAAGTACCAAAAGTATTAATTATGCAAAGTGGACCGTGTCAGAATAATGTATTATATTGTTGGATTATAATAATTAATTATGCATTAATGTAAACATTACTTTAATGTTGTAGTTGCATGTGGTTTATTTTTTACTATTGATACTGCCGGGTAGCATGTGAATTTCTCCCCAGGGATCAATAAAGTCTTATCTTTATCCATAATAATACATCATAATTTATTTGTTAATTATATTTTGTATTATTAATATGGATCTGCAAAGTAGCTAGTAACTAAAGGTATCAAATAAATGTAGTGGAGTAAAAAGTGCAATATTTTCTTCTGGATTGTTGTAGAGAAGAAGTACAAAGTACAAAGAAAATGGAAATATGTAATAAAATAAGTAAAGTACTTGGTTAATGTTCACCACTGCAAACAATTCCACTACAATTCCGAGTTTAAATTCAAATAAAGTGCATATGGCATTACATTTTGTATTCATGTGTATTTAAGATAAGGGTTTTACATGGTCCCCTGAGAAATACATGAAATAAAATCAAATAAAACAAATAGAAATACTTAAATTCTTCTTTTGGTATCTACATGTTGTATTAGTAGGCTTGTAGTGCTAGATATATGACTTATTTGCATACAGCCAATCAAAACATTTCATTTTCAACTTAATTTGCATAAAGCTGTGACATAAATCATTGTTATTAGTTATCAGTAGTATCAACGCCTCACTCTATAACTCAGTGTTCTTATTCTAATATAGCCAGAGTGTGTTTGCGACATGACATTTCATACAGTTCCTCTAATTTAAAATTTAAATTTATATGCTGCTTTCTTTCTACTTGAAGGCTACAGGCCGACATTTTATTTGTAACTTCTAATGCAGCCTATATGCTTAAATAATGAAACGCACAAAGTTTCTGTTCAATTGTTAATGTTTATAAAAAGGTTTTAAATAAAGTTTTTGGTGTCTCTGTAGGTTCTAAAATGGCGGCAGCGCCATCTAGCGGCGGTTGTCAAAAAAGCACCACCGTTGTTTTCGTATTCTTTGATTTGACGTTACCGTGCTATAGGGAAAGCTAGCTCACAACAACAAACGAGTCTGAAACACAAACACAAAAGACCAGTGAACTGAAACTGGCTACGTTTCTATGTCTTCGTCTTATCCTCAATAGACAATCTGGCTTTTCAAACGAGCTGGCAAATATCAACAAATATCAAATATCCATTGAGAAAAGTGCGTTAGCTAATGTCATTTTGCAGGCTAGCTAGCGATGAGCTAAGCTAGATAACTAGCACGCCATGAACGGCTTGAAAACGTACCTGAAAGTGAAAGTTGGCCACTTTACATGCTGAAAAGTGTGAAACATGTTCTTCAGTATCACTGCCAACATTACGTGATCTGTTTTAAGCCCAGTTAGCAAAGCAAGTTTGTTTAGCTTATATTGTGTCTCCCTGTAGGCTCAACTGAAGAGCCTAGGAGGCTAAAGGCTAACTATATATATCTCCAAAGCAAAAACATGTTTTTCATCCTTTTAAAAATAAACTAATATTAGTTAGGCCTAATAGTTATCAAAAGACTATTAGCCTGAAATTAAAATTACTTTTACTCACTTTTTTGACAGCTGAAATGGATGAGTTTTGTAAGAATTTCCACAAAAAACCACAGGATCACAGTCACTCTCAGATCAAATGACAGGTGTTCAGGACTGACAACAACTACAACACTTAAGAAACATTTCAGCTAATTTTTCAGTAATCAGTAATATTTGTAAAACAGGCCAATATGTTTATATTTTGATCAGTTGAGAACACAACACAAAATTCACAAATCCATAGGTCTAATGTGAGTACTCATACAGTCAAATGGGTTAGGATAAGTTTCAAATGACCTTTTGTGAATTCACACTCACTTGTACACTTGTGTTTCCACTGGGTTAACTCATATGTTCCACAGTAGCTTTATCTTAGCAACCTGTATGGGCTGTTGTCTTAAAGCTAGTGGAGAGAAACACACCAGCATGGAGGGAAATTTAACTTCTCCCCCAGTTTCACATTTCTTTAATAATCATGTGAAAACGCCATGAACGAGGCCATTCCCCATAATGCAACATGTTCTCACAGCCTACAAGGTCAAAGAAAGTTCTGTAACATAAGATGATGTGCTTTGAGACAGCTAAAACATGCTGATTATAATTTTGTATTTTATTTTTTTATTATGTTTGATTTTTATTTGTTGATATTTTCATGTCATTGGCAGCAGAAGAAACTGGTTGCCCAGGTGCACTGGTGTGTCTATTGCCAAGGTACCATGTTGTTATTTTTATCCTGTGTCTGTAGTCCTCGAACTACGGGCACTGTGAGTGTGAGTTGGTCGATGTATGACACATAACCAAACAATAAATGTCACGCTATTTTTTGCCACATAGTCAGAAATAGCTTTCGGGTAAATGCGTAAATAAATAGAAAGTTTTCACCCAGCAACCAGTTCCTTGTAAAGAAATGTTTGTAGTAGAGCAACGACGTGATGAAAAGATGTTCATCACAGTATAATTAGCACACAATGCACAGGCTTATTTGTATTGAATTTAATCTTTAGTGTGAGAAGAGGTGACCCAGATTACTGAACTAAACTGCAGCCTGAACAGTTTCTAATTTTTCATATCAAGTAGCTGCAGTTGCTGCAAAAACTCTCTCTGAGAAACACACTGTCACCCAAAGAAACTTTGCTGCAGTGAGGAAAATCTACCCATTAATAAGTGATTGTGTGACAGCCGCCCACCATCATATCACAGGCTTCCTGCAGACTGCAGAGTGGGACTCCTGGCTCAGTAGAGCTTTATGACTCACCTGTTTCAACTGCAACAACTTTAAAATGGCACATTTGAATAGTGGAACATTTTTTTCTGCAAGAATAGAAACGAGGTGTTGTTTTTTCACAGCCAGCAATCTGAACAGTGATGCAGCATCTCTGTCTGTTTGGGGGATTTATTTTGTATGAATGAATGAGGGGTGTTGATGATTTCATGCGTGTAAAAGTGATTCAGTTCTCAAATACAACAAGGCTTTTTGACAATTTACATCTAAAATGGCAACTGCTGTCACAGAGGCTTCTCCTTTTTTTCTGAAAATGAGATGTTGTTCTTTTTTTTCTTTTTTTTGCATTCACTGCTGTCTGTACACCCACATTAAAAAATTAAATGTTTTTGGTTTTTCAGTGCAGGATGAAAAAGTCAAGGAGGGGGAGGGTGTGTGTGTGTGTGTGTGATGTGAAAACCTTTTTACATAATCACATTTTTCCTGAGAACACAGCTTGTTTGGTTTGAGCTAATGCAATGCCAAGAGTAGAACAAATTGTTCTACTTCTGAACAATTGTTTATTAATTGAGCCCTCAGCTGCCAATCTGTCAGCCAAAATCAATGCGAGCACCGATCTGAATTTCTTGTGATTGGAGCTGGACTAGATCCATTTGTGTCTTTAAGTGTTTGTAGATTTGGAGTAATGAAGACTGTGACGAGAGGTGATGCAGATGTCAGGAAACTGAAATAATTCACCTCTTGGACAGATTTTAACAATCGAAATTCGTGTAAATTTTTGAAACAATTGTTCTTCAATTTCACACAATTTAATAGAAGCAAGCTTCACATTTGTCAGCAACAACCATCAATTTTATCAGTTGTAGCTAGCTAGTTTAAGCTAATGCCAACGGTTAAACTCCATGACCTGAGCAAGTCACAGTATCTCTCATGTGATCTCCCAAAGTTTGACAGGCAATAATCTATGTGTTACTTTTGATCCTAGCCTCTTTTTTTGACCTGCACATAAACCTTTGTTTCTTCCAGAATTGTCTGCTGTAACGTTTTGTTTTCAGGCTAGTATCAAAAGCCTTCAAATATTTCAGAAAGCTGCTGCTAGAATGTAAAACTAAAACTACAAAAATTGACCATATATGTAGTAAAAGTTTGGCCCAGCTCCTACCAGTGTTTGGTGGCATGTGAAAGTTCCTCAACGTCTTGTCTGATCCATATACTTCATATATGTTATCTGTTTACATGATATTGTCAGTGTTTCTCCATAGTTTATTGTTACTACTGTTGTTCCTGCAACAAATGTTGCATGAAGAGGGATCCCTCCTCTGTTGCTCTTCCTAAAGTTTCTTCCTTTTTTCCCATGTTAAAGGATATTTTTGGGGAGTTTTTCCTCTGAATCAAGGGTCTCAGAGTGTTGTATACTGTACGGTTATAAAACCTTTTGAGACAAATTTGTGACAGACTCAGGAGAAGGTCTGAAGGGTCAAAACGTTCCCCCATTCTGTCTGAGTCCTGTCCTCTCTAAGGATCTGGATTAACTTTCTTGACCAAAAAAGCCACTCTGTCTGGATTCCCAAACTCCGCCATGTCAGTTAGACCGTTGTCAGTGCAGCAATATAATCACAATTTTGGTCATATTAAAGAAGGAGGACTTCCTCAACTGCCCCCACAGCAGTGTTAGTGAATGGCAGCAGGGCTATTAATATCCTGGAGTGGTTACAGAAAATAAGAACAGCTGCCCTGCAGAACTGTCCTGCTGAACAATAGACTCTAGTGTGAAGGGAAGGCACTGCTGTTTGTGTCCTTCGCTAACCGATGTTCATGGGGGTTCTTGTGCTGTTTTTATATCTTTGTTTCCCTTTGTATCAAAAATAGATATTTATCGAACGCGACCTTCCAAAGAAAGACAGTATTCTTAAGGGAATGCCTGAGTGTCCTATTTCTCTTGGCACACATTGAGGCATTTGGATAAAGATTGATGTTGCTGAAGTATTTATAGGGTGGTGTCCTTTCATCCCTTTTTTTTTTATCTCTCCGTACACTTCCTATTGCTGCAGATATGCAAGGAACTGTCCATAAACACATTATATAAATACAGTACAATGGTTTTGGCACCCAAGCTGTCCTGTGTAGATAAGCTCTACCTTATACACATATCACACCAGACAGTTTTCCATTTATACACCATTACAGAATCCAGAAGCAGAGAGCAAACAGCCTCTCGCCTCCCTACTATATTTCAGGATTTTCAATTAGAGGTACCATGCATGGTTGTAAAAGGTAAATTATGAGGCTATAATGTCAACTGCTCTCAGTGCAATTTGTATCCATAAAGGGTACAAAGAGATATTTTTAAATTTAACTGCTGTGCATTGGTTTGAGCAAAATGTCATATTCTCCACAGCACTGATAAACGGCGGGATCGTACACATTGCTGGATGCTTTGTTTACACCGCACCATATGATGTTACATAACTGAGGCTGTTGCCGTGGCAACGCCGAGACTCCACCCCCCACCCCCCCCACCCCCCCAACCCCCCAACCACCCTTTAGACACACACATATAAACACACACGCCCTGTTCAGGCAACAGGACATTCTCCGGACACATGACTTGACTGGTTGATTTAACGCTCTCTGATACACACTATTAACAAGATGGCCTCTCTCTGGTGTCCGGAAATGTTGCTCCTAAAAGATATTTTACAGTCACCAGGAGGGGAAACAACTCTGCTGTGATGGTCCACCCCGGTGTTGTTTGATAAACAAATTAAACATTCACCACATTTTACTACCGGCACTGAAACAATCCTGTTATTAATGGCTGTCCATCAAAGCATAACCAACAAAAACCTGACGTAAGCTCTCACCCAGGTTGCGCAGCACAATGTACAGTACATGTTGTCAGTGGCTGAATGGCATCAGTGGGAGTCAGTTTTCATTACTTTGTGTGAGCAATCAGCTCCACTAGTTGAATTCAAGGTCAGGGAGGCACTCCTGCCTTCCTGAGCCGTACAATAACAACACCAGGCATCCCCTCACAAGAGCTGTCTCTTTGTGTTGAAGGGTACAGCGCTGAGTACTCTCTCAGCTCTCAATGCCGTCTCAAAGCGCCATTCACACACCGTCTGACAGTCCATCGAACCTGCTTCTGGTCCAGGAGGCAGAAATAGAAGCTCTGGGCCTTTCCCACTGCTGCATCTGTCAGCAAACTAATCAATTAAAAGCCATTTCCCCCCCCTCTGTTTCAAAAAAGCAGTTCAAAAGAATAAAGTTGACATCTGCAATGCTTCTTTACGTCTTCTATATAATGACATGCCAGTCACATTATTGTTGCAGCTTATATAAAGTGAACTCTTAGAATGGTAGAAATCCAAATCTGTGAAAAGTAACTTGTCAGTCAGTCGGTCCACCACTTTGGTCCAGACTGAAATATCTCAACAACAATTGAATGGATTGCAAAGACTTTTTGTACAGATCTTTATCGTTGCCAGATGATGAATCCTACTTATCTAAACATCAGCATGTTAGCATTGTCATTGTAAGCTTGTCATTGTAAGGGTTAAGTACAGCCTCACAGTCATGGCGTCCATTGACTGTAGATTTGTTTTTTTTATAACTGGTTCCACTAGTGTTTCCAGTAAGCAAGGTTTGACTGAATTTTTCTCAGCAAATTGAATCAGATTCAAATCAGGCCATGCTGTGGAAAAGGCATGTGTGTACAATGTGTTCACGTCCCCCGGCACGTAGGGATCGTAAAAACTGTCCCAAAGAATGCAGCCGAGCACAGATCCAGAGATGCTTATCAATTAAAAAAAAGCAGGGAAGGACAGTGTGTATTATGTGTTTGTGTGTGTGTGTGTGAGCAGACCTGATTGTTGGCCCTTAGAGGGAGAACATTTGACGGTATTCCCATGTCATCCATCATGGCTGTACAGAGCTGTGCAGTGAATACATGATGGCAAGTCAGAGAGCTTCAGTTTCACCTCTAGACATAAGCAGCACAGAGCAAGATTATACAAACGGTGTATAACCGTGTGTGAAGTGTGAAGTGTGGAGAAAAAAAGCTTACATTTAGACCTATTTTATATGGAGATTTTGTTTGTGTAAATCTTCTTGGTTCTTCTGGAATCCACTGAAGCTAAAGCCACTTTTTAAGGCCAACTTTAAGTACCGTACAGTATGTGGATTTGATGTTTAATCAGTGGAGCAGAAGTGGAAAGATGTCGTTAAGTGAAAGATTTTACGCCCTATGCTAATCCCTGGTGAGAAAATCACTTTGCCCAATGCCAGCTTTAAACGCAGCGCTTCTCGGAAAAGTATAGCTGAGGTAAAACTCGTTTCTGTGCCCTGATTAACCCCAGTGGCTCCATCCAGCTCTCAGTGCCCTGCAAAATGAGCCTTTAGGAAAAATAAATTCCCCTCTTTTTCACTGTTCCCATGTGACCCACATATTGTCCACAGGGAAAAAAATCTAATGTTTTTTAAGCCACTCTTTAAAGCATGGCCAACATCTTTCTCTGGGATTTTGTTTCCCTTCGTTGAGTCACTGCCACATACTTGGTGCCAGTGCATTTACTACAGTCCTGAAGAGTTTCCATTCAGCTGCCTGCAGACACAAACCTGCAGACCAGGGTACGACACCGAGCTGGAGCTGTGACGACATCTCGGCAGCGTCGCCGAGTAGGATGTGGGTTGAGGGAGGCCAGACTGAGATCCTGAAGTAGAAGAGTGTTTTGGGGAGAAGCCTGGTGTTGTGTCAACATTTCCAGTGACGTTACCACAGAGGGAAAAATCCCTGCTGTTGGGAAGGCCAAGCTGTGCTAATAAGGGAAAATGCTTTGAGTGTCTGCTTATATGACAGTAAATACTTGGAGGAGAAGAAGGAGCAGAAATTCAGTAATTCTATTCCAGGTTGGAGCAGAAAACAAATATTAAAGCAAGTAGCTGTATTGTTGGATTACTGTAGCTACAAATATGTATCGTGATAGCAGTGCTCATAAACAGCACCATAGCTGCCAGTGAGGACACTAAGGGCATGTCCTCTGTATTGTTTTTGAGATGTGGGTGTTTTAACTACCTGTACAGGGTTGTATTAGGTACTTGTAAGACCATTATACATTTCTGTAAGTCCTTCCTTACTAAGTAAACTACTAGCTAGTTTAAAACTAGTGGTTTACTAAATCAGATTGCACCATTAAAACTTAAGAAATGTCCTAGCTAGTAAAGACTTTTGAAATGTGACTTTTGCTAGCTGCATCACAAGCTCTAACTTTCAAAAATAATAATTTTACAGCACAAGTAATATGTTGAACTTAACTGCAATCTTTTGTGAATTTGTATTACTTTGTTTTATCCATAGATGCATACTTCAGAGTTAGAAGTATTCATACAGATGAGATTAGAATTAATGGAAAATATCCAATTATGCTAACCTAACCAACGATTTAGCTAGTCATTTAGTCTGACGTTATTAGTTTTGTAATTTGAGGTATAGGCTATAGTGTTATTTTTGTGAAATGTTAAATTTTCATCATTATTAAACAGCATTTTGATCAAGTGTCAGGTCACATATGTCGACCATATTCCATATTTTACTCTTCAGCCTAAACAGGACATCATGTAGCACACTAACGTTAGCTTTGTCAGTTGGTTCAGTTAGCTGTGCAACTGTTACATCTGGCAGTTAATGGTTGTAAATATTTACATTTTTAGGAGGCCAAATGAATCTAAACAGGCCATATGTTAGCAAGCTAATGTTATAGCTTTGTCAGGTGGTTCAGTTAGCTACAGAACAGTTACGCCTGGCAGCTTGTAAGTTTAAATATTTACTGACAATTAATCTCTATGTAAGAACAAGTTTATGTGGTGCAACCCATTTTAATTTAGTGACGTGTGAAACTCCACTTAGTAAACATAGTTATACTATAACTAAGATTGAACTTGTGTGTGTTGGTCCAACTGGCTCTCGAGCACATTTATTTTTTGACAACATCACAAATTTCACTTGGTTGGTATTTAAAGGCTGATATCTTCAGTTTTGACTGGTTTTAGGCACAAAAATAAAATATAATTAGAAAAAAAATATAAAATAAAGAACTATAATGTGAAAAAAAGATTCAGTTAATTGGAAAGATTTTAAAACTTCTCTTGGTTGCGAGTCAAACATTTTCTAAAGGTGGTGTGGCATAACGTTGCACTGAGTTCACTATTTCTTCAAAACAAAAATGATTGCAGATTACTTCTAGGAATACTGAAGTGAAAGTGAAAAAGGCTTTCTATGTGCTCGTCAAATGTTCTCCCTCTAAGGGTCTACTTCTGTTTTATAAACAGCACATGAGAAAACATATGAATGCAAATCATATTTCCAGGCGTTTTGAGAAATGTTGGTCTTTTCCCCATCTCTAACTTTATCTTCATCTTAAGCATGACACAGCAAAGTACCTAAAAATTCGCAAATCCAATCAATGAGTTTGTGTATGCCTCTGAATTCAGTATCATTTTTGACACACTGGCTATTCCATCCTTTAACTTAAAGTCTTTTTGGTATGTCTGCACTTTCCACTTGTTTGCACTCTGAATGCCTGGAAAACATTTGTGGGAAAGAAGAGGGAAAAAAACCAGAGGGAAAAAATCATGTCAGCTGTATTGCTACTTTTAGACCCTCACACTGGAAAAGAAAGAGGGCAGGAAACAAAGAAACACACTGAGTTTGCTTGGAAAAATGCTGCACTAGTCGGAGAGGAGAGGAGGAGCCGGATGCAGCTCCCCTGGTACTTCATATCAGCTGATTTATGGGTTACACATAGCACTTAATAAGCCTCTACTGTCCCTGTGAGCATGGGCCCTGGGGAGCTTCAAAGTAGTACAATGCCTAAAGCAGAGAACAAAGAGACCCAGAGGTCTGTGCGCTGGGGAAACCTCCAGTATCCAATTTATTGATCTATTAATTGTTCTCTGAGTGCTGGAAGGTAAATGTTTTGTGCTTGACCTGGATTGGAGATCTACCTTGTGTGATGCTTTTCACCTCAGATCCTTACTGATGAACGTTAAAGTGTTTGTGTCACATTAAAGTTTTGCTTTATTGTACCTTGGGTCTTAGTTTTGTGGGTTTGGCCATCAGTCCTATTGGTTATGATACATTTGTCATCACCAAATCAATGTTTGAGATCTGGACACACTGTGACATTGCTAAAAAATATTTAAAAAGATGTCTGATGGGGCAAGAAACATCCGCAGATCAGACAGATTGTAAACAAAACACTTTATGTGGATGTAAAACTCAAAGTGAGCGCACCCAGACGGTAACTACGGTAAGTATGGTAGGTCAAAGATAAACCATGGAAGTCTGATACTGTTGTGGATGTTTACAACGGACAGTTTAGGTAACAATTCTAGCGTTTTGCCTTTATTTGATTTCCAAATAGGTTTGGCTAACCTGGGGGTTTGTTTACAACCAGTCAGAATTATCCTTTAAAAAGGAATAGTTCCACATTTTAGCTTAGCTTAGCAAAAAGACTAGAAACAGGGGGAAACAGCTAGCCCGTCCAAAGGTAACAAAATCTGCCTACCAGCACCTCTAAAGCTCACTAATTAACATGTTATATCTTGTTTATTTAATCATGTTTGAAATAAAGTGTAAACAGGACAAGTTGTGGTTTTATGAGGGTTATGTCTGCAACTATTTGGAGTGTGCCGGGAGCAGTGACTTCCTGCAGTCACCGTGAGCTTGACAGAAAACCATCGGACACTCGTTTTTTGCTCGAAATATAACGTGTTAGGAAACCTTAGAGGTATTGATGGGTGTATTTTGTTACCTTTGGACAAAGCCAGGCTAGCTTCCCCCCCTGTTTCCAGTCTTCATGCTAAGCTAAGCTAACGTCTCCTAGCTTTATCTTTAATGTACAGACATAAGAGTGGTATCAATCTTCACATCTAATTCTCGGCAAGAAAGCGAATATTTCCCAAAATATCAAATTATTCTTTTAAGAGGGGAGACCAAGGACAACATATAGGTCAGAACTGAATTAAGAAATCTAAAACTCCAAGTGATTTAAATGCAAGTATGTGCTCCTGTATTTGTCTTGTTTAGTTTTAGCTGGTTGTTTTGTTTTGTTTGGATTGATTGGTTTGATTAAACTTGCTTGTTTTGGTTTCTAAATCATTTAACCATACTGTCATCTGACATTAATGAGGAAATGAAAGCATCTTGGTTAATGTTGACGACATATGAACTACAGTGTTTCCCCAAAAAGACCTGAGTGTGAAAGTAGGTAATTTCTCACTGTCAGGGTTACGCAGAACACTTGAAGTACTTCCCTTGATACTGTGGCTATCAAACTATACTGCAACTATATATGCAAATGTTATTCTAAATAGAGTTTTGCCTTCTCATCAACCTCAAATGTCAACTAAATGTATCATATTTTATCTCAAATTGTGGGAGTTCCTTCTAAATATAAGATCAAATGTTTTTTCAAGGCTTTTCATACATGAAGCAACGCTTCTTTCACTTCTTCTGCAGTCTTCACTGGGAATAAATCACTCAAATCTGAGCACTGTGGACTGGAAACAAGGGGTTTTAAGTCGTTTAAGTATATTATCTGTAATCAAAATCAAATGCAGGCTTTCCCCAGTGCTGCTCTCTCACATCTTTAGTGCTGTCTTGATATGACTGCTGGCAGCAACTCCAGTTTTCATGTTTTCTTTTTCTCTCTGATAGACAGACGAGTTAAAAAAACAAACCCAGCCCTTTCACATCATGTCTTCTCACTGGAAAATGAAATTGTTTTAGGATGATGCAGCATATATACTGGATCATGTATCGTACGTGGGCTTTAGTTTACTGTTAAGGAGTCGACTGCAGTGGAGAATCATGCAGTTGTTCCTGTGTTCTCAGCTCTCTTACGCCCCCTGTGGACAAAACAGAAACACACTTAAAGCAGTACTCTCTACACCTACTTTGATTGTATTCTGTACCTGAATTAATATTAATAACAAAGAATAGCACATCTGACCCAAAACACATTTGTTTCAGATATTTATAAAGAGATCAGTCCTTTACCTGATAAAAACACATCACTTTATTTACAAAGACTCCAGAAAAATTAAAAATCTTTTAATTTTTGCAGCATGCACAAAAACTCCCCAAAAAGTACCGTACTTAAGTACAATTCTAAGGTACTTTAATTTTATGCTGCTTTATACTTATACTTATACTATATTTCAGATGTAAATATTGTACTTTTTATATTAAGCCACCTGATAGTATCACATATAAACTGTCTATCTGCTTGTACCAGCTCTTCATTGAAGCTTATTATGTTATATAATATGGCAGATAATACCCCAAGACTCTCTGATTTTAATGGCTGCACCATTCTATTAAATGGAAAGATTCACAGTGGCTTCTGCATTACATTTATGTTCCCCTTCAATGCAGACTCACACATTTGGTATTTGGAATTTCCACTAGAATTTAAAATAATGTACATGTTAAAGTATGTACCCAACACTCCCTGGAAGGCAGTATTGATACTGAGTGGATTATCCTGGTGAAATAAAGTAAATGGTATTAATTGTGTGTTGTCCTGTGTGTGATATGCATTTTGTATGTTTAACAGCTGTGTTTGATGTTTGATCTTCTATTTAAACTGCAGACCTATTGTCTGAAATAAAGTAAATTAAAGCAGCTATAACCTTAATTTTTATGCTAACAAAAGGTCAAATGACTACTTGGGTGTGAAAGGGGTCGCTTGTAGTGAGAATTACCACCAAACTCTGCAGTTCACATCAACTCAGAGCATTTTAGCATTTTTCAGCTCATTTGTTGTTGTTTTGGTTTTCCCTCCGGCAACTTTACTGTTTTGGTTCACTCGCTCTCACAGTGTCATTTTTAGCCTTTTGTTTTGAGCGAAAAACCTCTAAAATCTGACTGTACACTACCTGCTCATCACCAAACGGCAGACAGACAAAGTTAGCAACTAGCTGGTGAACATAGTGGAGCATTTAGCAGCTAAAGAACCACATATTTCCCTCAGGAGTTGGTGGAGACCAAAAACAGAGCTAAAAGAGAGTGAATATTGGACTTACATTCATCAGGTGGCTGGAAACACGACTCCAAATGAATGATGATGTTGCTCTAAATAAGCAGTTCAGCACATCAACCTAAATGGTGATTATATGTCAGTGTTGTGTTCACAGCTGTGGCTAAAAAAAGTAAATCAGTTATTGCTGGTTTAAAATGAATTTAAATTGAACTGAATCTGGTAGGCCTTTATTTGAAGTGAAGTAACACTATCCTCCTCCAACTCCTGGGTAATTTTTCGGCACATCCTCGTGTTTCCTCTTCTGCTCCACAACTGTGACAATCTGATCTTTCTCCTCACTTTTCTGTCATATTTGATAACCACTCTGCGCTGCGGTGTGAAGCCTCTGGGCCGTCTGTCAGTTTACTCTCACCGCTGCGACTGACTGATTTAACACTCAAGTCTGATTCTCAGGTTCGTCCACGCAGGATCGAAAGGATCAAATTCAACCCAAAACATTGGTGATGTGTTCGGGGGCTCGCTTGGGTATAAGAGCTACCCACATTGATGAATTATACATGCCTCGCATCACACCTCCCACGCTCCAGCTTATGTAATGTCAGCCACGCGTGGAGAATCGTACGCGCGTATGAGTGTCTATGCGGATGTATTTATATCTAGACTGGGATTGAGGGAATGGTGACTCATTCTCTTTGCTCTTTATTTTTACCCCACAATTTGCCCACCCACCCATCGCCTATTTCTAAGAAGAAGAAGAAGAAAAGAAGGTGTATTAGTTTTGACATTTCCCAACTGTACAATGTTGTTATAATATCACTGCATCTTCATCCCAAACCAAAGACATTTTTTTCCCAGAATTATGTTGAAAATAAATATATAATCAGCCTCCTGTAGGATCATTTTCTCCCTTAAAAACAATTGATCTAAAGGGATCTATAGACAGGAATGTCGTCTACAATCTTCGTTCCTCTCCAGAAACATGAGGAGTGAATCAAGGTATTGATTATATATGTCAGTCTTCCAAGTACTGTTTTCTGTTACCACAGACTCAGCTAAAATAAATACTTAATGTAAATGTGTTTCTATATGTATTTGGATCCTCTGAAGAAACCACTTTTGGCATTTTGAGTCACTGAGCCAAATAATGTCAGTAGTTAATACAGTTTTAGAAGTCCAAAACTGCTTCCCATAGCAGGTTTAAGACCATGAAGACATTGTTTTGTATTTTTACCTGTCATTGTTCCAATTGATCTGCTTTTCTTGACTGTAAATCACAGAATTTCTTCTATATTGGTATGAAATAAAAGGCTTAATTGATTTAATGATATAAAAATGCATCTACTTCCATGCAAGAAATCATCATGATTAACTTTCAGGCTCAACTTTTAAGCCGACATGTCCTTAAAGTTAAAATAGGTAAACTTTTAAAATTGTGTGATATGGTTGAAAGCTCCAGAACAGCTACTAATGGACCTCGTAGTGAGATTGTTCTGTCAACATCATAATTAGTTTCTGTCGTCATTGCATTGTGAAGGTTAGGGTAAGATTTTCACTGAGCCTAATGTGAAAAATCCTTTTTAAAGGGGCACTCCAGCTATTTAGATTAGTACTTTTATAAAGTGGAGGCACATGCGAGAGACAGATTTAAAAAAGAACAGTTAAAATGGTTAAAACTTCCCATAATGCAACTGGATATTTACAAATGTACTATTAGCTCCCCCCCCCATTTCAGATTTGGTGAAATATCTGTGATCACATGATTAATCTAGGAAATAAAGAGTGGCTCATCTTACTCACGCAGCAAACACACAGTGAAGTATACTCCAACCCCTCCCTACACCGCCTCTGACAACTGATGAGTGCATAGTCACTATTTTAAGAGACTGCAGTCAGCACAAATCCAGCATTATATTTTATTACATAATGCTACACCTGCCTGAAACTCTCTCATCCGGTGCTCAGCAACCTGCAGGCTCAGTTCACACCTGCCAACACATCACTGTCACATTCCTGCTCAGCACAACTGTGCTAATCGGCATTTACTTCCAAACCAACACTGGCAGAAAGGTCAACATCGCAGCCAGCGGACTGCAAGTAATGGCCGGGATAAAAATGCCCCTATCCCACCCCTCGCTGAGTGAAAGTCACAGGATGGCAGACGAAGCCCAAATCAGCAGCGACATCTCAGCGGTGGCTTGTTACCGCCACAGACCCAGCGTGCTCAATCAAAATGTCAGGGCCTGGGCCTGGCAGGAAGGCTGAGGTCCGGGCAGGCGGGTCTGGAGGGGGCCTGATAGGGGTCCACCATTGTCCCCTCCATCTTGAAGAATGCCATCCTCCCTGTCTGTGGCATTTAACTTGTCAGCCACGTGCTACACAGAGCAGAGGCGGGGCCAAAAGGGTGGCCAGGGGTGGCACAGCCTCCCTAGAACCTGACTGGCTACCCCACCTGGCCCACTCCACCAGAGTCAGGGATTAATAGGTGGCTGGCTTGTTAGTATCATGGAAGGATTACTTAGCAGGCCTACTGGGTTCAGGCTCAGGGGCCCCAAAGAGACACAAAACAACCACAGAGACACAAAACGACAACAAAGAGGTGCAATAAAACTACAAACAGGCACCAAATGACCACAAAGATACAAAAGAGACACAAAACGTCAACAAAGATGCAAAATGACCACAAAGACACACAAAGCAACAACAAAGAGATACAAAACGACAACAAAGAGACGTAAAATGACCACAGAGACACAAAACCACCACAAAGAGACATAAAACGACAACAAAGAGAGGCAAAATGATACATTATTTGTAGATGGTTTGTGTCTGGGTCTCTTGCTCCTATAGAAGAGGTTGGGGGCCTTTTACATGTCTGTGTCCAGGGGCCTGTTCTCATAATCTGTTCATGGCTGTAGACTAGTTGGAGTTACAAATAGCAGCTATTTATTGATATTATTTCATGTTAAAATATTTGAAGTCATTTATTTGGCATTCATTTTTTGCGTTGAAATAATAATGCAACTATTAATGTTGTACGTTTAATTATTGTCAAGAACCAGGGCTTAAATTTGAGGCCTAACATTTAACAAAACCCCTCTTCTTTAAAACTGTGGCCCTGTCTTGACCCCCTTCAAAAGTTTCTAAACCCACCCCTGGTGTTACATAACTGTTCTGGAAGGATGTTGGGTTAGAGGAAGCGGTCCTGAGGAGCAGGGATGACAAACGTTTTTACGGTGGGAATCCATTATTGATGAGGATGAGGCTTGTTTATAGCACAACTCATTTGGATCAAGAAACCACCAGACACTGTGCAGTTATAACTGATGCGAACACATTACATAACAGAGCGGTGAAGGGGATGAAGGAGGAAATCCTTTAGTCTTGTGTCTGAAAAGCATCCAACATACTCAGTGTGCAGCGTGATGCTATCTCAGCCGTGAGATGTGCCCTGTCTTATCGTCACGCTGTGGAAACCGTGTCGTCCTCAAACACACACATTGCTTCTGATAGAGATTCTTATCACGACGTCAAATCGCTTTTGCCCATCTGAAAAGGAAAGAGAAACAAATTCTACCAGAAGGGAAAGAAAGAAAAAGGCTCTTCAAAGCACAACGATGAACGAGATTTCTGCACACACAAATCTGTTTGCTGAAAGGTTTCAGAGGCAGAGTGACCAGAGTTGCTGGTTCAAATTTAATATACTTTACTAAACTTCATATCCTGTTGCTCCTGGATGATACGTTCAGATGTCTTCTGCCTGATGTTGTTTTCAGACTGCTGTTTTATGAGCTTGTCCTTTCTAAAATATGTTTTAAATCTCTCTATGTAAGAGAAAAGCTATTGAAACAAGAATGCACTCTGCAGTCATGTAAGTTGTCACTTTTGCAGTCAAACAATGCACGAGGCTTTGATTAGAGTGTGGTCTGACAGAAAATCAGGTCGTCAGTTTTCCAGAAAAGTTGGCCACAGACAAATAAACAGATCACACGTGACGAACTCCGTCAAAACATGATGACGATAATTAACATTTTTAAAGGTTGTTCTGTGATGAATGTCCCCCTCTTCTGTGGAAAATGTGAAATTCTTTTGAAAATGTGTTGCAGTTCCACATAGGTAAGAGAATAACTAGTGAAAGTAGCTTAAATTAATCCATTTCAAGCATGAATTCACATTTTTTCAAGTCTGTCTCAAATGCATCCTGTTCAGCTGAAACTTTACAAATCAAGTGGGGCATCTTGCAAAATTACAGTCTTTTTGCTACAAAATCTTTAGCATAGTAACCCCCAAAAATTTAATTCTTCTACCAAAATGGCTGTAACTTTGGAGAATACCCTCTTGATTTGTCTAAACTCAAGACTGCTGAAGTCTCGTTTTAGCTTCGGCTGAACTTTAGCATCATGCATTTTTACACAGAATGAGGACTGTGGATTTTGTTCCCCATCACTAACACACAGCCAGTATAGACAGGATAACTCTTTCAGTGTACATATAGGCTAGAAAAATGTGATCATTTAGCTAGGATATCAATTATTTGACATCAATTATTGGCTATGGACTTTCTCTGTGGAGTTGCTTTTGTAAGTTTCCTTCTACAATACAAAGACATGCAGGTTCGGAGACTTGGCGACTCTAAACTGCCCGTTGGTGTGAATGTGAGTGTGAATGGTTGTCTATCTTTAGGTATCAGCCCTGTGATGGACTGGTAACCTGTCCAGGAGCACCCTGCCTCTCGCCCCAATGTGAGCTTTGATAGACTCCAGCCCCCCAGGACCCTGCACAGTGGGTATAATGGATGGACGGATAGATGGATAATTACCTGTCAGCCAGCTGTTGTATCTGGTGATAACATCTACTTTACGTGGATGTTACTTAATCTGTTCAAATATACCTCACAGGTGTGCGCAACTGTCAGTGAATTTTCTCTGGATAAATAAGGTTGAATAAACCAGAAAAACCAGTACACCTCCTGCAGACCATTACTCCTCGAGTCGCAGCACTGTGAGCGTCAGATGCTTCAGATGAGGGAGCAGGCCAGGCCATCGCTCACACTGTGCCGCAGGTGAATATAAGGCTAATGCTAATCATCACTGCTTGGATCAGATATTGACTTGCTAAATGAGTGATGGACTCTCTGACTCAGTCGTCAGTCCCAGCGGCTCGGAGGATGAATCACTGCGGGGATCCCAGTGGGTGATGCAAGTCGGAGCTGGACAGCCTGCAGCCACAGAGTGAGGGATGCGATGCTGCACTCTTGTGGCCAAAACTGCAGCTGTCCAGGTCCATTTATTATTCTAGAAAGCTGCTATACAGTACTGTGAAATCTCATGGCTGTCAACTGATCCTGAAGCTCTGTTGTGTTCTAACTCTGAGATTAATTTTCTTTTAGATGTGAGGTTGTAACTTATATCTACAACATTTTTTCAGCTGTCAAGGTCTTGTTTGGTAACAAGCCTTAGAATCTACAGCCGCACTAGCAGCTCTGAGGCTGTGAAGGTCATTGTAAAGAAAAACAAACTTTTCAAACATTGCAATGGCAACAGCATTCTTGACGCTACAGGAAATTTTCAGGTCATGTGCTATTAATTAATCTAAAGATATATGGCTTGTTTAGACCTGAAAATACAGTAAATAAGTGAGTAAGTTTATTTTGAGTGTAAAAGACAATTACAGAAAGAGAAAGTAATAAGAAAATATATAAAACAAAAATACACACGCTACATACAGTCCTTGGTTTTTTGCTTGCACTTATTACCTGAAAAATTAAGAAGTTTTTTATTGTTTGTGTAATATTTATAATTAAATTTAGAATATCAGTTTAGCGTGTTAGCATGTTTAATATTTGCGAACATGCAAAGTAATGTCAAGGTATTTTGAATGTATTTGTTCATAAACTGAAGTATTGGATAAATTGGGTCAGGGGATCACCAAAGCTATAAGGACACATCTTGTGGAGACTGTGAATGTATAAAATGCCAATCCATCAAATATATTTCAGTGTGGACCAAAGTGGTGGACCGATAGACGGACATTAACATCCCTAGAGCCATGCTGCTAGTATGACTAAACATTAAAGATATGTCATAATACAGGTCAGAACATGATGGAAAAATCCATTAATTCTAAAATTGCTTGTATATCAGCACAGATCTGCATCACAGGGTTATCCTCAGAAGATGAACATGAATTAAGTGCATGTAAAAGGCCCAACTGAAGAATTTGGGTGTGTGTGCCCTGCCCTGATTTTTCAAAGCTTATAAGGCCCCATATTTAGGATTTTCAAGGTTTCCTGGATTCCTGCTCATTCACAGTCCACAGTCCTTCCTGTCTGGTGCTGGAGACAGAGCCGGAGAACCAGGGCTGTTTGCTGATGTTTGTCACACTGTCCCTCGCACGCGACCACAGTTGGTCGAGACAATAGTCCCTCATCAGAAAGTAACCATCGATGAAGGAGGAGCCCAGCGGGAGGTCTCACGTTGTTCTTACGGAATAGGAGAAGTGGGGGGGCTCGGCGCTCTGCCGAACAATGGAGGCAAAGAAAAAGGCTATTTTTCCTCATCAGAGACAGGAAGATTAGAAAGAGATTAATTGTATTAATTGTGACTACATTTCCTGTAATCTGACTGTGTTCAGTTGCTGCATGATTACTAATATAATCTGATGATAAGAGACAACTGATTCTAATTTATCACCTATAATTATAGAAAACCACCAGCTGCTGTTTTCTTCTACATAAACCAAAAAATAAATTCAGCGTGACCTGAAAACTGTCACTGAGTTGAGCTATCAGTTCCACTACTTTCAGATCTGACACGTTAATTGATATTTTGATTACATACCAGCTGACATTTCAACTGCTTACAGTTCACACTGAAATTTTAACTACTTTTGCCACCTACACATTAACTGACATTTCAGCTGTGTTTAATCATTTACGCTTCATCTGCTTTCAGGACTTCAACTGACTCTTCCAGCTCAATTTATCACCTACACTTTGTCTGAATCTCCTTTCAGTGCTTACACATCAGAAGAAACCTTTCAGCTCTTCACCTTTGAACAACGACAACAAAAAACTTCTCCAGCTCTTCACATTCCCCAAACTTCTACTGTTTATATACAATTTACTTCAACTGCTTTCAGTGCTTACGGTCAACACTTCAACTGAAACCTGCAGCTCAATTTATCACCTTCACTTTCATTGAGTGCAAAAGCTTGCACTTCGACTTCACTCAGTGCTTCCACATAAACTGAAACTTTAACTTCTTTCGGCACTTCCATTTTAACTGCTATTTCAACTTTTTTCGGTATTTGTATTTCGACTTCCACGTCAACTACATCTTCAAGTATTTCAGTTATTACAAATATTTCAACAGCAAATCTATTTTCTAGCTACTTCTAATGTAAAACCTTGAATTCAAAAACTTCATCACCATCAAATACAACCATCAGCAGCTGTTTCTTCTGATTAATCCATCAAAAGGTTCATTATCAGGCCAAAAACTGTGAATGGTCTGTTTAAAATCACATCAACGAGCCTAAATTTGGAGTGACTGGAAAACTACAAAGAAATAAAGCACATTTCTGGCATTCCTTTGACTGTAAACACACTCTGGCTTTACTCAGATTTCATTGTGTGGACACTGTAGGAGTATATGTAGCTTGTTTAGGATATTACAGTCCAGGAGGTCGAGGCGGAGGAAACCCAGACAGAAATCACAGCTTCGTCCAGACGGCAGGCGCTGCTCTGACAGCGGGCCGCGCCTCTGACGGAGACTGGCCTCACGAGCCGTTTGTCTGTTGTCTGTTCTTTATATACTGTACATTATGAGCAACTGGAGTCAAGTCGACGAGCACAAAGGCAAGGTCAATAATGTGAAGTGATCTGCCGGGTCAAAAGACATGGCCTGGTTCCAGCCATTGTAGAAAGGGTGTTTTTTTCAAAGCAAGCATGCAATCCCCTTGTCTGCACTCACGCTCAACTCTCGAGTATTTCCTGTGGAGGATTCAATAAGACAATAGCAGTAAAGTGGCTCAGCGGTCAGCATGAAGGGATGGCTCTGTGAAGTCGGGGCTCTTTACTTCATGATTGAATGTTTGGATATGCAAAGTGAATGTGAGAAACTGCAAACAATATAATTTCCAGAGCACCAAGGGAGATTTTCAGGAACTTTTACCTCTGTGTGTAACATGCCTGCCCTACAGTTGGAAACACAATGACATAACTGATCAAAAACACCTTTATGATACCAAACTTTTTGAAGACAAATCACAGAAACATGGCTTCCTGCTAATTGCATCTATCTCCGGAAGATTTATTAAGATATTTTCAGGAATTTAACACTTAACCTTTAAGTCTCTGACCAATAAATGCATTTTTGTACTACTTCCATTGAAAGTTAGAAAAACGAGGCATAAACAGGGTTCGTACAAAGTTTTCAAAAGTTTGGAAAATGCTTAATTTTAACCGTTATGTTTTCAAGGTCAGGAATATGCTTGAATTTGAATATACTCCTTAAAAATGCTTGATTTTAAAACATAATCTGGTGTTTCTTCATCTACACAATTACTCATGTAAAGCAAAAAATATTTTAAGTGAAACCCATTGTCATTTTTGTTTGTTGTCTCCTGGAATTTATAGTAACAATTTAGATGTAAGAGTCTGGAAATTTTTGGTTTAGGCACCTTGAAAGTGCTTGAATTTTACTCTTAAAAATCTGTACGAACCCTGCATGAACACACATACATACACACGCACTAATGCATAGATTCACTTACTGCAGTGATTCAATGTGATCTAAGGTCAGTTTAGTGCATAAACATTATTGTTTCTGCTGTACAGTACACACATGCATTTTTCCCAGTTTACCAAACACTGATCAAACACTCATAAATACCAAAGCCACATTCCCTGGCCTCTAATTAAACTCTTCCTGTTCTCATAGCAGCCACCGACTACTTATCAGCTCTGCTCAGCCTTTCTCTCTTATTGGTAATAAAACTACCGTCCACATAGCTGCTGATGAGTGGAAACAAGGAGCACAATCACAGGCTCTGTTCTCCGCCATTAAAGAATAAAATAACAAAAAACAAGGTGATAACAACTCAAGACCTTTGTCCTTTCAAATCCACAAGCATGCTGATTAAATTCCATCACAGTTATTCATAGCCCCTCCTCCTCCTCCTCCTCCTCTTCCTCCTCCTCCTCTCAGCATTATAAACATATTACATTCAACAGCATAGACAACTGGCCGTGCTGAAGTTTGGATAAGTTATCCAAAAAATCCTTGAAGAAGTAGCCGGCGGTCAAATCCTTTCAAGCTGAGAAGGAAAGCACATCACACGGCTGGAATAGCAACGAAATGTCAAATCAGATATGAGAATAAGGAATTGTGTCTGGATCTGAATTGTGTTTTGTTCAGTCGTGGAGTCTTGGGTACAATCAAGATGTTTTAGCAGGTCCTGCCCCTGTCATTACAATAATGAGGCATCACGTACTGGAAGCTTTTTATAGGTATCATACCACCAAAAGAAAACAGCCAACTTCCTCACACCCCTGTGGGCAGACAAAACTCTTGTTTCTTTAAAAAATGTTTGCTGCAGTAGAGCACGTATACAGCAAAGTGAGGTGCCTGAGTGGCTCACAGCAGTGCCAGGGGGGCTGCAGCAGCATCATCAGCCTCCTCTCTGATGATCTCCGTCTGCCCCGGTGCCACCAGGAGACGAGCCACGAATGGAGATGACGCCTCTGACCACGAGGACGATGGAAAACAGAGACACGGGGAATAATAATGCATTCACAAACCGGGCTTTGTGGTGGCAGCTTGATGCTGCTGCCTCTGGTTGAATCACAGAGGGCGAACAGTTACTAATACTAACGAGTTTGATTCTTTATATTTACAGTCAAGCAGCCAATTTGGATTCATGACGAATTAAATCATTTCCAAGAACAATGCTAAATGGGCAATGTCTGTTCAAAAGTGAAATACTTGTTCTGTTAAATTTGCTTTTAATGCATTAGTACACAGCAAAATTGTCAGAGCATATTTACTGTAAGTTTGAGAATATAAAAATAAACACAATTTATGTTTATGTTTATGTTAATCTCCTTCATTTTTAGATAATTTGCATGTCTGTTGATCGCTCCACCACAACAACAACTAACAGATAGATTATCATGAAAATTTGTGCAGACATTCATGGTTCCCAGATGATGAACTCTTAACTTTTCCTGTAGCGCCACCATCAGGTCAAAATTTATATTTTTATGACCAAACACCTGCAAAACTAATGACATTCCCATCAGCCTCAGCTGCACTTTCTGTTTAGTGCTAATTGGCTAATGTTAGCATGCTAAAGCCCTAAACTAACATGCTGAACATGGTAAACATTACCTGCTTAACATCAGTATGTTAGCATCGTCACTGTGAGCTTGTTAGCATGCTGAGATTAGCAATTAGCTACAGCTTAGCAGAGGCGCTAGTATGGTAGACTCTGTGGTTTAATCTATAGTGATTTAGTATTTAGTAGTAGTAGTAGTTTTGTATTTAAAATTCTGATCACGTTTTTAATGTAATAACATGAATCTGCAAAGCAACTTCTATTATGTTGTGGATAAATGTAGTGAAGTAAAAAGGAAAATATTTACCTTTGACATGAAGTGAAGTAGAAGTAAAATGGAAATACTCAAGTAAAGTACAAGTACCTCATAATTACTTGAGTAAATGTATTGAGTTATGTTCCACCGCTAATGAATTCAACACTTTTAGGTACTTTTGAACAAGCGATCCAGAGCCATTATGAACTCTGTGAGCAGACAAATAACTCCCAAATCAACGTATGTCAACTTTGAATAAATCAACTCTAATAAACAATGGAAACTGCAGCATTCCTCACTTTAAGGCAGACTGAGATCGCCATCATGACTGCTTTTAAAGATCAAATTGAATTCACAGCACACAGCAGATTTTCCAGCCTTTAAAGAGCTGATATACTGTAGCTCCTTCCAAAAAATTATCTGAAAGAACTCAAATTACTCGGCTGAATGTGGACTTAGATAGAAACTTCGTCCTTGACTTTTTACACTTTGCTGAGTTTAACTTAAGATTCTGTCCTCAACTAATGAAGTATTTCCATGCTCTTTCACCTTTAAGCAATGATTGGACAGAGGAGGGAGGCGAGGGAAGGGAGCAGACTACAACCTGAAAGGAGAAACTAAAATGGAAGCCAGAGAGTGATGGTAAACCACGAGGGCCCAGAGGAGGAAGACAGCACATGGATGAAAAGGGGGGAAAGCAAGTATTTCCATGTTATCACCAGGGATCCTGTGAAACACTGATGCAGAAAGTGAGAAAACATTCTCTGCTGCTGCATTTACAGGATGATAATACAAATCTGTGAAGGCAGTAAAGAATGGAAACAACACTCCTGAGCGTTTATACTGCAAAAGATTTTTATTTCAACTTACTGTTGAGTATGTACAGGAGAACAATTTGTACATAAATAGGCAATAGTTATAAATATCAGCAGTTTGGCTGGTACAAAATTAAAAAAGAACATATTGTACAGTATCTACAAGTGCCACTTTGGGTTTTGTACAACATTGTCTCTTGTTGGATTGTCCGTATAGTCCATTCACACGTTATCTGAGCTGCACTGCACATGCAATCGCAGCGGGTACACAGTATGTGTCCGGGGGGAACATGTGGCATTTGGACGACAGTAGACTGAGGGGACAGCTTTAGTTATAAGCCTATGAAAGAGACAGGATTATTGAGCTGGGCGTCTCGCTGCAGTGCCATGGCATTTTTAGAGTCTAGAGAGGATTATTAGTTGCTGGGTGTCTCCTTAGATATTGCAGTACACACACACGGTCACACAGCCACTTAGACGGCGGCTGAATCACAGAACCTGGAGCGGAAAAAAAACTATATTCATCATGACCAATCATGGTACTGTGTGTGAATACTCCGACTGTGTGAATATCAAAACACTATCCAGTGGTTAGTTTGTTCATATCAGCTGTTGGTTACACTTTCATCACTCTTCTGGTGAAGACTTTGTACACTATGGCTATATACAGCTCAGGATGTACAGTAAGTGCACGCATCTAACAACCCTAGTTCTTGTAGTTTCATTGGCAGAAAAGTCACTTCTAACACGTTAAATAAAACAGTTTCCAACACATTATGTAAGACATTGCTCAGTGAACTGCTCCTCTGAACACAGCGTCACTCACAATTAGGTCCTCACCCTTTCTGACGCTTTAGGAGTCCACTAAAGAATGTGAACAACCCCCCACTAATGAAAGAAAATAAATTAACATCCTGTTATACTACTCACATGCACAACCACACAGACCGACACCGAACAACAACAGCAACACTCACAATGTCACGTGTCTCCTATGAACCATACATACATACAAACATGCAGAAACTTCCCCACAAACAGCTTCACAGAGATATCATTGCTATGACAGCAGGTGAGTCATCATCAGCAGCTCACATTTGGTCCCTGAAATTGAGCTAAAACATTCAAACGGGTAGTATGGACAATGTGCAGAGCATTCAGTGGATAAAAAGGGGGTTTCAGATGACTTCTCTCTAATTTTACCCTTTTTGGGGGGGAAAATTGGGATATAACACATTTTTTGTCAAATGTCTGTATCAAAACACTCCAAAAATCCACAATCATCTTTCAGGCATTCAGGCTGCCACTTCATCTCTGTGCAATATCGCCCCCCTGTGTGCTAAGCTGGTACTGAAGGTGAGTTGTGTCAATTACATAACTCCTATAAATACACAGCGTTTATTTACCTTTAGAGCTATAAAACCACACAGCACACACACTTAACAACACAAGCATCTTTTTTTTTGTCAAATTCATATCAACTGTGGTTTTATGATGGTTGCACCACAAGTCTGGGGGCCGTCTGATACCCGAGCCAGTGTGCAAATGTTTCTAGAACTGAACGAAACGAATAAATTGTGGCTGTAATATCAATTAAATGAGACAAAGAAGATAAATAAAGCTAGAATGTGAACGATGCTTTGGCATTACAACCTAACTCCTCTCACCCTGGGTTTAGAGCTGTGCACAAGATATTCTGTTTGGGCCAAGTAATGAGCATTAAACTTAAATAAAATCAGTGTATCTTTCTATTCTTCAACACTCAAACTAAAGCATCAGTTTGAGTAAATACAGTAGCTTCAATCACATTCTTCACAGATGATCTTTTACAGTTTGTTTCTTCAGTGTCTATTATCACTGATTTCTGTGTATAATAACTGTGATTACTGGATTGGCTCACACCAGAGTAGTTTCACCGCACACTGTGCTAAAACAAGGCAGATTAATTTCAGTGCAATATGCAAAGTTAAACTTAAGGAACATGGGTTAACAAACAAAACAAAGAAAAGAGGGAGCCATAGAAAAATGGCCGTCTGAGCAGCAGAATCTGTCTGACCTTCTCCGGGGAGGGATGGCTTTCCACGGGGGAATATATGCTGTAGCCGTGCAGATGATGTTGGTAATACGACGGTGGGCCGAGGGAGGTTATTACAGAAAATCTGCACTAGGACTCACAGACACAGAATAGTTTGTGTGAAAATATGTCAGAGCTGACTCTCGAGCAGCAAAACAACCCTTTTTATTACCAATACATATTTCTTAAAACCTGAATAAGAGGACCCTGATCCTGATCTTACGGGCTGGATCCAACTGAAACTGAACCACTTTGCACCTCTGAGGGCTCATCCAGGACTCTCTCCTGCTTTTAAGGAGTAGTTCAACATTTTGGGAAATACGCTTATTTGCTTTCTTGCAGAGAGTTAGATGAGGAGATTGATACCGCTCTCATGTCTGTACGGTAAATATGAAGCAGGAACCAGGAAACAGTTAGCTTAGCTTAGCACAAACACTGGAAACAGTGGGGAACAGCTAGCCTGGCTCTGTCAAAAGGTAACAAAATCCACCTAGCAGCACCTCTAAAGCTCACTGATTAACATGCTTTATCTCATTTCATATTATGTCTTGACAGAGCCAGGCTAGCTGTTTCCCCGTTTCCAGTCTTTATGCTAAGCTAAGCAAACTGTCTCCTGGCTGTAGCTTCATATTTAGCATACAGACATGAGAGTGGCATCTTCTCATCTAACTCTCAGCAAGAAAGCGGATAAGCGTATTCCCCAATGTATTGAAATATTCCTTTAAGTCCAATCAGAGTTCTTCTTGGCACACAATTAATCAATATTGTAACAAACCAAACGTAGCGCTGATGCTGGTTTTTCTCCTCCACTTCTACTGATTTCACACCTCTTAGGCAAAGAGCGTCGTTTACAAAGTGCAAAACTCAAAGCTGTGTCTCGCTCGTGAGTTGGATGGTGCAGCTTTTAAACCATTTAAGGAAAAGGAATGATCATGATAATCTGTACTTGAATGTCGTGAAGACCTTGAGGTGAGGCTGATGTTTTAATACTGAAGAAAATGGTGTTTTTGCTGATGAACACTGTTGGGTCGTCACTCCTTAAACATCCCTTCATTGCTCAACTTTTGTTCTCGTGCTGATCGCCAAAGGAGATCGTCAGATCATCGTTACAGGTTGTCAACTCTGCTGTTTTTAAAAAATAGGGTTTTTTTTCCCAACAAGTGCAACAGAAAGCCTTCAAGAGTCAGTGGCTACAAAGGCATCTGGATGTCCCAGAGAAGGCTGTTGGCACAAAGAAGTGATGTAACTCTGGAAACACCCACAACATGGCTTTCCAGAAGCTGAGGATGGCGCCGTCTCCGCCTGGTCCTGCTCTCTGACATGAAGGCAACCGGCCTGCATTGAGTTCCCTCTGTGATTGTGGCAGTAACAGAGCAGAGACACTGGGGGACGCTCTCTCCTGCATCCAGCCCCAAAGGTCCAGAGCAATTTCTGCCTCCTCTTGTTCCACAAACCCGGCCACCATGAGCACCTAAAAGTCTCAGATTGGCTCGATTCATTTGCTCTCTGTCCTTCAACTCGTCGAGAGTTTGCTTCACAGAGTGGCCAGGATGCGTGAGACGGATATGATGACAGAGAGGGTGGTCTGGCCCACGCCAAACACCAGAGCCTCCAGCGGTGCCATGTCCCTCCCTGCCACGCGGTACACCCCCGCCACCGCCGCGCCTGAGGGAGGAAAAAAACACACATCACCAGCGTTAATACACAAAGCGAGTAAACAGATGGGCAGGCGCACAAACACAGCTGTCTGTCATGGCCTGTCACCATTACCGCAGATTGTCCATTCACAACGAGGAGCACAGAGGACAAACACATCCTCCCTCATCTTTTCCATCTATCAGCGCAGCTTCACGCCGGGAGTCAAGTATTCTGCACAAAAGTCGCTTTTGTGTGTGAATATTTATTAAAAGATGGTGGAGCGTTCACGGTGGGGTCGCTATTCAATGCACAGCCACATACTGTGTTGACTCGCCGCGTTTCCTACAACAGTTTGTCACGCTTAACATCACAATATGCTGTTTGGGCCATCGTCATGGAAACAGACAGTGACAGAGGAACTTTTTATGAATCTCTGACCCCAGGAGCAGAACAGAGCGGCCCGATTTTGGTTTAAAACTAAACAAAACAGAGCGATAACGTATGATTTAAAGGCCCACGAAAACATATTTTCTCAATCAGCTTTATTCTAAAGTTCTTGTCCCGATGCTTTTAACATTTGAGAACTTTGGCTTCATTTGTCGAATGTATGAATATTTTGTATTGTTTATATTTCATTAAACAAGACGACGGCCTCAAGATCAGGTAATAATGCAGGTCTTTTGCCTTATGAGAGACATATTCAAAAATCGATACAGCAGAGGCCGAAATATCCAGCCTTTTAGTCCCTAGCATGGTTCAAGGTCCCAAAACTCTGCATCCTACAATTCTCATAATGCCACTTGATAGTGGCATTAAGACCATTAAGGCCCCTTTCATTTCAGTCTATACTGTGATTGAGTCGTGCATAAAGTAATAACAAACAAACATTAATTAAATTACCACAAACTAATTCTTCAGTGCCCCTGAGGGTCTGGGGCAGTTGCCCACTTTGCCTGAGTTGTCACTCAGCCTTGCAGGTATCACGTTGGCACTAGTTTCTAAACGTTTCAACCGATACACGGCCCTGATGTAATGTGACAGATATACGACGAATACTGTCTTGCTTCAAAGGCTACATTACTACACTTACATGTTTAATCAATATACCCACATCACTATTACTGTTACTTTTCTTGGATGTACATACCTTGTAAATGCACCAATGGCCATCCTTAAAATATCATCACATTTTCCAACTTGAGGTATGGATGGATGCTGAACGCTGTCAGTCTAAAGTATAGAATAACTGGACTTACTGGTGATGACGCCTCCGGAGAGGGAGGCCAGGAAACCCACGCTGACCAGCACCAGGGTGATGAGGCGGCCCCTTTTGTGGCGCTGCAGCATGACCAACATGAGCAGCCCCACCGCCCCGTGGACGAAGAGCGAGGAGAAGAGACACCACAGGAACACCCAGTACCACATCTCTGACGGGGAGACAAAACACAGCACAGACAGGATGTTTATTTACATACAGCCTCAAAACACGCAAACACAACGAGAAAAAGACTAAACAATGTGACTGTTTTCCACAAATGTCTGACAATCATGAAAACTCGGTAAAGGCGCAGTCCACTGATTACAGACATGAAGGTCAGTTTACTGGTGATGATTAGTCCGACTGAGCCTTTGAAAACAGATGTATAATGTCTTCTGTGGATCTGCAGGAGCTTCGTCATATAATATAACCCTGATGATGTCACAGTGATGTCATCAGGGTTATCTCAGCTTCATCTTGAGCTCGGAGACGACACATTTACAACAAAAATCCTGCATTACAAACTGGAGGTGAGGACTTTTTTAAGATGTGGGAATTTAGCAGGAAGGGAGAGTCTAACCAAAGATGATAGCCAGTTGCATTATGGGAAATGTAGGATCCAGTGCTTTTGGAGCTTGGCCAATGTTGCTTCAATTTAGGCCAACTTTATGGTAAGTGCAATACTAAATCACTGCAAAGACGGAGTGAAAATTAATTGATCCCTTAGGATTTTCATCACAGTGAAGAACAGGATAAATATTCCTCCCTCAATAGGTAAAGATAAATATGTCCTTGTTATGCATATTCAGACATTTCATTGCTCAGAAACGACTATATCCTGCTGCGTGGGCCACTGGCTGATTGCATGACTGCATATTACACATTTACACATAACAGACCTCGTTTGAGAGCATATTGCAGCTACAGATCAGGATGCACAGATACTCTTTTAGCTGCACACGTCTGGAGGGAGGATTTCAATCTACAGCCGCCACAATCCAAGTCAGGGCTCATCGAGGACGCAGCCGACCATGGTAATGGTCCTGAGGTTGTGATGTATAAAACTGCTCCGAGTGAGATCTCATCTGCTGCGAGCTAGACATTAAGCAGTAAATGGAAAATCTCGTCTGAAACTATAGCTTATGGTTTCCTTTTGTGAACGTCTTCAGCTGGACTATAGATAAACGGTTCAACAATACTAAATCAGTAATCACAGTTTTGCACTGCTCGCTCCGTTGCAAAACTAAAAATCATCACCAACAATCACCTAATTTATATACACTGTATATATATATATATACACACACACTGAGCTCCAGCAATAAAAAATAGTTATAGCTGAGAAAACATATCAGGCATCCATATAGACTGTGCTGCCTTAATGATTGGTTTCATAAGAAAAAATAAAAGTAAACATGTTTATAGAAGCTAGACCAAATCAGAGGTAATTCAAAATCTCTCTCGTCCTCTTCCTCCCTCTTTCTTTCTTTCTGTCTAACAAACAGGCTTTACATAAAGAGCTCTGGCCTCATCGCACTTCACCAGCAAGGGACCTCGGAACCACTGGCACCGTGGGAGCAAGGAGAAGCCAGCTGGCTATGAGATTAATCTAGAAGAAAGGAGATGGACTGAGGAAGGGCGCATCCAGCATGGAGGAGAATGACCAATCCAAAATGCAGGAATGTTGTGTAGAAGCCCAAGCCTGTTTTATTTGGATGATAGGATATAAACAGGAAATGTGACATTGTTGTGCGGTGTAAAACATCCAAAGACACAATTCCATTACAAAGTATTTCTGAAGCCCAGAGGGAGCACTCTAGTTGCTCCACAGTCGACTGAGCACTTACATCTACTTATTGATCCGGCAATCAGCTGTCGAGCCGGACGGAGAGAGCACAGTAACACAACGGCTCTTTGTCCTGCATGACTGGACACGTCACACTGTTAGATCACGCTGCCGAATCAAAGGACGCCCACTGCTGTCTTTCTACAACCATCTAGCAAAGAGAGGAGGGAGATGTCTGAGACGGGACGGGGGATATAAGAGTCAGAGAGATGGATACATGGAGTAGCAGAAGACAATGGGTGCTTTCCATTCTGCTAATTATGCTCCTCCCCTGATCGCTCCTCCGACCTCTACGGACCGTGACCCGGAAATCGATCGAGGTCCGCCATCGTTAAGGATGTTCCAATCGTTTTAACGTGTCTCGGAGGAGACAAGGAGAGAGGAGGCTCCCGGAGGAGCTTACGCAACGTTCACGTCATATCGTTCAGACCACAATCACAAGCAGCCGAGTGGGAGAAACTGTTCACATCAGCCTCCGACTTGTAAATTCGAGTCAGAGATATCATGAATTTCTGACAGCGACGTTGATAAAATGGCAGCAAAGCCCCCATCAGGCAGTTATGTCTAAACAAAATCCAATATTAACACTAATGGAATTCAGCTCATTTACAAGGAGTTATACACAGTTTCACTTGTTAACGAGCTGCTACAAATAATACAGCAAAAGAAGCTAATTTAGGATATTTTCTGACGCGACTACAAGACTAGCAGTTGAGTGACCATCTGGATTGAGCGCTAAGGTCCCATTTGATAAATACAATTCCTCTATCCTTGTGCTACTTCCTAAGACATGAGGAAGAGACATGAGTGAAGGAAGCGAGGAGCCACGTTAGCCAAATGGAAAGTACCCAGAGACATCCCACCCTGCTCCATTAGGATCCCTCATTCATTGGGTGCCGGTTGCACAGACTGGACATCTGTCACCCAACTTAAGCCTGGACGGATTAACACAATGCTCAACATAGAAGCATGGAGAGCCACAGGAAGACGTGTCCCACAAACGCCACCGCTGTCTGTCAGGTCCCGTGAACACTGCGACTGGCACCGTGTAGCAGAACTTTGTTTTTTACGTCTTTCCTCCCTCAAAAATCATCTCACGACCCCTCAGATTTATCTTGTGACTCTTTAGAGGGGGCCAAACCCCTAGGTTGGAAACCACTGGACCACCCAACAACTACTATAAAATATTTAAATCTAGCTGCATCTTTACCAGCTACAACAGTGAAATGCTAAACATTGATGCATCAGTATTAACAACCTAATAATGTCATTTATAAAAATATATATAGTGCAATTTTTCTGCAGAACGAGTACTTTTACTTTTGATACCTTAAGTACATTTTGTTGATAATATTTTTGTACTTTTACTTGCAATGGAGTATAATTACATTGTGATATTGGTACTTTTACTTCAGTAAGTGATCTGAATACTTCATCTAATATTACTTAGCACAGCCACTGATGGTCTGACACTAACACCCCAAATGTCAGTAAAATGTGTCTTTTGTGGATAAATCGGTAAGTCACCTGCCATGCTGGCCACTAACATTTAAATGCCTTGGTTAAACGGATTTCTGTTGCACTTCTTGATGAATTACAAGCCTGATGTAATGCGATCAAGATTTAAATTAACAACCAGAGAGAGAAAGTTGGTAGGAGGAAATGTTTCAGTGGAAGATACATGGCTCGTTTTTACTCTGGCTGATAGAAATTACTCCTGGCAGGTCATTTTTTTTAGTTTAGCAGATGTTGGAAGCTGAGTTGAACATTTAATTTCAGGGGACAGCAGTGCACGTGGTCACAGCTCAGAGAGAGCACCTATAGGGCGAGAGGTGTGCAAGTGCTGTGTCATGTTCAGAGAAACAAGCGGCCGAAACACAGTCAGAGCACGGCATTGACTTCTGCTAATCCGCAACTACAGACCGAGGTCAGCACGGCAGCTTTAGCGCTCGCCTGTCAACAGTAAAGCACGATAAAAGCAGGGGATCATGTTGTTTTTGAGTTTTTGTATGAGCACTCAGGCCACTGCAGAACATGAACAAGTCAAAGACTGCAGGCTCCCAAAGTAGGAGCTCTGCAGGGGTGTTGGGTTCATCCATCAGGAGGAAGAATGATGGATTTGTCCCGGTATAGGGAGACAGAGAGAGGTGGGATATGGCCGGCTTGTAGTGATGAATATAGAAACTGTCTTGGCTTTGTCCCGAACACTGAACACTGCACAGTGAATCCTGGAGTCCCAGCTCAAGACCAGAGATGAACCGGGCTTTTGCTGTCCGCGCCCTTCAGTTTTGGAACTCCCTGCTTGAGGATCTGAAGCTGCAGAATCAGTAACATCTTTTAAATCACTTCTTAAAACTTACGTCTTTTAAAAGCCTTTTATTAATGTTAGCCCAGTGTTTTATTTTCCCATTTCCACTATGGTTTATGTGTTGTATTTGTTTATTTTACTGTTCAAATCTAATTTTATTATCTTTATTTGCTGGATTTTAATTAACTGAGGTGCTGATTTGTTTTGATTTTGTTTTCCCTATGTAAAGCACGTTGTAACGTTGTTTTAAAAAATGCTATATACATATAGTGTATCATTATTACTATATCTGCATGTTATGTAGCCATGCAGATGTTTTTCATAATTTATGCCTTCTTTTGCACTCATATTTGCAAATCATAAAGCAAACTATGTTCCTGTCATGGTTGGCTGAAGTGAAACAGCTGTAAGTGCACAAATCATAAACAGCAAATCCATTTGTTAAAGAAACTCCCCGGAGGCCTCAAAGAAAGGGCAAAGCAGTTGACGTATCTTAAAAGTTTACATCTGCTTCTGGAATGTGTTGCTCGTTGTTCACAGGGCTCACACACTCTCCCCCTGACCTTATCTCATGTCTCAGGAGGTCGTTTTTCACCTGGTTGGTGAACTGCGGGGTTGAGGAGTATCGGGTGGCAGTTTTGTGCACCCTGCTCGCTAAAGTCCGGGCGTCAGCTGCTCGGGGCTTTCTACTCGCTGCTGCAGCTCTGCTTCCGCAAACTTCTACATGCGCTGCACCTTCCTGCTGAGTCAGCATCATTAACGACCTCTTTTTCGTTCTTGTTTGATGTGTTTCTCAACGCGGGATGTCAGCTGCATTTCATAAGATGGGCCTGTGCCAAATCAGCTTATGACCACATGTCCGCCTTTGCATCATTCTGACTCTGCAGGGAGGAATACAAGGATGTCTATAATCTTGTGTTTATATGACAGAGCAGTTCTGTTGTTCCTGTATACATCACCCGCCC
The DNA here is from genome assembly GCA_002120245.1 of Maccullochella peelii. Lineage (NCBI taxonomy): Eukaryota > Metazoa > Chordata > Actinopteri > Centrarchiformes > Percichthyidae > Maccullochella > Maccullochella peelii. The sequence continues at coordinate 125,244 of LKNJ01000430.1, forward strand.
TAAACATCACATTTTTCATCCATTTAGCCATGAGAAAGGAATGAAAATGTTTTGAACAGATGGTGGCCAGCAATTTTGTTCTTGCTGAGGAAGTTCGGCCTGCCTGTAGAGGAAAAGATAAAATGCCCACACACTGTTTTTCTTGTTCCTACATGCTTTTTTTTAAAATTTCCTGTGGATTTGACTGACCGTGTTAAGACCCCCATATCATCTTCCTTAAAGCTCCTTAACACAGATACTCAAGACAAGGTGTGGGTCATCACCTTTACCAGAGAAATAACATCTATTGTAGAAACACTGTCAACCACGTCCATATGAAATAAGAATAGGGAACAAGAAAATCAGCTTGCAGGCATTTTTCCTTTTTTGGACATAATCATGACAGCAACTCTGAAGGAAGCACCTCACCACATCTGTATCGATGCTCCAACCACATATTTACAGCTTATTTAAAACCCACACATTAAAGCTGCTGTCACCTGGCCCTACCATTCAGAAGTGCATTGAGAAAAGCATGGATTTTAACTCATCCTCACTATTCCTGGAGTCTAGACAGACATGCTGCCCAGAGTTGAGGATGCTGCCTCTAATTGCCCCTTCATTACTGGACTGCAAGACAAAGGGAGGAGGAGAAGGGGGGCGGGGGCAACACTTCATTTACTACACAGTCAAGGCGCATTCACGCAGCAGAAAGATTAATTAGCCGCATGTTGTGAGTATTTTCATGTCATCCACTGACTCTGCACGCGTGGCATTTTTATTGTGGCCTGGCCGGCATCACTAGCAATTATTCTCTAGCTGGAGGGGGGGGCTGAGGTGATACAGATACCCCCCTTTTCATGGGAACAGCTCTGCCCTTTCTGCTCACTAAGCATGTGAGGAGAAATATTACATATGTAGGGTTATGTTAGGTTATAATGGACGCGCAAAAATACCAGCAGCCACCGTTATATAGGCAAACACAACTGTCCAGTACATGCTGCTTGATTGTGATTACTTCTGTGTGAACAGCTGAATACATGAAAGCAGCATTCATTCCGCATACCTGTAAAGTGCTGCAGCGTCGTGCCTTGCACCCAAAGACTCAGCACTTGCTGCACCGACAGATTAACAGAATAATCCCTGTTCGTTGTCATGTTTCTGCCGCCGCCGCCGCTGCCGCCGCCGCCGCCGCCCGGGTTCGCACCCCTCTTTATCGAATAGCTGTACTTGGCTTTAGACGAAGGCATGGAGGAGACCGGGGTGGCATGGGATGCGAGGCGGCTCTCCCCGGCGCGGCTCGCCTCTACCGGTGCCTCTGCTTCGGCTTGACGTCCGTCTCCGCTCCGGGAAGGGAAGGGCCGCTGTCTGGTCGGTTCATCCTCGGTGGTGTCGGTGGCGGCTGTGTGGAGGCCATGATGGGGATGGCAGCGGGAGCGCAGGCAGGCAGACGCACGGTCGGCTCGTCCTACATCGGCTAGCCCAGCTACATAACCCTTAAAGGGCCAGTTGCCTTCTATGTGAAGGGGGGGTTTACAGTTTACGTTGACACATCCCCGGGACACTGACGTCGCTTCATGAATGGGGAACAAAAGAGAGGACAGTGGCGTTTGCGCAGAAAATGTGCGTAGTCGCATAAAGATTGTTAGTAGCAACGTAATCGCAGCACGTTGATATTAGGCTATAAATCAAATACTAATTCTCTTCATTAACATCAACACACGATTGTCTTTAAACACTGGGTTTTAACTTGCTAAAAAACATGTTTTCCTAATGTGGAAAGATTACATTTGATTGTTTTACTGCCAACAGTTATCTGTTGACTAGCAGCCAAACAACGTGGTTGCTAAGCGACAGACATGGCCACTAGTTTAGTAGCGCAGGTGGCACGAGCTTTTCCGACGGCATCGAACGTGACTCAGCCAATCAGAACTGAGGACCACAACTGTAGGCATATATAAATGCATATATGTATGTAGCCTATACAGAAACCTTTCATAAATATGTATGTAATGTTTAGTTTATGTTTATTGATTTGTTGTTTAAAATAATCTACATCACAATCAAATTAAGTGCCAGCTACTACCGGGGCGTTGCCCATGACGACGGATGGATGCAGGAGCTCTCCTTGGTGCTGATTGGCTCCTGCCACGTCACCCCAAAACGCCTGATATAAAAATAAATAATATGATTGGATGGATGTGAGCAAGGCACAAAGGAAGGGTGATACTTAGTGGCAGGAAAAAAATACAAAACATGACTTACCAAAGGTTTAAATTGAAGTAGAATAAGCCTAAATGCTGAAATAAATCCAAACTTTTAAGCTGAAGTGGGCTAGAATATACAGTAGACCTCAAGACAAACTGTGAGAATTAAATTGCTCTGTCAGTCCCAGTAGGATCAAGACAGAATCTGGGAACAGATGAAAGCTATTTTAAATGGTGTGAAGCTTGTCTGACATCTTATTCTCACAGCGTCAGAAAGAAAAAGAAAATGTGGGAAGACAGGGAGGGAACCTGAGAGTTATGTAGACACTGAATGTTCTGGTACATTTCTCCGAGGAGTGCAGTATTTTAAGAAGTGTCCCAGTTCAGAGGTATGAGGGTGAGGAAATGTCTGACATTTGACATCTTTTGAGTTTGTAGAATTTTCTCCAAATGCAAAGGTTAACAGAGTGGGTTTTCATAGGCTGCTGGATCATGAGGGGATACATGCACACCCACATCTTCCTATGAGTTTAGGTATTGTTGTCAGAGAGGCAATAAGCTATCTAGAGAAACATTTACTGGTACAATGTATGAGTAAGCTGCAGAAGAGTATTGTTAAAGGAAGATACCAGTGAGTTTTCGCTCCTTAATTACAAATTCTGTACTTTTTAATGTATTTTTCCAACATGCAAGGCAGCCCTTATCTTCCATTCATTTCTGTTTCTGTGTTTTTTGTGTGTTGTTTATGAAAACCTTTTAGCAAACTTGTTCGAGTTGTGGAATTGATTATACAACTCTAGCAAATCTGCTGATTAATTTTCATACTATATGGAAGTTGAATAAAAAATAACTGATGCTTGTAAAAGGTAGAAAATGCATCTGAATTTTTTTAAACACAGCAAAATGGTTGGCAGAATGCTTAACTGTGATGCAATGTGTGTGAGATTTGTGGAATGATCCTTTAAGTACAAAACAATCCCGAGTAAATGCTTGTAGCCCTAATGTAAGAGGATTACTCAAACAAGAAGTGTGCAATATATATTTTAATGTTTCACCTGTGCAGGTTAAGACCACCAGAAAGTGTTGTCAAAACTGGTGAAATACTTACTTTCCCTCTGGACATCCTGTTTTATCACCAACTTTTTTTTTATATCCTCTTGCAGCTTTCTCTGCCCTGAGGGCTTGAAAGAGACTGACTAGTCTGAGGAAAACGTTCAGGCAAGATGTGAAAGAAATATGAAAAAAACACAGTGTAGGTTTTCTCACAACTCTTTCCATTAAACTTTAAAACATTGATGGTATTTTTTGAGATGCACTGTGCTGTTTTCAACCATTATACTGCAATTCCTGCTTAGCATTTTAAGTTCTGGCATGGATTTACATGCATTATTCTCTATGAAACACAACAAAAGGAAAAAGATGTGCTGCCTCACTCTGTAGTACACTGACAGGTGGTCTTTGGGGGAACAGGCAGACAAGACAGCAACGAGTCAATGAAGGCAATGTTTGGTTTGCAAAGCAAATGTCAACCTTTGTTTCCTGTAAAAGCTTGACTTTTCAAACAGAATACACACCAATGCTCAATTGACCATGAAATTCTTTAAAAAGCCTTTTTTTTTCCCTCCACTTGACACTTTACAGCAACACTGTTCGCATTAATTTAACCAGCGAGTGTTCAGAGAAGTCCTCCCCGTGAGTCCATACATTTTGTTTTAGATCATTTTACACTTCAAATTACTGTCATTAAATAATAAACAAACGTTCATTAAGCCTGGAAAATGTTCCTGTGTGCCATGAGATTCAAAAATCAGTCATGATGCCAAATCAACTGGTTGTAATAATAATGTGTATGTCATCAGGGTCACAATACAAGCAAAGATGGCATAAAATCAACGGTTCAATTAAAAGTCTACATGGGGCATCAGTCTAAAATACCATACATTCAATAATAAATGTTAAAACAAAGCCCTGCAACATAAAATTAAAAATCCTGGCACTCTTTTGGATTGTAGAGTAAAAAATTAGTAATGTAGAGGACTAAATTAAACTAAAATACAACAATATGTACCAAAGTCCATATCAAGGTGTCAAACAACAGAATAAACTTCACCTGTGATCATTGGAGGCAGTCTGCTATAATGACCTCTACAGAAAATTAAATATCTTTATTATTTAATAATAAATAAATAATTATTATAATAATAATAAATAAATGATTTTCAAAGTAAATTCTTGATCTGAAGGTAGCTGTTCGGAGGCTTTCAATCATTTCACATGATCTTCATCAGCTGATCGGGTTTCATGGGAATGTAGATGTTCAAATTTCCTTTTTTTGGAGCACTATAAAAACGTTGTATATAATCGCCCATGTTGGCTTATAAGTTGAGTTTCAATATTATAGGAGAGTTATTTCTTTTATAAGTATATAGTTTTATTATAAAGTTATTTAAAAGTTTATTTGATAACAATAAGGTTGACCCACAGTGAGTTTTGTTTTAATGAAAACCATAAGTCAAGAAAATCATATTTACATTGCAGCTCTGATGAGCACTGACATTTTATCTCTTATCTTGTTCCTGCCTGCTTATCACCATGGTGAATTTCTGTCTTAGAGTTAATTTTGTTATGGTTTTATATATATAAAAAAAATCTGCATCACAAGCCAAAACCCCTGCAGCCTCTCTGATGTATTAATTTAGCATTTACACCAAAGAGCGTAAATTTAATTCTCAATGTATTTTATTTGGGAAGTCTTTCTTCGGTTGGTCCCGTCAACCGATGTGGAGGGTCGGCAGGGTAAAATGAACCGTGTTGAGAGAGGTGGAGCTACGTGGGTTGGGGGAGATGAAGGAGCAGACACATCAATGGTCATGGCAGTGGGATGAAAGAGTCCTTTGACTCCCCCACAGCTTGCTGCATCTTTGAATCGATCTGAACTGTCTCCGTGCATGAGAACAAAAGATGTATTTACTCACTATTACTCTCTTTTAGTTTCCTGTCAGCTCATAACCGCAAATACAAGCTGTGAAAGATAATTCTGCTTTTCCTTTATCCCCACGAGAACCCAGCTTTGTTTATTGAAGGAGGGAATTTTCAGCACATTGAAAACAAACAAGTTATTAACATATCAAATGCCATCTGAGTCGTGTAGATTTAATGAATGCTAAAGTAAATAAAGGTCAAACGAGAATTAGGTCAAAACATAATTAATGATCCTTGCTGAATAGGGCTGATTAAAATGTCATGTAAAATGCCTCGCTTCTCTGAAATATTATCCCAGTTGGAAAACTGCTTGCTTTGATCAATTAGATGATTCCTTCAGTTGGCCAGTAGGTGGTTTCCTTCTCTCATTTTTCTAACGTCTCCTTGTAGTTTTCCATAACAGAGCTTTTCTTTTCTAACCATCATGTCCATGTTTAGATACAAAAGAAAATAAAATGTTAGTGGGTTAGAAGGTGATTAAAATGACAATATATGACTTCTTGCAGCTTGGCTTTATGACACAATTTCTGGTATTTGACTCTTGACTCACTGCTCCTGTCATTGTCTCCATGTGCGTGTCACCAACCAAAGGCTTTTACCACATCTGTCATTGCATACTTTTGAACTGTCAGTCCCTTCTTTTGAAAAGTGAGGAGTAATCTGCAAAGGCCATGTGAAACCCCTTTCCCATGAAGGGCCGTGACAAATGTTTTTTGTCTCAAATGGGGATTTTTGAGGGGCAACATGAGACGTCACTGTATCCTGGACAGATTCAAGCTGGCATTGTGCTCACCCACAGAGTCAGCCCACAGGTTCTGTTCGGACCTGCAGCATTTTGGACCTGTCATCGGAAGGTTTTTTTGATCTCACCTCACGTATATTGAGCCTATTGTATTAATTTTTGCCTCGATGTAACTGAATCTGCAAGGTGAGATCCCCTTCGAACCTATTCATCTGCGGGTGATGTGGTCTTTCTGTCATTCTTTCTCTCACCATGTTTTTTTTCCCTTTTTTGTCCCCCTCAGGCAGACAGCCTTGACTCAGGTGAGTCATCAGCAGAGCCCCCTTCATCTGGCTAACATCCCTGTCACAGTGAGGACATTAACTGGAACCAACCGGCTGAGTGATGACTCAAGGTACTGCTGCCTTGCTTTTACACAAAGACATGCAGTCGTCTTCCAGCTGTTTCTATTTTCTGCTTTTGGTCTATCTTTGGATAGCTGTCTTTTTTTCATTCATAGAAATATGTTAAAACTCTATTAAACTCAAAATACATGATCTGCCCCTCAAATGGAAAGTTTGTAAACACAAAATAAATGAAAAGAAAAGAGTTAAAATATACAATCTGTAGCTGGTCAACAGCGTCCCACACCACAAACAAAATTGCTGGAATAAAACAGAACTTCCTTCTATTTGTTTTATATACAGGCAATCTAAAACTAATTTCTGATTGCATTCGCTTAGAGGAATACTAACTACAATAATAATTACTAATTAAAATACCAATACATTTTGGGAAATAAGCATATCCACTTTCTTGCTGAGATTTAAAGGAGGAGATTGATACCACTCTCATGCTTGTACCGTTAATATGAAGTTAGCTTAGCTTTGACACTGGTAACAAGGGGAAACAGCTAGCTTGACTCTGTCTGCAGGTAACAAAATCCACCTACCAGAACCTCTAAAGCTCACTAATCAACACTTTGTATGTTGTTTGTTTACTCCATACAAAAATTGAAGTGTAAAACGACACGGTGCAACTCCAGGAAGCTAATGCGGCCAAGAAATAGTCCTGTACATAACCCCCTAGAAAACGGCAAGTTGTTGCTTTTACACTTCAACTTTTGTACGAATTAAACAAACGAGATATAATGTGTTAATTTGTGAGCTTTAGAGGTGCTGGTAGGTGGATTTTGTTACCTGCAGACAGAACCAGGCCAGCTGTTTCCCATTTATCTTTATGATAAGCTAAGCTAACTGCCTGCTAGCTGTAATGTTAGCTTTATATTTACTGTACAGGTGAGAGTGGTATCACTCTTCTCATCGAACTCTCATCTAAGAAAGCAAATAAAAAATAAATGTATTTCTCAAAATGTCGAACTATTCCTTTAAAGTAGTCATGAAGAACATGTTTCGGGTGATTGATTATGAACATGCCAGCAGGGGGAATCATTACAGCAAGCAAAACCTGTTTCAATGTTCCCATGGGCACCTGGCTATTGTTTTAAGACAAACTTGAAAAGTTGTGAACCTGTCCTTTAAGCAGTACAACAGGTAATTTTAGAGCTGAGGTTAACCCTGCAATTGATTCTTGTCATTCTGACAAAGCAAATAAATGTAAAAGTCAAAATATTTTCTATAAAAGAAGTATCAAACGTTGTCAGTATTATCTCATCGAAAGTAGAGATGCTGCTGAGCCTTTTTCAAAAGACATCTGTATTTTCACTAAATCTCAGTCTGTCATCATCCCAAGCATTTGTAGGTCTGGATGAACACTTCCTCCATGAAAAACTGTTGGTAGACTGTCTGTGTGTTTTGGTGAAATGATCAGTTCTTCAGTTTTGGATCTATCGCACCAGCCTACAAATTCTTGCATTATGGGTCCATGTGATTGATCTGACTGACTGAGAAGAGACATAATAACACTGGCGCTAGCAGTACCAACTGTATGCTTAACAAAAGTTGAATAAACACTTAAAGCTCCATTGTTTGGTGCAGCACTGGTACACAAATCTAAAGTCAAACAGAGTTCACGAGGGCAGGCACTCTGATTCCCTTTGTAGTGAGAACAAGGGGTTCCCAGAGACTCACAAACGTAGCTCACCTTTGATGGCTCTCTAAAGGCAGGTGTTCACAATCACAGTTTAAACAACGACTTTGTTTGAAGTGGCACGAGTTATACCAAGGGAACGAATGAGGGTTTGATCTCTATTTGACTCTACATGAAAATAGCTGCACCTGACAGGCCCGGTGCTTGACCACAACCAACGGCTACACCTGCATCTGACAAAATCTGCCCCCAGGACGCACACGTCTTGATCTTTTCTTCAATTTATCCTCCTTTCTCTTCCTATGAAACCTCCCAACCTCTTATATATTTTGGTGCTTCTTTGGACACTAATTTCTTGTTTTTATCCTTTAAATAAAAGACCCCCCTTTGAGATATTTTTGTTTTCAGTTCCTTTTGTATTCTGGGAAAAGACAACAAAATGACACAAATGATTAACAGCTATGTATTAGAGTTGGTAATTTATTGCAGCGAGTGGTAGGGTTTATGTGATTAGAGGGATCTTGTATCTTTGAAGGATTACATCAAAAAAGTGTTGAGTGACCACTGATGCCGCTGTTCAACTGTGGGAATCCCGGCTCGATATCCATATTGCTTCAGGCAATGTAATTCTGATGAAAGACAACCAAACCTTTGCTACTGCCGAGAAATGTTTAGCTAAGGCTCAAGACTCGAGCAGTGTGGGTGAGTCATTACAGAGGACATGTTGCTGCACGTGGGAGGATCTGGTCTTTCATTGAGAGATACTTTTCCTCAGGGCACAGTTTTCATGTTTTGGTCAATGTCAAAACAGGGAGTTAATCATTACTGAAGCAGTGTAATTTACTTGTCTTCATTAATAACTTTTTACTTTGTTGGGTTTTTATTGCAGAGGAACAACACCACCACATTGTTGTGGTGGCAAAAAGTGTTTGAGTTGTAAGTTAAAAACAGCTAAATTAACTTTGACAGGAGGCCAAAAACTGAACATTTAAAATTAGATAACTAGTAAGTAAGTTTATTTAGAGTGCATAATCACAGGTGTGTTAATACTATCCAATATTGACGCTAGATGAAAAGTTAAGGGGGTCCCTTAAATTACCACAATTCATCCTGAGGGGAACATGAATGTCTGTACCAAATTTCATGACAAACCATCCAATAGTTGTTGACACATTTCTTTCAAAACCAGAAATGTGGCGCTAGAGGAAAGGGTGTCAGGGGATCACAAAAGTCATGGGATTTATCGTCTGGGAACCATTAATGTCTACAAAAAAAATTCATGGCATCCATCCAGCAACACTGTCCAGACATTTCACTAAAACAAACAAGACTGAGAGTCTACAGCCGTTCTAGCGGCTCTGTGAGACTGTTCAGTACAGTGTTGCTTTGAGCTAAATGCTAACATGCTCTCAATGACAAAATGTTATGTTCAAAATCTTAGTTTTGTTTGTTAGCATGCTAACATTTCCTAGTTAGAACTAGACCATGTCTTGAGACATTTAACACAAAAAAACAAACAAGATTGTCAACCCAGTGGTGCTAGACGAAAGGTCAGAGGAACACCTAAGTCAGTAGGATTCATCCTCTTGGGACCATGAATGTCTTGGTTGTTGAGATACTTCAGTCTTGACCAAAGTGGTAGACCGATCAAAAACTAAAAATGTAAAATTTTAAAAATCCCAGTTGTCTTGATGCACGTTACAAAAAAAATCACAATGTACAAAAAAATTACATGCATAATATAAAAAACAGTAATACAACAAAGGCAGCATGGTCTGTTTCTGCACTGTAAACTGCATTACAGCCAGTGTATTCATACAACGAAAGAGCCAAAATCTGAAACTTCACTTATTCTAACTTAACTCTCCCCTAGAGGCCTATATCCATCCCAGGGTCACTATAACTTGTCTGGAAATAGGGGAAAAAAGGAAAGGGATGGTTGCCAGCAGTATGTGGGTGATGCAGACAAGCTTAACACCAAACTTTCCAGAAGCATAAATGTTCCCGGCACGTTTTGAGTCAGACAAGTAGCCAAAATCATCCAGTCCCAACGGGCCTATCAACATCTGGGATCTGGCCTTACAGATCCTTCTGTAGGAGGGGGAGCACAATGACCCATATAAAACTGCTGTGTAGATTAGAACATCAGAACACTGGGCTGTTTCCATCACAGTCCTTTTCAAAGTCCAGGTAAGCTATGAAATGCGGTGGACTGTGTCGGTTTCACACAACAAATGACCATGAGGCATTTATGGTTTCCGCTGACTAGATGTCTACGGTTTGTGACAAAAAGCTCTTGAATTACCAGCAAAGACCTCCACTTAGATAAGAGCCCTCATGTTTTTGTTGCAGGGCTCACGGAAAGGAGATGAGAATGATTTAGATGACAAATACCTCAGCAGTGTCCGTATCACCAGCTAAGAATATGTCTTATCAAGTAGAGAGACTCAATGGACACTAGAAAAATAAAGGTACTTCTGTCTACACTACTAGTTTTTTATATATTTTCAGAATTTCAGTAGCTTAACTACCACTAGTCCAGAAGGATTTTTAATTACCTTGTAGAGGTGTTCTGCACACGTACTGTCATTCTATTTACTTATGTATTATATAAATATACTGATAAATACATGGGTTTTGTCCTGGATTGACAAGGTAAAGTACTAGATTAATTTATATGTTTTGGCAACACTTTGGAAAGTGTTTCATCTTTTTAAATTCAGTGTTAACTTGTGAAAAAAAGCCTCCCAGCACCCAGTCAAGCCTATGTTTATCTTGCTAATGTGACAGATTTAGAGATGTGACAGACAGAGTCACTCGTCTTTGTCTCACTGTCAGTCTCAGATGCCATCTTAACTGATAAGCCTGTCAGAGGGCGACCTCACCGGGAGAAAAACTCCATCACACAACTTCCTGTCTTCTTTTTTCCCAACAAGAGGAAGAATGTCCTCTCTCAGAATGACTTACTATGGGTGTGTAGCTTAACCAGTCAGAGTCAAGTGTACGACTCTGTTCAAATATTTATTCTTAGCTGCACGGTAAGTTTTCCTCTGAATTCATTAGGGCATTAACCTTGAATGAGTCATCCTTAATGTTGGCAGTGATGAGACTAAACAAAACTTAATGTTATGCAGAGCCGTGACATCATTGGTGGAGGCCTGGATCCTCCAGAGCTATTTGTGTGTCACTATTCCCATAATCTGCCCTATTCATTCCTTAATCACATGGATACAATTAACAACCTTACCTGAACATTTCTTACCTTTATTCCTGTAAAATCCAGCTGAACTCCAGTTGAAACAGGGGTTTCAACAAATAGTCTCTTTGTTGCTTGTGAAACATGTTTATTTTAAATACTATATGTTACGTAATATAATGTACTGTAATAGCTACTTAACTCTAACCTGCAATACACAAACAATGCTTGACTTCTAAATGGATCATCAGCTGGTGTTAGCTTTAGCTTCAGTCTTTTAGCATTATCTGGTGTATATAGCCAACATTTAAACACATTTAAGACCCTTTTACTCGCTTATCATTTTAAAATGAATCGCTGAAAACAAACAAAAAAGTCAGATGGAGACAGAAGCGTTTTCAACCGTTAGCATTAGCTTAAGCTTACGCTAGCTAGCTACAGCTGAATCTGCTAAAGATCTGCTGCCATCAAAATCGACAGGCATCGGCTAGAAATGAGAAGCTGCTTTCGTCTACTTCTGTTTGTAATCAAAGACTTAACTTCCAGTGTATCTGATGCAGTTTTCATTTGAAATTGCATCTGTGCCGCTGGAATGTGCTCAGATCATTACAGTAAACTTGTGCCTCAGGATAAACAAAATCCATTCCACAGAAATTGTATATTACAACTATATACTTTAGGAGTCATATTAAAACAGATGTGTTGGCCATGAAATCATTCTCTGAATGATTTCATTTCCTTTACAGACCTGTGATCAGTTTTTGTTTCATGCCTGGCCAGTTTTATCAAAAGGGAGATGTGGGGGCAGGTGCAGCATCTCATTTCAAGTAAGACGAGGATTTGTTCAAGCACGAAAGAGGAAAGCACTCCTATTAATTATTAAAGACGGCAAGACGGCAGAGAGGAGCAGCAAGGTGTGGATGTGGGTAATGATGTATTGTAGATATGGTAAATTCATGTACAAATGTGTCAAAACATCAGATTAAAGAATAAAAACTAAATCATGCTGCCTTTTATCTGAAACTCACATAAAAAAGTACAAAAACTACTCAGAATCTTAGCCTTCGCGTGAGCTGATTTGAATGAAGTGTCATTAATCTTGAGAAAAAGAAACCTGATATCGAGAGGACCACCACTAATGTTTTTTCTGGCTTAGATTATATGCCTGTTATGCTTGCTGTTACTGAGTAAGGTGTCTACTTCTGAGGTCAAATTACACCTTTACCTGTATTTTACGAGACTTGAATGCATATTTAAACATAATGAAACTTAAAAATCTCACTACAGTGGGCTCCTTTGTTACCAAAGTCCTGAGAGGCATGTGCTAACTGGACAAACACCCCCACCAAGTCTCCATATAAGGCTGCCATACAAGCTTCATTGCATAACCCAGCTCACGCAAGAATTGCCAAATACCTGCACAAACAGTCAAGAGAAGAAGTAACAACAAGTTTTGTACCGTTTGTACATTTAGTCCTTTGGTGTGTTTGTCATTGTGGTGGTGAATGAGCGATTGGTGCTGGTTAGACATGGTTCTTCTTTTGGCTTTCGTGCCCAGAGAGCTGATGTCATTTGGTGCTGAGCAGTGCCAGTCTGCAGCTGCACAGCTGAAAATTACAGGGCATCACCAACTTGCTAACATGGATACGCTGCAAGGACAAACAAACAAACAATGTTCACTTTGTGTGTTGACATTGTGTTTTCCCTGTTTCTTTCTCAACATTCCCAGTAGACAAACTGAGCATCCATTATTATTATTAATGTTATTTAAAATTAAGTGTTTAATCAAAATAATTTCAAATAAGAAACTGGTTCCGTGTTTCACAGGTTAAAAAAAAGTAGTCAGCAAAAATGCTGCAACCTATTTTTAGTTGCAATGATTCCCAAGTGCTATAAATACCAGTCTGAGTATTTCATAACACATGGAAAGTAACAAACAGTTGTTGTTGAGTGTTAATGGGATGACAGAGATATGTGTCAGTTTCCTTTCGTTTGTGAACAGCAGCTCTGAGCTACAAACATCTGGATTTCATTTATATCCATATTGGAGCATTACTATGAGCATTATAATCTGTTTTTAGTATTTTTTTTAATCTGTTGGCTGATTTGTGATGTTTGTTTTAACTTTCTATGCTGCTGTTTTGGCCAGGGCACACTTTCAAAAGAGGTCTCCAACTTCAGTGATACTTATAGAGGCTAAAGAATAAAATAAATTGAACAAGAATTTAACCCAAACTACACATGTAATAATCAGCTTCTGTGATGTAGGTGTAAAGTGAGTGGGTGAGTCCAGCATCTAGTTCTTATAATACATCAATGCTTTAAACCAATAAAGACAAAAATATGTGGGACGTGTCCACTTCTCTTCTTGACATCCTATTTTTAGAATCATTTCAGAGGATAAGAAGATTAACTGCTTTCTTTACCTGAGACAGATAATCCAGTTTAATCCAGTGTTTACAAAACATTCGCTATCTGCTGTCCTATAACAGTTTACACTTCCTTCAGAGGAAAAAGGATCTTTGTGAATTCATGTTTTTCAGCTTCTTTTTGGTTGCTTTCCCTTCAAATATTAAACAAGGGTTCGGATATACAGCAGATGCCCCCGTCTCACTTTGCCCTTTATTTGTATGTACGTGGTGGTGGTAGCCGGTGTGGGGGTCATTATGCATCTTGGCTGAGCGACTTGATGGGTCACAGTTCAGCGGTGGAGCTTCAAATGAGGAGGAAGGGAGGCCTGGCAAGGATGGCTGCTTCTTCCATCTGCATTACCTGTGTCTCTGGTGGCTGCACTTACAGACCCTCTGTGTCTTTCATCAGCAAGGAGCACAAGGTACCCATGGATACCTTAGCCTGAACTTAATGGGATCACACACAAAGGACGAGGCTTTAACAGTCTCCCTTAGAGAGTATTATAAAACACACAGGCTTTCTGGTTGGGCACAAGGAGCCTGTTTGGACAAGAGGCAGCATACCAGGGGATAAAACTGGGTTGGAAAATAGTTTTTATGTGTGTGAGAATAGAGAAATTCCTCGGCGTAAAACGTCCCGCTTCACCATCTGATATGTTTAGCAGAGTTGCCCCATCCCAAAGCCCCCAGAATGCAGAGTATTTTCTTGATCTGGGCTGAGCTAAAGGGGAAGGCATGCGGGCCTGATCCCAGGGTCACCACGCTTAAAAGCTGATGTGGACAGCATCCAGTCGAGTGAAGACGCTGCCACAGAGAGAGACTGACTCAGTATGTTTGTGTGTCTTCCTGTTTGTCCTTGTCCTGCATGACTGCCTCATCTGAGTCAGGCAGGACATCAGGTTACAGTGACTCAGGTTCTGAGGTATGAGGTATTTGGTTTTATGTGTCCTCACAAAGCGAGACATCAGCTGGTGGGACACAGTCCACGAGCCTCCCTGGAAGGCACTCATCTTTTCCTGCACAGTTACAAAACTGTCCTCTCTGCCAGATGAGGAAGTGCTGCCAGGAGAAAGCTGGAGGAGAAACTGTGTATTATTGCTGCTGATGAAACCCTTGTATCTTACAAATGTCAACTTTTCAGGGACTAAGAAAAATGTAATTAACATAGACCACAGTAAAACATGCATATAGCACCTGTCACGCCACCTATTGTGCAGGTTTCTGAGTGGACTTTTTGTTTTGAGTTCAGTTCAGCTTCGGTGAGATAGGAGAAACTACAATAACCAGAGTGTCATGTTGTCAGTCAAGCAAACTCATCCCAAAACATGACCCTCTTTAAGCCTTAAATGAGATGTTCTATATTGCACGAAAAGATATAAAGCAACAATGAATTAACAAGTGTTGAAAGTGTGTTAAAAGCTATTAAAAACACATTCTGCTGCTGTAAATACAAACTAAAATGTGTATTAATCCGCTGCTGGAAATAGTCCCCAACAAACGCATATTTTACATTCCTGTTTGAGTAATGTTTGGTAAAACTAAAACTGCCCAGCTGTTTTAGGAAATTAGTAGTCTTTTTGTAAAACGTGTCCCGTTTTAAAGATGTTGGTCTTCAGTACAAACCAATGGGCTTGATAGACTTTGTAGGGAAAGTATTGAGAAATGACAAACACACTGTTGGTTTTGGTCTTTTCATGGGATTTGTTGCCAATAAGAAAAATGTAGAATAACGTCAGCCTTTTCCTTTAATATTATCTTCAAGAAACATTAATTTTAAAGTCACCACCAATATTTGCATTAAAAGAAGAATGGAAATTATCTCAACTAAACTATCTTTTGTGGGAAAAAAAACATGTTAATTTCTATATAAAGAGAGTTGATTAGTTTTTCTGCCCACTTCCATCGACTGTAGTTTGTGTTGTTTTGGAGCCAACAACCATTGGAGGAACTGTATATTAAGGCACTGACGCGCTGGCTTAACTTTAGCCAAAGTTAAAGGATGGAAATCAGAAGGCAAAATTTATTGATCATAATCATAACCCTCAGAATAAAAGAGCAAAAGAAACTTTTAGTGAAACAGCCTCCAAACGTTTGCCATGAATGAAAAAGAAAAATGCCCACAGAATCTGAACCAGGTTTTACACGGCAACAGCGACATGTTTAACACAGCACCAGTACAGTAACTATCTACCCAGATTCTCATAATAACAGGGTTCCCATCATAAATCGCCCCCTCGCTCCCATTCAGAGAAGGATCCACCCGTGTGGCTCACAAGCCAGGCAGCACATCTTAACTCCATGACACTCCTGAACCCCAAGCCACAGAGCTTTCACCAGTGAGGCCCCATGGAAAAATTACACTGGACACTGCGAGAAAGCCCAGCTTTGCAGTCATGGCAAGGGAATATGATTGGATAAACACACGGCAAAGCCTCAAACCGGTTCGCTCAGTGCCCGGTGGTGATGTGACGAGAGGCAGGCAGTGAGGTTTTTATTCAGTAAGTGGAGGAGGGGGTGGGGGTGGTGGATCTGCAGGGCACATACTGTTCCTGGAAGCATCCTGTTGGGTCTGCAAGAGAGTTCTACAGAAAATGGAAAAGGACATTTATCCATGTAGAGCAGGCCAGGCAGCAGTGACATGCTCAGTCACTGTTTATTAAAAACAGGCCTAATTATCCAGCCCACTCTGCCTGCCTGAGCTATTTCAGTCTCCAAAGAGCAGGTGACTTGTGTTACAGCAAACTGGGTCGTGTGTTTGCACGTCATTCACCCTCTAACCTCAGCGTGCCCCCGCTAGAAAAAAAGGCTCTCATTTTTCAATTAAAGCCGATCATTAGTGTGTTAGTTCCTGTTTGAATCTCTAACCAGCTGTGTTCCTGAGATCATCAATGTGCTGCCCTACTGTGTGTGTAAAATAAGCCACTAGAGGTCTTGAGGGATGCTTTGAAGTGGATTACTATATGGGCCCTGCTTGCTAACGTTACTCACACAAAATAACTCTCTTTCCATTTTCTCTATAATTTGCAGTTTACTTCCCCCTATTACTATGTTATTGCTGTTATAAAAGCAGAACATTACTGTTTGCTTGAATTCACCATTAGACCTTATCTCACAAAGCAGACATCTTTTTGTGGATGTAATTTTGACAAATTCACTCAAGAATACTGAAGAAACTGTGCACTTATTTAATGATTTACTTACTTATTCCCAAACTGGATATATAACAGTTTGGATGGGAACTCTTTCCTTTGTCTCCATCCGTCGAAGTAAAATAAACTCATCAGTGCCAAGAAGAAAATTTCTGATATCTGTTGCTCATCATGTCTTTTTTTCTTCTCTCACTCTGATTAACTCATTTGCATGTTATTATCCCGCCGTCTTCCACGAGAGGGAATTGAATTTGAAATGCAAATTGTAGAAATATAATTACTACTTGGCTGCACAGCAACAATTCAGCTCCGTTTGCATTGCTAATGGCATCATGAAGAAGAAATAGGATGCAGCATTATTTTTTAAATTTATCTACAAATTCTCTCAATTTCTTTCTTTGTCTTTTTTAATTCCATTTTTGTGCTTCTCTCTCAGAGATTAATTGTTTACCCAAAGAGAAAAGTTCATTAACTAGTCATTAGTCTGCCTTTGTCAAAGTAAACCTTTGGTAACTGTGAGTCAAGAGTGTGTTTTTTAACAGACTGGTGTGAGGATTAATTCAAATTCCACAACAGACTTTTCCTCCAGACTGAATGCTCTCATGCCAAAACAGATTGTAATAATAAATAAATCATGGTGTAATTTTAGTGATTTAGTGTTCGATAACTCAAATTCTGAAGGCCTGGATGAGACACCAGGAAAGATTGATTTGAAAAATGATGTTCTGTTGTTTTGCAGTGGCAGAGCGTGATTTTGTTCAAATGTGACTTAAGTTTCATTATAAGATCTCACACTGACAACAAGCTCAATCCACTAATTAAAGCTCTGAAAAAGCTAGTAAATTCACCTTGAGTGAAGATTATTATCATCAAGGGACACTTTGATAAACTGGTATTAACATCAACATAATTTAAAAATTCTACTACATTTAGATTATGTCACTGTAATTTTAGATTTTAGATTTAAGGTACCAGGACAGGTAAGAAAAGATTGAATATTTTAGACACATAAGGACATTTTACTAAAAAGGGCCATTGCATCCAAATCACAAAAATATAAATAAAAAATGACAAAAACAAAAGTAAATCATCCCACACTGAGAGGCTTGTGTCACTGTTTTATGTTCGTATTTTAAGCGTATCTGTGTTAACGAGCTTCATCAGTGAATAACACTGATGCAGGACTCTCAGAGTGCAATGATTTACTTTTAGTTTTGTTGCCGTTATGAGTCCTTCTGTCATCAGCACCAGTCACAATGTGCACGAAGCAACCCAAGTTGTTAAAATCACTACTTATTTTACTGAATAAATAGTCCCTGTGAAAAGCTGGTGTGCGTATTTTCCTAAAAAACTGGACACTTTCACGATTTCTTCCATTTTTGAGCACCACAAACAAAATTTGTTGTATTATGGTCTCAAAACTTCTGCACAGCTAGCAGATACCACCAGGGGTTAGTAGGAAAAGCACGTACGCAAATTAGATAAACAGACTCTTTAAGGTTTGCATACAAATGTACAACCCTGACCAAAATTTGTTTACAAAAAGGAAAATACAATAAGCATATATTTAAATTGAAAACACACAATAAAAGCATTTAAATAATAAAGCAAATTAAGCAATAAACTACAATAATAATCATCTGTGGGGATTATTATGTAAATGTGCTGCTGACAACTTCAACATGTTGGATTGCAGAGAAAGAGAGGAGATAACTGAATGGCTTCAGTTACATTTATAGATGTTGTTTATCACAGATGTCACTTGCGACTTTACTTAACATGTGTGTCAGTGTTTGTGTGACATGCACACGCCCGGCCGATGACAGAGATGAACATCCGTCCGTGTTTAGACAGGTTTGTCAGAGAGTCGAGCAGTGAGGCTAATGGCTGGTTTTTTGCTTTTTCAGGTGGAACCACAGACAGTCGCTGAGGTCAGACAGAGACGGCGGCCTCCTGCAGCCTCTACAGCTTCCTGTGCTGCCTCTGCTGCCGTCCCAGTGGAGCGTAACAGCATCGATACATCTTTAACATTCATTCTGCTATTGGCCTCGCAGTGTGGCCCTCTTCTCACATTTCCTTCCTTTAGGTGTTTTCTTAAATTTTGTGTATTGTATTTTATATAGTTTTTAGTCAAGGCAAGGCAGCTTTGTTTATATAGCACATTTCCAACACAGAGGCAATTCAGAGTGCCTTACATTAGCAAGGAAAGCATTAGAATGACATTCAGAACAATAAGAATAAAATCAATTAAGATAGAATGAAATGAAATTTAAAAAGAGATAAAAATTTAATAAAATACATAAAATAAAATAAAATATAATTACAGCACAGCAATAAGTTGTATGTTGCAACAAAGGAAATAAAAGTGCATTAGAGAAACCAATCAAATTTTAAGTGTATTTAATGTCAGTTTAGTTACTTGCTTGTGTAGCAGTGGTGGAAGAAGTACTCAGATATTTTACTCAAGTAAAAGTAGCAATACTACAGTTTAAAAACACTGTGTTAAAAGTCCTGCATGCAAAGATAATATCTTTATATATATGGTTAAACCTGCTGATGACACAAACAGACACATTCACTCACACTATCATTTTCTGCCTCTGCGATCAGCCTACCCTCATCTCTCTTTCTCTCTTCTTTCTCTCTGAGTCTCTTTCTCACCCACAAACACAACAGAGGTGAGATAATCCTCCCTGTGGGTGGTCTTAACGGTCAACAACCCAAACCCACTGGTCTTTACACCCAAAGCAACCAAAGTACATGTGAATCAACAGGCAGCTTCTGCATCTTCTTCTTTGTCCTCTCTACCATCACAATCATAATTGATTCATTATGTAAGTCAAAGCAAAAATGCCAAAAATTCACTGCCTACAGCTTCAGTTTTGGTTCCAAATGTGAATGTTTGCTGGTTTTTTAGTCTTCTACAATAATAAGCTAAATATCTTTGGGTTTGGGACTTTGGTTCTACAAAAGCCTTTCAGAAAGTTTCAGTTAGAATAGTTTGCAGGAGTATAAACACAACGAGGCTGTAAAGGCGGACGAGTGAGTAGATGAGTTTCTGTGTTCGGTGTGACGACGTTTAACGTCCCCGACAACCTCTGCAGTCTCATTTAGCCACTTGTTAGCAACCGCCTTTTTTAAGACACGTAAAAGCTTCAAAATTCACGAGTGGGGTATTTACTGACATATTTTATGTGGGAGAACAAAATGTGAAAATCTCTTAAGCTTGTTCTAACCACAAACCTTATTTCAGGCATCTAACCAAAAACCCACTGACTTCGAGATGGGGGAACGGATGTGTGAAAATGCTAACTCATTTCCAGGTTTTAGGACTCATTCCTGCACCACTCTATTTAGTAAGTTGGAAACTAGCTTATAGTTAATAAGAACTTAGGAATGACTTTTCACACAAACTCAGTAATGAATATAAGAACAGCTGGCGCTGGTTCACGTCAGTATTTCAAGTGCTTTTTGTTGGAGGGACCACAACAAAGATGGAAAAAACATGAGACTTGAGCCTCTCAATAATAATTTTTCTCTTTCTGACATCTCCTGACTCTCCTCCAGCACTAAATATTTCCATCAGTTACCCCTCAGGGCTCACTGCTTTTTCTTAGCCTGTTTCCACGCACATCTCGCTCCATGTTGAATCCCTGATGACTAAAAACCTAGACTCAGTAAATCTCCTAGTGAAGTGTTTGGCGAGCCTCTTGTAAAATGATAAACTGCACACACATGTAATGTCTCCTGGAGTAAGTGGCAGTCTGTGAGCACTGAACCAGAGGCTGGATGATGAGGTAACGCGTGTCTGCACAGTTATTGTAGGAGAGGAACATCAACCCGAAGAACCATATCAGAGAGCAGAGACTGCAACAACTTGATGAGCTGGAACTTGTGCTGCGATTATTCTTCATATTTTCATACCACGATAAAGCTGTCATCAACAGCAACAAAGCCGTAATTTGTCATGGCTGAATAATCAAGACTGTAAAACTTGCGATATTAAAGGTAAAGTTTGGTTACTGTCTTTTAAAATGTAAAAATAAACCTGTTTTAAGAAGCTCATCATTGGATCAGTTGAAGAAATATGCAGATTTAAGAGCTGTTATTTCTGTTAATTGCTTTACAAAGAGCTGCATCGATCCTATCCACCCAGTTCCATGGGAGTTTCTCTGTTTTTGCTATTTTTGCCATTGGCTCTGTCACAAAGATGAAATCTTTATTCCTAATCCCATCTACAAATGTCAGATTTTAGGTTGTTTTTCCAACCAGGGAAACAGCTGTCCGAAGACACAAGACTGAAATTTTAAAAAAAAGTACATATTACTGAACAAGGTTACACTTGATGTTATATTGTAGAAATCTAAAATCACAACTGTAGCTGTTTGTGCACAGCAAGAAGATATAACGTGTTAATTTGTGAGCTTTAGAGTTGCAGGTAGATTTTTGAACTTTGGAGAAAGTCTTTATGCTAAGCTAGGCTAACTGCCTCCTGATTCAAGCTCATAGGACAGACATCAGAGTGTCTCATCTAGATAAAGCAACTATTCCTTTAGAAGCAGGAATATCCCCAAATTGTGTGCAGTTTTACAGGATTTGTAGGTGTATGTTCAGTTTCTCAAGCAGTTATCCCTTGTTGCCATTTGGAGCTGATAACATTTAAAAAGCTACACTTTGTACGCTAGGACAAAACACTGAACTGTTTAATCAATCGACCTGTTAACGTGTTGACCTTTCATTAGATAAGGATGAAGCAAAAGAGTAGCTAAAGCATTAAGAAACAGTTGCCATCACTACTGTGGTATCGCCCTGCTGAACTTCTCAGTGGGACACAAAAAAACAAAGATTTAAACCTCATTTGAGTGCAAGACCTGGAAAAACAAAAAGCCTCATGAGTAAGCAAACTTGGCACTCCATTCATCATCAACATGGCTGTGCCAGATTTTACATCTGAGTGACGCTGGAGCAAGGGTTAGTTGTCTAGTTTCTAGCTTTCAGTCTGGTGCATGTTCACAAGTATCGACTCAACTCTCCTGGGACACACAAAGAACAAATGTGGTGTTTTCTTTTTTTTTGTTTTCTTTTTAACAGGAGACATTTTCCCTTTAGAAAACACTCTTCCCGTGCAGCGCTGGCAGCTCACGGTCCCTCAGCAGCTCTGAGAACACGTTGTGCTGTCAGTCTGTCTGTGGACGAACCCCGGGGGATCGTCCAGAAGACGAGATGAGTGTGAGATACGTGATGAGTGCAAAGGTCAGAGGTCGGGGGGCCTGCAGGGTTTAAACTTAAACTAGACGCCACAGATTCAGTCATGCAAAGCTGCAGACAGCTGGAGAGCAACATGCAAAAATGTTTGAGGTCATGTTTCATCCGCGGGCAATAAATAGCTAGAGGAGAATCTATTTTTTTGTGTATCACGATCATGAACAGATTATGAGACAACGGGCCCCTAGGCACGAACATGTAAAAGTCCCACACCTTTCCTACATAGCAGCAAGACACCAGACTGAAAGAGACACACAACAACTAGACTTTGTAGTAGTTTTGCATCTATGTGGTTGTTTTGTGTCTTTTTGTGGCAGTTTTGCATCTCATTGCGGCCTTTTTACATCTCTTTGTATTCATTTTGCATCTATTTGTGGTTATTCGTTTTTTTGTTGTCATCTCTGCGTCTCTTTCAGGGACATTTTGCAGGTGGCCCCCTGACCACTTGGGCCCCTGGGCCTGTGCACCGTAGACCTGTTCAGTAATCCATTCATGATCATGATGCTTAATAGCTTTAATGCTCCCGATGTTTCATAGTTATGTCCATCTGTGTGCTGTTCAGTGTAAATGAGAACAACCCCCTTTTGTCTCGTTTGGCCTCATGAGTCAACATCTCATTGAGCTGCACGGTGGCATAATGTCATGCTCATTCATTGTGTGTCCCCTCCACTGTCCCCAAGGACTTCTCTTAACAAGGCGGGGGAATACCTGATCTCTCTTGTGCTTTAAGTGGTTAACTCTCAGGTTACGCTCTCCGCTGGGGGTGAGGCTGCTGCGTTTTGTTCCCTGTTTTCCCACAGAACCTCAGAGCTGAGAGGCCTCAGTACGTTCTGTCCTGCATGAAACGACGGAAACCAGACACTCCTCTCTCCTCAGTCCAAGCTGAGGGATCGGGAGATCATCTTTCAGCTCCCACGTCTGACTCTGGGTTTACCTGAAAGAGCCACGCCAGGTTCAGGCTTGTCAGCGCTCTACTGTAGATGCTGCAGCGTTAGCAGCTCAGGTAGTTTCATCCATGACCTTTACCGACCTGTCTTCATCTCACACAGCTCACTCTTTGACATCATGAGGAGTAATCCTGATAATTAAAG
Source organism: Maccullochella peelii (assembly GCA_002120245.1). NCBI lineage: Eukaryota > Metazoa > Chordata > Actinopteri > Centrarchiformes > Percichthyidae > Maccullochella > Maccullochella peelii. The sequence goes on from LKNJ01000430.1 coordinate 148,294, forward strand.
CAGAGATTTAAAGGTTGGGTAGGCAGTACTTTTTTGGCGTCATTGGGCAAAAATTCCATAATAACCATTCAGCATATTGTAATTCAGATGGTCTGAGAGAAAACCTCTACTTCTGCCCCTCCTCTTGACTGTGTTTTCAGGCTTCAGAAAATCTATCCCGTGCTGGGAGACTTCAACCAACCATAGGTTATTACAGAGAGATGGTGCATTTGTATTGGCTGATCTACGAATACAGATGCACGTGCACATCCCTTCAGACGGTGAAAGCCTAATTCAGTGGCGGAAAATCCTGCAGAAAATCCTGCAACTTGTGATAAATTTCCAACACCTCCTTTGCCTACAGCGGCGTATAGTACAAAACAACACGTCCCAGCTCCACACGGAGCTTCGGGCTCATTATGTTCGATGCCATGACACTCATATCGACGTGGCAAAGAGGCATGATGACAAACAGTGTGGAATAACTTTTGAGGGGGGACAGTGGCGTGTGTGGTGTACTAGCCTCTCATCCCGCTGCTGCGGAGTGATAGACTAAAGATTTTTAACAGTAAAAAATCTCTTTTATATCGTTATTTGGGCTGTATGCGCCAATACTTTATTATTTTACTTTTAGATTTTTAACAGACAGTATGATAGTTATGGTAAATTAAATTAAATAGCATAGGGAGTTTGCTCAGTTATTTATAAAGATAGAAGATTTTTTTATCAAACTACTGTTTCGAAGGTCAAGAATGAACTTTCATGCTCAAAATAATATATCTTAAATATATGTAAGTAACTAATAACTAATCCATCTCCACCTTTTGGAAAAATGTCATGGCATCTATAAATATTTCTATTATTTTTAACCTTTATTCAACCAGGAAACCTCTTGAGAAACATTATTTCTTTAACACGAGTCCTGGACAAAATGGCAACATAATGTTATGTGCTATAAAGAATTCTCTCTTTGTGTAGTCATTTGTTTACCATTGTTGTAAGTCAAAACCTCAAGAATAAGTGACTCTTAGTGAGTTTTAATGTGTACCACATTCAAGCTTCAAACGTGTAAATATCTAGTAATCAATAATTCACAATCTAAATATATTAATAAGATTGTTTTGTATGTATTTGGAGACGACTCCATACATTAAAAACCAGTCAAAATAGATTTCTTGTTCACACACAGCTGGTGTTCAGCTCAGTTCAGCTGAGTCCAGCTCAACCCGTCACGGTTCAACAGGTGGTTTTACCATCAGACATCACAGTCTCAACACCAACACTGCTGCTGCTTCGCTCTCCACATTTCACCCACTCTAAAAACTCAGCTTCAATCTCCGTCTGCAGGGACAACGCAGTCAACTTTAGCTCGGTTGGACAGGACTGTGCTCCACATGGATAAACAACTAAACTAATATTTTTCCACCTCAGAGAAGCTCAATTCTCCTGGAAGACTATCAGCACCATGTAAAGCAAACTTCACCCAGTTTTACTGCCATTTAAGACTAATATGCCTCACCATGGTTTGAGTTAATTTAAGTTATAAAACAATAGGGTATTTTAAGCAAACAGACTTTTTGGTTTGTGTTTGGATGCTTTAGCTTAAGATCATTAGAACTGTGGCTAATAACTTTCTAATTTCCCACTACATCAATGCTGACATTGCAAACCTCCGTTCTGATATTTGGGACCTAACGCCTCTCTGGCATCACACCAAAAGTCTGGTTCTTCATATAAAGTAGCACAATGGGGACCAGAAACAAGACAGTGTTAAGGAAGTGGATTTCTGGAAGTGGATATTTAACACCACCATGTAACTCTGACTCTGTAAGGATTAAGTGTTCCTTTATGCGTTAAGAGTTAAGCTATATAAACTATTTAAACCCCCGTCGGATTAGCTGAAAAATGCATTGTCACAAAGCTGATATGTGGTTCTCACAGGACAGCAACGCTACCAACATATGATGATCTTATAGAAGATCATGCATCGCTGTAGAATAAACTACCGTATATACTAACCGTATATAAAGTAGTTAAAATTAGCACAACTTGAAACATCTACAGCGGTAAAATACAACATACACATTAATTATGCATTAATTAAGCAGTAATATTAATCCAAAAAATACAAATATAAAACTAAAACACTGACAGGGACTTGCAGAATGAACAAGTAAATTTAGCTGATTATACTTTTACTTTGTAACTTTTGATTGAATAAACCGGAGCAAAATTAGATTTTTACAATCAGTCCATCTTGAGGATAAATTGATAAAATAAACATGAGTTTAATAAGTTTTCATCTAAATCTTAAACCTACAAATCATAAAAAATCAGAGGCTTCAATTACCCAGCGGGGTACAGCAGCATAAATTCATCCTCCTATAAAAACAATGATACCACACACTCCCACCACCAGACACAGAGCCATCATGCCAGGGATTACTATGGTACCTCAGAAGCTACAAACTGGTTTCCAACATGAACTCATTCTGGATGAACATAAGGATTCTTGGTTTCCCCTCTTTAAGTGCTTCTTGTTCCTGCTAATGGGCTGCTGGGAGGGCAGAGGAGTACATGGGAAACAAGCTTGTTAATTCATCTTACAGCAGGATTTCTATGGGCTTCTCTTGTGTGACAAGAGGGGGTCAAAAACAAAACCAACTGGTTTGTTTGGTTTTGTTATGCAGCAAAAGCCAACCAGTCAATGAAGCACATTCCTCACAGTGTGAACAGGACTGCAGACATGTTAGTTAAAGCTCTGATAATAGCCAGGATAAGAAAGTACTAAACTGTGGTCTTTGGTTCATGTTGGTAATTTCATGTGTGTTTTCAGAACAGAAATAAAAAAATACTGTTAACTGGAGCTAAGATATCTCAACCCTCATTTAAAGAGTTTGGGGGGGGTCCTTTCCAAAACCAAAAACACAAGTGAAAGGACTGGATTAAACTGTGTGTTTATCTGCTCTAACGTTAGCTGCAAACGTCAGCATGTCCAGCTAACTAGTTTAGGCAAGGCACATTTCTGGAGCATTTAATAAACTAACTAGTTACTAAGCTCATTAAATAGCATATAAACGTACCTGTAAATGTTACTTCGGTCCGGTTCGATGCTGGTGTGGTCCTTACTCATCAAAATCACTGCTAACAAACACGCTGTCTGCACATGACTTTTAAGCTGCAGCGCAAGCTTGTTTATTTTGTCCCCTGCTGGAGCTCAGCCTGCCAGCTGCTGTCAATCAAACACAGACACCGATACGCCCCTCCAGCCGGCTGAGATGAAAATTTCCCCAAATACCTTTTATTTATTTATTTATTTTAAAAATACAAAACTATTTACAATACATTTAAAAAAAGACATTAGACATTATTTTAGACTGCAAAAAAGGACGACTAAATCTGATTTCAGTTTGACTTTTTTAGGTGTTAATGAAAATAAGTGTCTGCTTTTGCTAAGTGACTTATTTGTGACATTCAGGGTTGACACACGGACAAAACTTCTTCTCTTGACTTTATCAGATCTAAAGGCAAAGGTCGGTTGATCAAATGAATGATCAAACTGTAACCAGGATGGAAACAGTCAAGTTTACACTGAAACAAGCTTTGGATGTTTCCTAAATAACATGCACAGATTGTTGAGGCACCACAGAAAAGAGGGACATAGACTCTTCTGTACACATGTAAGTTTGAAATGGGGCTTAAATGCATAATGGACAGAGGATTTATCATTATAATCCAGAAGAAGGGCACTGAGGTGACGCTTTGTTGCATCATGAAACAGTTTATCCAGATTGGACGGACTGTTTTGATCTTTAAATCACTTGTATGTTGCGTCAAGAAGATCCAGCATGAAGCCAGTTTGTTGACAGTGAAAACGTGTTTGTTGACCTCAGTTCTCCCCCGGGGGCTCTTCATGTTGTCTTAGATGAAGATGAGGCTGGAGGGATTTCCCAGTGTGTAAACAACAGTGCGATCCCTTTGAGTTCACATGCACATATATTATGTCTACAGGCCACGTGTCCAAGCAGATGATTTTGAGCATCTCCATCCCATCGTCATAACTGCAACAAGTCGGGTAAAACTGGTATTTTCAGCTGTATTTACCCAATAATTCTGGTTTATTTATTTTTAGGTTTGAGCCAAAAAGCCTCTTCATGCTTTCCAGTGGTGATGATATTCATATTTACTAAAGAGAAACAAATGGAGTCCATTTATTGATTAGTGGATTTGTAATTTGCTGCTTTTTCTCTGTTTTATATTATTGTAAATTGTAAAAAACTAAAGTTGTTGTTCCCTCACTTGTTGTATTTTTTAAATTTGCCGGGAGAGATGGTTCTAGCTGAATCTGAGGGTGGAGTTACACTCTAATGTTTAGATAATCGATTACTCATTTCAGTCATTTTTCAAACAAAAGTGCCAAACATTTCCTGGTTCCAAATTCTAAATCGTGAGGATTTTCTGATTTTCTTTGTCCTTTGTGATAAAAAAAAAGAAGATGTATTTGGTTTGTGGACAGTTGGTCAGACAAAACAAGACTTTTGAAGACATCAGCGTGGGCTCTGGGGACTTTGTCACTATTTTGTGATATTCTCTAGACCAGATTATCAGCAGATCAACTGATATTTATAATACCATTTGCAGCCAACCAGTTATTTTCATACAATAGGAAAAACTGTTTCCAAAGCCAGAGTCTCCAAGACGATTCGGCACAATAAACATGAAGCCTTCATTTGGTTTCTCCCTTATCGTCTCGTTGCATTGTCGTATCAGTGCACTTCATTATGTTTCACTCTGTTCGCTGTCAATCAACTGCTGCCCACACAAAGACACAAGAAACTCTGCCAGGATATGGGGTGAAAATTTGGGTGTCTTTGTTTGCTGAAACCGAAGTTAATTTCAAGCTTGATTTGAGGCTAATTACGTGCGGCGTGCGATGCTAACAGATTGGGAGAACAGTAAACTAAAAGGTAGACAGGAGTAAATAGTCGATATGTGAAGCACAAACATTGAAATTTTGTGTGTGATGCTGAGACGTCCTGACAGCTCAGTAAAACAAAGCTGCATCTGTTCTTGTGTTGTGCAGAGACGGATGTGAAAACAGCAGGGGAGCAGGTATGAATCCCTGCAGGCCTCCACGCACTCAGTCTGCTCTCTCCTGTTAAAGCTTGGACCAATATTTCATTGATTTCCCCCCCCCCATTTCTGTGACAAGGTAGAGAATAGGTTTCAAAGACAACACATCCTCAGAGCTCTAACCCAAATTGTAGCAGCAGTGAAAAAAGGCTTGAGGTTGTCGTGCCGGTGGGACTGCAGTCTGGCCGGGCTTTGCCAGAGGGGCTCGCCTGGTTAGGAAACAGCCGCCATGACCCACTTCTCTGCTCTGTGTGAAGCTCGTCTCTGGATTTGATGTGGTGAAACGGGCTGAGCAGACCGGGAACAAAAGGTGGTTTTATCTTTATGATCTCTTAAAGTGAGGACCTCAACTAAAAGTGGCTGTACATAAATGGCAGTTGAATATGACCGATATATTGTTAACAGTGCTGGAATGTACATTTACTTAAGTACAATTCTGATTTACTTGTACTTTACTTGAGTATTTCCATTTTATGCTACTTTATACTTCTACTCTACCACATTTTGTAGGTAAAAATTGTACTTTTGATAACTTTAGTTAATTTGCAGATTTACATTATTAATACAAAATATAAATCAACAAATACATTTTGATATGCTATTATAGATTAAGCTACCCGGCAGTATATGAAGTAATTAGAATTTGACCCACATTTACCAGCTGCATTAAAGTAATATTTACACATTAATCCATCAATTATTATAATCCATTAATATAATATATATGATTCTGAAATGGGCTATTGTGCATAATAAATACTTTTACTTTTTGGACTTGAGGTATATTTGGATGCTAATACTTCTACTACTACTACTAGATCCGAATACTTATTCCACCACTGACTGGAAAGTACAATTAAATACAGTCCTGCATACAAAGTTGCACAAACTTCGGTTTTGTTTCATTCGCACAAAGCAAAGCTGTCTTTCACTGTTTTGTCCACATTTTTTGAGAATGCGGCCGACATATTTGAATACAACTTCATTGAAATTGTGAACAGACAAACTAATTGAGGTTCAGTGCGCACTTTGTGACTAGTTGATCAGTACATTTTAGCGGTGCAGAAAAGGTGATTAAAAGAGTAGTATGAGTAATGCAACATGCAAAATTAAAGAAATTGTACAGTGTCTGACCATCTTAAGAGCAGTAGGCCAGTATATGTGTGTGTAAAAAAAAAAAAGGAATACTACTACTTACTAAAAACGTCTCAAAAGCCTTCGAATATTGTGCAAATTTCATTCAAAAACAACAAATGAATCCCGGCTAACAAAAAACGAACAAGTTGGAAAGTCTGTTCTAATGTGTCCTACTCGGCTTTAGTTGTTGGAAGCTGTAATAAAGTTTTCTTTATTCTCCTTGTCTTCTCAATAACGTTAGTTCACACACACCTGTTTGAATCAAATAAGCTCCTGGTTCGGTCATAATTTAACAACAATTCTTGTAACTACAATAAAAAAATGTCTCCTACAGATCCAGTTAACCTGTAAATTCCTGCTTTCTTGAATAAAGAAGAAACATAACCAGTTGTGATCAATCCCAGACAATTATCCAGTGGGAGGAAACATTTTTAAAACTGACACTAGCTGTAATGACAACAGCAGACGTTTTCTCGTGTATTTCATGAGCTTGCTGCAGTGCAAAGCAACAAAAAACTCGAGCTGAGCACCAGAAAAGATTGAGAGTCATCAGCATGAACTTCCACCAGATTATTAACAAGTGAAGAAAACTTTTATTTGACACCGACGTCATACTGTTGCGTGACGTCCACAGCGATGCAGACTTGTTCTTTATTTGTATCTCATAGCACTTTGTGTTTTCTGCAAATGTCCTCCCTTCCCCCTCAGAATAAACTTAAACATTCAGCCATTGCTGTGGAGCAGGATAATAAAAGAGCTCAAGTTGCCCTTGTGTTCATTCACTGAAGACGTAGTAGGGCAAACAAACAAGGAGAGTGAAAGGCTAACCCTGTTGTTTGGAGTCAACTACATCCTGTACAGTATAATCCCTAAACAGAGGTCTTTTGTTGTGAAGGGCTGAGCTAACTGCAGGGCGTGGTGGTATTACTGTACCATACCTCGACAGAGCTGTCAGGATGAAATACGACTGCCTTCAACACACACAAAAACCAAGAGAAAGAGGAAATGGGAGCCTGATGTAAAGAAAAAATAAAACCTAAAATAAAAGCTTTAGCATTGTTGTTTTGTCCTGGAAACACCACATAGATTATAGTTCAGACAAAAAAAAGGGCATGCGGTCGACGACCTTAAATCATATTCATAGCTCTGAACAAAATCAGGTCATTTCATAATGGGAATGTTGTATCCCAAAATGACAGACAGATCCAGCCTCAGTGTGACAGTGATGTACAGTAAACGCCCCTGCAGGCTGGAAACAGGTTGAGCATGGCAGTGATAAGTGAGAGAAAGGCTCACCAGACTTGTTATTATAACAGGACGTGGCCATTTGTGGCTTCACTCGGCACACATCCAGCTGCAGGGCTGCATAATATGAGAATAGGAAATTCTGCTGATAAACTTTCTATTGTTCCAAAGTGCCAAGCAGACCAACAAAATAAACACAACATGGGCTTGTCCGCTGGCTCGTCCAAACAACAACACTGGCCTCGTGAGATGGTCACATTATAACATAACGGTAAGAAACATATAAAACTAAATGGATTTCAGTCAGAAACACTTACATCAAGAAACTGACTATTTATAGCAAATGGTTATATACAGTTAGATTTGGTGAAAAAAGGCTCCGCTCTTTCAGAGAATCTGAACATGATTGGACGTTACTAATCAGCTGGAAGTCAAGCGGGTGAAGAATGAGCCGGTGATTGTGAAGCATGAATGAAGCAGCTGTTGCCAATCAGCCAATGCCTTTACTAACAGTATGCTCCATTTGTAGAGGGGAAGGTCTCCCGAATACAAAAAGAATTGCAAATACAATCACGTAAAATAAAAAACATGAAGCCGAAAAGATAAACGTAATTCATTATGAGCATGCATACCATACAGGGGTTTAACAAATAATAACAAACTCTTCACAAAAAATGGCTTAAACTATTAATCATCTGCTACAACGGTGGATTGTATTTTCTTGTCATGAATTTTGAGGCTGTTTCTGTTGACATATAAAATAGTTTTACAGTTTTTTGGGGGAGGAGCAAAGCATCTGCAGTTTGGGTCAGAAGATTTGGTCTCCTGCTTTAAAAACTCACATGTGCTGATTAACAGGTGGCTTACAGCTGATCACTGCTGCCAACTGCCATTCAAACTAATTGGATCCACCTTTTTAGCAGTGTGTGTAATTGTTAAGTCATTTTTATTTATATAACCTAAAAATTTTAATTGTTTCGAGGGTTTTACAATCTGTAACAACACTCTCTGTCCTCAAACCCTCGATTTGTATTTAAAAAACAACAACACAAAGACACACAAACAAAAATAATCCTTGAAACTGGAAAAAGGTTCAAAAATGATGGAAGAGCAACAGTGGAGGGATCTCTTCTTAACAACTGACAGACATGCAATAAGTGTTGTAGTGTGCAGAGGGAGCAGTAGAATTACAAAATGGAGACACTGAATGACAATATTAAGCCCATTGGTTCCTACTAAAGACATAAATCTTCAGGTCGTGAGTTTTGTTTAAAAAAGAAAGCAAAGTAATTTCCTTTAACAGCTGGGCACTGTAGTGTTGCTGAAAACAGGAGAAACTACTGCATTTGTCAATAAATCCCATGAAAAGACCAAAACCAACAATGTGTTAAACTGTCTATCAGTACTTTTCGACTTCTCTACTCTCAGCTCCGAGGTCACTGGTTCCTCCCGAAGATAAAAATCCTTACAAAAAGGTCACAAATATATAGTTTTGTTCTTAAAAAAGGCTCAGTTATTTTCTAAAAGAGCGGGGCAACAGAGGAATAAGATATGTCAATATTTGGATACACAGGTAATACTTAGTACGATCACTTCATTGTTTTGGTCTTTTCATGAGATTTGTTGACATTAACAAAAACATTACCAGACTTACCCTTTAAGTGTAATAAGTAATTGTGATTGAATTACTTCAAAATTGAAGACCAGTTTCGTGTGTTTACACATATGAATATTGATTAAAAAAATTTACAGTGTATAGCTGAAGTTTGTCTTGGCAGATTAAAAAAAAAGTTTATTAATAGAAAGTCTCTTTATACAGACAATCATACAGTACAATCAAATAAAAACACAGTAAATATAGATTGTAGTCTTTTAAATCTAAACATCTAACAGTCCTCTAGAGATTTCGTTAGCGTGCCCTCAGGACTCTTCTTGCTCACAAACAAACATCCTTCGCCTCGCTTGAAGCGTAACGTGGCCTCCTCACATTTCGTGCGCATAACGAGATGAAATGTGGTCTTGGTAAGTGGGTGAAGCCGGGATGCGGGCTCAGTTCAGCAGCCGTGGAGGAGCAGCAGAAAAGCCTCAGGGGAGCTTCATGCATGCAGGTTATATCAGGTCAGGATTGGAGCTGGATACCCTGCAGCGGCCGGCGTAGTTGGTATCCTGCCCTGTCTTCATTCCAGCTGTCTGCTGAGGGACCAGCTCTGGTGGAATTGGTTTAGCCCCAGGTAGCGGTGAATGAGGAATCCATATTTTGAGCTAAGTAGGGAAATCTGCACTGCTGTTCAGTGCAATAACCTCAACATCAGTGGTAAAAACCAGACGTGTATGGCTCAGAGTCAAAAGGTTGGCTTTTTGCATCGTTCCTTTTGCTTTTCCATCTCAAAAAAAAGGTATATTTTATAGTCGTTGAGCTGAAATGAGCTTTGGATAGAAATGCAGACCAAATGGCACATGATTTAAATTTCCAAACACTGTATTTCATGCAAGAATAATACAACAAAAACACCATTTCCCAGGATCGCAACACATCACATCTCTGACTCAAGCCCCAGTTGTTTCATCCATGACTTGGAATATGAAATGATTTACGGTGAGGCACATTTTTCACCCACATTAAAACTCACAGCTGCTCCCCCGAGCCAGAAGAACACAAATATAAACATCACTTAAAGTTCCTGCGCCCAGATGAACTCAATAGCAAAAACAAATGGCTGGTTAAGTCAGGCACCGAGCCTTGTGTACATTCTTTCACCAAATGGATTTTGCATCTGCTGCGAAGGTTTGTGTCTCTTCTTCAGCATCTGCTGCTTGGAAATCTGAATATAACATCAATCTGAGGTGGTAAAAGTTTCTGGAAATGTACCTGTCATGTGAGAGTGCAGAAACCTGACGGGCATTTGTTCTGTAAATGGAGAGTTTGGAACGTCATAATGGAAAGAAGTAAGAAAAATGTGATTGTGGTGATTATTTTGATGATGATTAAAAATCCACTTGTACAAAGAATATATAAAAACATGCTACTATGAACCATTTTGGAAACATTTATTTTAAGAAAGCAACATTTCTGTCACTAGACTATCAGGCGTTAAACTCAAGATCTTCATACTCAAGGCTGCAACTAACCAAAAAAAGGAGACAAATCACAAACACCAGACACATCAGCAGTTGTTTAACATACATCCATAAAATGACTTAGTGGAGTAAGTATGTACTGGAAATAGATAATACTGGACAGGCAATACAAGATATTAAATATTTATCAACAAATAAGTTCACAAAAAGATGGGGGGGGACTGTTTTTCACGGGCCTCAGCTCAATTATGGTGCATTTGTGCATCCACTAATATACATGTATTGCTTTAATATCTTTTCAAACACCCTCATAGGCCTTTAAACACTCCTAGCTAGTTGATGAGCTGATGGAAGACACCTTTTGCTGATTACGTTCCTCCTGATTGGACCGAGCTGATTGCCTGATTGTCTATTTAACCCTCTAGAGTTATGTGGTTTCTAAGTTGCTGATGGTCTTGTGACAAAAACTGTTGTTTTGTTCCTTTTATTTTGTTCATGTCATCATCTTCTGGAGAAAATGTTTTTTCAAATTTAGTGATTTTGAAATTTTCACATAAACTGAAGGATTAAATGTTCCTTTATAGGCTGAGAAAACTCTCCTACTTCTTATGTTACCTAAAAACATTAAAAAACCCACTGGACTCTCTCAAAACTGTGGCCTCACAAAGCTGAAAAGTGGGCTGCTGATGCTTTTAATATACATTGTTTTCACAGGACAGTGAATATATGAAATAAATGGATCTTTTTGGCATCTGAAGAACCTCTTTTATATACTTGGCGGTAATGCTCACCTTGCTTAACACGCCTGATGTTTTCGGTAAACCTGGAGTCAAAAGCACAAACTGTTTCACTTTGTTGGTTTTGTTTCAGCCAAATTAACCATATAAAAAAGTTAAAAGCAGCTAGTTAAATTCAGGTTAAAAGTATTTTGCAGAGCAGCAACATTTAACAACTCTGCAAAAACTACATATATTCAATCTGAAGGCCCGTGTACAACTACTGTATGCGTGGCTGCTTTTATTCAGATTGACTCTGACTGCATGGGGGGACATGGCATTGAGACGAAACCACTCCGGATGGCCGAGAGCAGAAACTGGATCAAACTGCTGACCACAAGTTTGGCTGTGTTTGTGCATGTTTGAAAGAGAGAGAAACAGAAAGCAGAGGACTTTCAGGTGATGGTAGACATATTGGAGGTTCCTCAGTTGATTGGCTTTCTAAATATAAAACTCATTCGTCTTTAAAAGACTTGAAAAGACATGTTTTGTATTTGAGCAGTTGAGGTTTCCTCACTGGAACATCACATCGATTATTGTGTGCTAACAATCACTGCCTTGTTGTAAACATCTGTTTTGTATGCTAGCTAATGTGCTAGTGGCTTGTAGATTGTTTTCATGGCAGTCAACAGAAACGGGTCAGAAAGGGAACTTACATGAAATAGCTTCCTTCAATAAAACTCAGATGCTGGATATTTGTTCCCTTGTAGTCACAATAACAACATGTCAGTTGGCTTGTTAGCTTTCAAACAAAACCAGTTAAAATGTGTGTTTTGCTGAGTTTAAATGCTAGCGCAGATAAATCATGGAAAAAGCCAAGGCTTAACTGATCTAAATTCAAGTATATTGGGGGCATTTTTTATGCCTTTATTAGACAGCGGACAGTAGAGTGACATGCAACAAAGATACAAGTGTTGTGCCCACTCAGGAGTGTTTCCCTGGTTGGAGAAACAACTCACCAATCAAAGTTTAGTAGACAGGATTAAGAACCAAGACGTCATCTTCCTACATACGTAGCTACAGTAGCTACAGGCGTGAGATCTGTTGTTGTAAGTCAACTTTAAGAAATCACAATTCTGCTATCGCCGCTTCAACTGAAAATGACACTGGCAGGAGGGTTACACCACTCGCTACTGATTGGTTAGAGCAAAACAAAACAGATTAACTCCTTTTCCCAACAAGACAACAATCAGCTAGCATGACCACAAAGTCAGGCTGAATAAAGTAAAACGAAATGCCATTTCAGTCTGATTATCAGCCAACCAGAACACCCCAACTTGTGCTCAGGCTAAAGTTAACTCAAAACATTTTTCAGATAGCTTTCTTTTCCCATTTTTAGTCACGTTAGCGGTGTAGTTTTGGGAATGCTAATGTCGGTCTGTTGGTCGGTCAGCCCGCCATTTTGGTCCAGACTGAAATAGCTCAAAAACTAATGGATGAATTGCCCTGAAAGTTTGTCAAATGGCATCCATGGTCCTCAGATAATGAATCCAAATTGCACTGACTTTTCCACCAGTGCAATCACGAGGTGGTTTTTAGTGAAACTGATACTATTGGTTTATGCTAATTAGCACATTTTAGCATGCTGAGACGCTAAACTAAGATGGTGAACACTGTAAACATTACCATTGTGAGCATGTTAGCGTGCTGGCTTTAGCATTTAGCTCAAAGTACCTCGCATGGCTGTAGACTCTTAATCTTTCTTTCAGGCAACTTTTCTTTTTCCAATTTTGTTGTTCAGCAGATAGCCGGTTCGTTTGACCTCCAGGGTGGTGCCAGACATGCTTTCAAAGCCTCTGCTCCTACATCTTGTTGATGTAATCTGTTTGTTTCCATTTCACATTGGACAAACATCATTAATACCAGAGATGTCCCTCATTTCACCGTGTCTCGTCATGTCTCCTCCGCCCCGCGGCCACATCAAATCCACATGTAAGCCAAAACGCTCGCTTTACTTTTCAGCCGCAGATCCCGGGCAGAGCTCCGTGTCCTGACAACATCAACCAGAAAGCAATCAGAGCAGTTCAGACCCTGTTCTCAAGAGCCACAATTAGATTTGTAGCGTTTTCGCTCCAGACTTGGTGTTGAGCAATGCGCCAGCCCAGACTACTCCCTGCTATGAGTTCATTAAGAAACTACCCACACTACACCCATTCATCTCAGTCAGCAGGGTATGCAGGAAACCAGAACCCCATTTCCAATACACCGCCAGCCATACCAGAGGCACACACTCACACAAAGACCTCAGCACGGATGGCTTGCATTGTATCACTGACTTTCCTTCCTGCATATTCACATATCTGCTCAAGCCCTCTGGTATGATTGTGCTTTGTCCCGACTGTGTTTTGGTAGGATTAAGTTAAGAAAACATTTACAAGCAGGTATGAGGACAGGGGAGCAAAGCCATAGTGAACATGAGAAGTGCCGGCTAAATAAAGCAGGAAGGAGAAAAGGTTAATGTGTACAGTGCAGCCAGAAGAAGCTAAAAGTAGGTCACTTGGCAGAGAGCCGTTTGTTTTGCAACAAAAAGGTGAGTAACAGAACCGGAGTTGGAGGCAAAGGTCAGGAATCCCTCTTAAAATCGCGTTTGGTTTCTGTGTGTTTTTGTGCATATTTGAACGTGTGTGTGTGTGTACTTGAGTGCACTCTGGGGCACTGTATTTCGAAAGCTGGAGGCACTGGCGGTCCTCACCGTCCACCAACATGTTGGGGGGAGTTGTTGCCTCGTTTAGATCCTTCTCTTCCCAGAATTCCCACCCGCATCGGCCCTGCCCGCAGAGCACAAAAGGATGGATGGATCCTCTCCATAAATAACCAGCAGAGCAAAGCCAAAACCACTATGTTTTTCTCTGCATGCTTTGTTTCAAAGCCCCGGACGGCTCACTCCAGAAAGTAGCCGTCCAAATGTGCTGGATCCATCACACGGACTGATAAATCTCTGGCACACATTTGAGTAAAGGAAAAATAAAAGCACAGAATTTTGTAGATAGAGGGGAAGAAAACCGTGAGCTTACATTGAAGATGATCAGATTAGACTGACTTGTCTGCACATGAGATTATAAACACAGAATAATGTCAGAGCGTGTTGATATAATGTGTCATGGAGGGTTAGTCCTTTATGAAGAATTAATCATCTGAAACATCACTTTAACTTAGTGCTGAGATGATTAGTTGACTAGTCCATCACCACAAAATTCATTTGGACAATTGATTATTTGTTTTAGATCATTTAAAGCAAAAATTTCAAAAATTCTCTGGTTCCAGCCTCTCAAATGGTATGACTTGCAGCTTTTGTCTGTTTTATATTATTTAAAATGAATATTTTGGGAGTTTTGCTATGTGGGTTGGACAAAACAAAAAATGAAATATGTCAGTTTGGACTTTGGGAGCTTGTGTATGGACCCCCAAAGTGTTCGATATTAAATGTATAGCTAAGACATGAATAAATTGATCATCAGTGAGTAAATACAGATAAAACAGTTGGTTAATTCAGACCAAAACAAGAGCCAGTAACAACTGTCAGCCAGTTTTACAAAACAATAGACTAAACATTTAACATTTAAAAAATAACACTAAATTGATGATGAAAATATAGGTTACTTGTAACCCTTCTTTAAATGACACACAAAAGACTCACACACATACAAACACCCTCATCATCTCAAGCTCGGCTTAAAGTGTCCCATTTCACTCCCACAATGCTGCAGCTTTAAAGCACCTTGGGATTAGTGATTAAAGCTGTGTGTGCTCACACATCCCTGCAACACACACACACACACCACATACAGTAAACACACACGCACAAACACACTCTCTCCAATCAGACAGGGAGCAGAGGGAGTCAATACACTCAGTCTGTCACCTTGCCAACTGGAGGTCTTATCATGCTTCCAGCCAGGCGGGGAAGCACCTCGCAGCAGAAATGTGAGTGTCAACACATTATCAGGCATCATCTCCCTCAAATCACAGCCCGGACTCTAAATCCTGGACCAGTGGTTCTCAACCTGACGAACCCCCACAGCCCCTTACAAACTCAAGTAGCTTTATCCACGCCAGCCATCATGTTCGAAGTGTGTCGAAAGATTATTTTCATATAACTGAACTGTGTTTAGCTTGGTTTTGATGTTTCACCCATTTGTATATTTTAGCAAACTATAACTTTTTCACCATTTTCCATTTAGCTATTTCAGCCTCTATGTTTAACTGCTAACAGCGTTTTCCATTACTTTAAGCCAACAATTTCAGTCATTTATCCATTATCCATTTATACATTGCTTTTATCTCTATTTCAACAGATTACTCATTAAATTTAGCTAACAGTTTCAACCGTTTATCATTATCGTTTATTATTATTTGCTTTTAGCTAACTATTTCAACTGCTTATTACTTTTAGCTATGTATTTCACATTTTATCCATTATTTTAAGCTAATTATTTCAATCTTTTATCCTTTACTTTAAGCTAAGTATTTCAACTGTGTAACCAGTACTTTATCATTTAGCCATTGCTTTTAGCTAACAGTTTCAACTGTTTACCCATTACTTTTAGCTGAATATTTCAATTGCTTGTTACATTTAGCTATTTAAACGGTTTATTCATTACTTATAAGTGAAGTGTTTATTCATTTACGTTTTATATATTGTAAGTGGTCCTTATTGCTCCGTGTACTGTGTTCACATCCAACATGTGGCTACTTGTTAAAGAGTTACTACTGAAAATACAGAGAAATACTTCAAATGTGTTCATATACAGACCGTGAGCCAGGTGTGTGCTGTGGATTGAGTGACATATATACAGGCTTACTGCTCAGTGGAGTGGATGATTGGGAGCAAGACCTAATTCTATACTGTGTCAATATCACATGACCGTGGTGTACTTGCATTTAAAGTGCAAAATGAGTATTTTTCACCTCTCTTGTTTCCACTAATGAAGCTCTGCTGTATGCAGGGATCTGTATGTCGTCTGAATTTTAAAACTGCTCTTGACACTGAAGCATTATCCTGCAGTAGCTGGTGACAGGATGATGAACAGTTGGCTCTGCGGCAGAATACAAGACCAATCCAGAGGCAAATTACTCACAGGGGAAGGTGTGCCCGAGCAATGTACAATGAATGAACAAGTGAGAGGCATAACAAACAGAGTGAACATTGAACGCTGGATTTTAAAGGATGGCCTTGGCTTCCAGCTAAGAGTAATTCACGTTCACAGTGAGCGTTTACGTGTGCAGCGCAATCTAAGTCTAATACAGACTTTTATGGCCTTGTTTTTCAGTGACCGTGGATCACTTATCACTGCCAAGTTGAAGGCCAAATAAAGCAAAGCCTTTAACTGAGTACAAGGAGCTATTCAGGTCATTGAAATACAACTGTGACAATCAGACGTAAATGAAACCCTTCATGTTAGTGAGGCTGGTCAAACCGGAGCCTTGGAGTGGTTGCTAAAGGCTACGGAGCTATAGTGCTGTGACTGTTTCCTCTGATCTGTGGCTGATTCAGCTAATGATGCAGAAGGGAATCAATCTACTGTAACGTTTGAGCGGTGTGACTGAGAACATTAAGCACAGTGCATAATGTTTGCAAGAGCAGTTTTTAGACTTGGAAATGTGATGACTGGAAAAGACTGATTTTGTTTGGGATCATTGTGTCGGTTGAACCAAAGTTCACTCTCGAGGTGGAAATAGCAAATAATTTAAATCGGATCATTTAATCCAGTTCAATACAAAGATTTGTAGTCACTGAGTATGTATAATAGTTTGTTTGTTGTTTTTAAAGGTCTCTTTCTCAGAGCTACGTAGATGAGAAGATCAATCTCAATCTCATGTCTGTGCGTTAAGTATGGAGCTGGAGCCAGGAAACGATTAGCATAGCTTAGCATAAAGACTGGAAGCAGCGGGAAGCAGCCAGCTAGCTAATTTCTCTAAAAAAAAAAAAAAATTTTTAAATGTTGTTTTCGCATTTTGAGAGCTGTTACCCCCCCCCCCCGGCTTCTAGTCTTTATGCTAAGCTAGGCTAATCATCTCGCAGCTCCAGCTCCTTCTCATCTAACTTTCAGAAAGAAAGTGAATAAGCGTATTTCCCCAAATAAGCTAAGTGAGCGGACCCACTTGGGTAAAATTGACAGACAGAGACCTCTGGGACCCTACCTGGGTCCAATTAGACTGAATATACATCTAATGTGGACAGGGCCTTGGTACCAGATACCAATTGGACTGAAAACCTCTTTTTCTGACTGTCTTCAGTTCAGTCAAGTTCAGTCTGTTGCTGGTTTAAACTGTGTATGAGGTTAATATCTCAGCAACCACCTATCTGCAACAGAATTATCACATCATGATATTCCTGTGGCTTTTGTGACCTTGCACTTAACCCAGAAGTAACATACTAATGTAACTCTTTGATTCAGTCAGTGACACAGGAGTGATAGATTCATTTTTCATGCCATTGTGGCAGCACCTTTAAACTACCTCTTCTTCCAAAGAACAGAAAAAATAAATACCTGAGGTAAGTCTGCAGTTTCAAAGCAGTGAGCAACAGTGTTTTGTCAGAAATACTAAGACTTTACGAGAAGAAGAAAAGTACACAGAGGGAGGATCAGACTGGTCCCAGTTATGTAACTACAAACCGTCTTTTCCTGTCAGTCTCAGGTACATAAATGAGAATGTGTCTGCTCTAAATGTCGCCATGAATCCCTAAAAAGGCAGAATATGATTTCACTTAGAGTGGAATCTAGCCATGCAAATTGTTTTGGTTTCATGTGTCCAGGTTTTCAGATATCTGCTTCTTCAATTAAAGGGTTAGTTCACTCACAATTTCTGAAAAACTGTTTTCTCACTTACCTTTAGTGGAATCTCTCAATGCAGATAGCTTTGGTTATATGTGCCCAAGTTTTGAGAGATGTGGTTTTGAGATTTCTGCCTCCACTCAAATACACTAAAGGTGAATGAGATTTGGTTTGTGGTTATTTCCAATGCAGTGCAAATGCAGGAAATAGGGTGTCATTAAGGTGTGGAGTTCGGGGTGGCGGCACCTCTGACTTTCATGCAGGAAGTACAAGGAGTTCAAGTACCGTCTTTTTATTAACTATAACCAGAATATTTTCCTTATCTTAGCCAAATGTTTTGTTCTGCCTAACTTTAACCATACCCCCAACCATAGTTAACTTGCCATAACCATGACCTTTCCATAACCTTAACCATACCATAGTTGCTTCGTGCAGATTAGTGTGTGGAAAGCAAGAATTTAAAAAAACCTTGGCGTTAGGGCTGGAAAAGAAATATCAATGGTAAAATTTGTTTCCTAAATCAGTGTCCCTGTTACTCTGGATAATCAACAAGCTGTCAACAGCTTTCTTCGGTAAAAATGAAAACATGTTGAGGTCTGTGGATTATCGGAGTGACGAGACAAATTGCTAAATGTATTTTTTCCATTCGCCTCCCTTGTATTGGGGTGGTGAAATCTGAGAGACGGATATCTGAAAACAAATAAAACCAAAAATATCTGCGAAGCTGGATAGTTTGAGAGATAAGTGGGAAAAATATTTTATGGTATTGGGGGGAAAATGAGCCTTTAAAGCACAACTTCTTAAAGTTTAGGGTACAAATGGCAGAAAAGCATCATGACCTCAAATGTGTGTTGGACTCATATTTTCTCACCCTTCCGTGTTTTGTGCATTCCTCTCTGCTGCTGCCCGGCCACAAGGCTGAACAAGGTCACAGGGCACAAAGAAGGAGACACTGAGGACGAGCGGGGGGCCTTGCCTGTCTGAGCTCAGGCTGTGGTGTAGGCAGGAAGAAGGGTGGTGGAGGGAGGGTGGTCCCATAAATCTGCCTGAGCTGGTTTGCGAGAGTTTGAGGGACAGTGTTTCACAGGAAGCAGTGAGGGGTCACCTCCGCCCGGCCTGCACAGAGGAGCTGTTGTCAGGCTGCTCCACCAACCACCAACCACCAACCAACGCCTCCTGCTTCTGTCCATCCACCGAAACAGCAGCGAGGCTCCCTGTGATCTCCACTTATGGAAGATGTATGGCTGCTCTGCCCTCTGTTAAACCTGGGGTCAGATCTGCAGGGGTGCTTATGTAACCCAAAACATCACAGACACCTGGCGGAGATGAAAAGCAGGTGGCTCATTTTTCACTTGCACTATTACCGGCTATTTCCACGCTGAAATGTGCCATAATAACACTGAAAGACCTCTGCATCTTTAAAGACTGGAGACCCTTTCTGCTCATGTAATACAGTAGGTGTGAGACCACAAATACTGTGGCCATGGTGGCAGTTGTCATGACGACTGGGGCTCACCACTTGAGACCACATGCCAATACAAATCTTCCCCCGGCCAGTGATTGTTTGACTTCTCCGCTGAGATTCAAAAGGAGGATTTTTGGGGCTGTAACTCAAGCTTGCAAGAGGAGCTCTCTAAATCTTTAATTTCTACCAACGACGAGCTGATAATGCACGTGAGGCTTGAGCTGAAACCAGCCAAAATGACACACCACTAGAGATTGAAGACTAATGGACTCAATCCAGCCAAATGTTGTGAGGAGGGGATAAACAACCTTTTTTGGCTTATTTCAGGCTGTTTTCTTCCAAAGCGCTGATATAAACAGATGGGAAAATGAGTTGTGTTTGTCATAGGAAACAGGTGCTCACACGCACATAATCACATGCCATACACAGAAAAGAATAGTCCCCCATACCCACTTGTGGCCCAGAGAATGGGCTCCAGCTGGGCATGGTGTATATTACACAAACGAGTGTTTTGAGTGCCTTTACAAGAGGCATTCATCTGAGGATATGAGTGTTCACAGGGGACAATGAGAGCCGATAGGGTCCCTGTGATTGTGATAAATGAGCTGACACAAATTAGAGCATTCGGAAACACATGAGAGGCAGGCTAATTACAGGAGATTTCTACGGTCTCAATAACAAAACAGGCAGATCTACGTCAGGCCTGTGTGTGTGTGTGTGTGTGTGTGTGTGTGTGTGTGTGTGTGCTAAATGTTGACAAATAACTTCTTCTCAGTTGGTTTTCTGTCTTCATGAGATGCAGATCTTGAGTGCGATAACTTTGCAGAGACGAGCTGTGTGCACTGAGGAGGTGTTAGCAGGGTGGTGCAGACAGGCGAAGGCTTTCCTGTCAGCTTGTCAGAGATGAGCCTTGGTGTTTTTTGTCACCTCCATTAGACGCTGAGCTGAGTGGACTGAGGTGACATCTCTGCTATCATCTGCGCCGTCTTCACTGAAGTCAGGGTGAGCACTAAAACAACCTGCACTGTCTTTGCGAAATGCATGTTTTTGGAATTGTATTTTGTATTGTGCAGAGCGATTGAGATTCTTTTGATGTGCATTGTGCTTTGTCATTCATTTCTTCAAATTAACCAGTTCCACCAGTTCCAGGTAGTATTTGTGCTTGTTGATAGAGTCAGCAAATTGTAAAAAAGTGCTTGTCATTTCCATATTGTAGGAAACACCTTCAAGGTACACGGTCTCAACTAACTGTAATCACACTTCACACCTTCACATTCAGGGTTTCAGTGTTTCTGAGAAAAACAACCACCCCTTTCTTTTCATCACATAGAGCCGCAACAACTTTCTGATTCGTAATCAGTGAAATCATGTTTAAAAAATTACTTTAAAGTATATTTGGTAAATCAGACATTATTCTATCTACACATGAGTTAATTGGTTTTGTGAACCAGCTTTCAAAGAAGGATTTGCCAAGACCAGTGAATTACATATTTAGATTCCTCCATATTCTGAAGAGCATTTCCTCTGGTGGAGCAGTAAAGTGCAACAATGACAGTCTTTTAAAAGAAAATGCATTACATCTTCTCCCCATTTTTACCTGTATACCTTCATCTTGTACTCCAAAAGCTGATATCACAAATACCTAGTTTTTGTGCAGCCCGTGTCTTGAACACATGTAAACTATAGTTATTAATGTTTAAGTACTTGTTTGTGTCACCTGAGCTCTGCAGTGCAGGACAGCTTTGGGAAGACGTGTTCAGGATAGGCTACAGCTGAGAGGTAAACTTATTTATTTATGTATTTATTTATTCATTGAAGAGCAGGATGATGGTGTTGGGAGGTAAACAAAACCAACAGACATTTCCGTGCCGAAGAAAATGCTGTAATCACACTTCACACCTTCACATTCAGGGTTTTAATGTTTCTGAGAAAAACAACCAGCACTTTTTTGTGTTCATAATATGGAGCCACAACAACTTCCTGATATGTAATCAGTGAAATCATGTTTAAAAAATTACTTTAGTTAAAGTATATTTGGTAAATCACCTTAATCACCTCCATGATACTAAAAGCCATAGCCTGATTGCCGCAGTTTGCATCAAAATACCTACTTCTTCTCTGAGCCATAACTCAGCTAAACCTGAACACACAGACATGTTACACATATTTATAGATATGAGCATATCATTTCTGATTATTATCTATCATGAATAAACGTCCATGAATCAACTTATATATCAGAGAAGAAAAGGCGCTTCTTACAGTATAACTCCAGAACTTGCATAAGAATTTTCACATTTTTAGGTTTTCTTCAGTATCAAAGTCATCAGTGATAGCTGTCTTTACTTTAATGGGTACATTACAAACAAGAACTTCTACTAGCTAATTCGGCATACTTTTAATGGTACCAATATAATATTGCCAAAACTTAGAGCATGATTATCCTACAAAGAACTAAGACTAAGAGGGACAAAATCTCTTTTTTCATGTTTTTCATTAATAAATATATTTTTAAAATTACTATTGAAGGAAAATAGACTTATTTTTATAAGAATATAGCTGCTCCAGATACACATGATTTAATCTACCGTTGTATTGTGATAATGACGTCAGCTTTGTAACGCAGCAGGGCGTGCAGGGGGGAGGGGGCGTGCAGGGGGGAGGGGGCGGGCTCAGAATGTTCCTGTCGACCAGTCAGCGGCTGTTTATGCAAATGAGCTGGTGGACAGTCAACGTGGTGTTGAGGAGTAGAAAGAAGCGGTGCGGACACGGAGAGGTTCCTACGTGCGTGTTTCTCCCGTCTACGAAGCACTGGATGGCTGGTTAACCACGTAGAAGAACACTCCAGTTATTCAGATGTGCACCTCTTTGATGCGATAAAAGCGGATATATTTCTCACGTTTGCTGGAGTCACAGAGAAGAGCTGCAAGATGAAATACAAAGTAAGTGAAGCGGCACAGATTGGATCGGTAGTTTCTGTCTCTTGTGTGTTCATAATGTATGCTGGAAATTTTTTTATTTACAACTAAGCTGTTTAGAGGAGTCAGAGGAGTCAGAGGAGTCGACGTGGGTGCTTTGATTATGAAACTTTTCCACTTTAGATGTTATGCCGGTAATTACAACTTCTTTAAATGACTGCGTCCGGGTTTGTTTCTGAAAAATGATCTGAAAATAGGGAAACGGCATTTATCAATGGTGAGATGAGAAGAGGATGTTGTCACTCTTCTTGTCAGATGTTTCTGGTTGATGGTGTGAATGTCTCATTTGAGGCTGCTGTTTCTTGTGTGATCATTCCTATCTTCAGACTACATTTATTGCCATCACAAATAGAGTAAAAACGCACCCCCCCCCCCCCCTTTTAAAAAGTAGAAATAGGAACAGAAATAGAAATATGTTGTTTCTGTTGTTCTTTTCATCATTTGTGCTCAGATTCTACTAACAGTGTCAAAGACAAAACATTTCACTGAGAGTCCAAATGACCACTTAGTAGGTATAAAAAGCACATGAGCACATTCGTTATTGCTCTGCAGCGTCACTTATGTCCCCGTTAATGACCCCACTTATTGCTGTTGGACTTTGTTTGGTTATTGTTTTATTTACCAGAGATTAGGCGTGGGCAATATGTATAACATCTCTATATTGTGATGTATGTTGTCTTGAAACTCAAAACAGTTTATTTTTTTTAAAATACTTCTATCAGGGTTGCAGATAACAATTATTTATCCATTATTGTCCCATACTGTACTGTTTTACATTCTCGATTGATCCATTGGTCTTTAAAATGCCAGCAAATAGCAACAATTAACAATCACAGGTTTCCTGAGCCCATGGGGACGTCTTAAAATGTCATAACTCAAAGATATTCAACTCTTACTGTCACATGTGACGAAGAAAAGCAGCAAATCCTCAAAACTGAGAAGCTGGAACTAGGAAATGTTTGGCATTTTTGCTTTATAAATGACTTAAACGATGAATCGATTGTCAAAACAGATTCAGAATAACTTTCTGTCAATTGACTAATTAACTAATCTTTTCAGCTCTACTGTAATAAATGACATTTTCTCAAAACTCAACTGAAACTTAATCAATAAAATAACCAGAAGTGAAAGTCTGGGGGGTGTTAAAGGGAAAAGCTACCTCTGTATAACTGGTACAGAAAAATATCTTGAAAATGAATCACATCCTCATAAAATCTCCTTGGTGCTCAGGTCTTGATTCGATCTCTCTGACTGCTCTTTACCTCAGCACGTAGCCAATCAGAGGCTCAGTTATGACTGCCACTGTGAGTCACTGTGAGGATTATTTTGTGGTGGACAGCTTGTTGCAGCCTGATGTCAGCTTCATCTGAGGTACAGGAAGTTTTGTATTGACTTTTGTAGAAAGGTGACATGTTTTGACCCCTGCTTTGTGAAATCACTATTTGGAAAACACAGGACATTTAGCAAGAGACTTGGTGCCTTGAACTGTTACAAGTCTCACCATATTAGGGAAGCAAAAACTCTACTCTGTCGTGAAAAACCCGGCAAAGTGTTTGAATGATTCAGGGGCTTCACTTTTTCACTGGCTGTTTTCTGAAGTGTGAAGTAGCCATTTGCCAGAGTTTTGGCTCAGACTCTCAATTTGACACAGTTCAAGCGGTAAGCTGTGCAATTTGGGTCTCTTTTCTTCAGCGTGTGCTGGGCCTGGGTGTCACTCTTTAGCAGGGTGTGGTTGTGATTGGAGGGCGTCCACACTGTGTATCTGCGTCATGGTCCAAACTGACTCATTGCCCTGTTAAGTACACAGTTGACGGAGAGGAGGGAGCCGCAGCAGTCCAGGGTGATGGTGATGGTTTTGGGCGCAAGGCCAGTGAGCGTAGCAAGGATTTCAGGGGAGGAAACAACTTTGACCAGGTCTCCATTGATCACTGTTGTGAACACCAGCTGTTATCTGTCTGTAGGAAGGGGATCTATACAGAATGCAGTCTCGCTGACGTAAACCTGTGTCTATGCGTCTTTGTTTGCCTTTACCACATTCAGGCGAGATAGGGAGAGCATGGAAATCACGCAGAGTGCTCTTTGCTTATGATAAACATATCCGCATTATGCAACACCGCCAGAGGAAAGTAGGGTGGCAGGGAGGAAGAAGAAGAAGAAGAAGAAGAAGAAAGCTGGGAAATGAGGCAACCAAAGAGGCCTCGTCTGGGTTAGATGACATATGTTGTGTCACTAGTGTGTTTATGGAGTTTCTTGCAGGTCGACCTCTCACAGATCTTTTAAATAGTGTGAAAGTTTACTCTGTCCCCTATCACGTCTCAGATCTGTGAATTATTCACAGCGATATTAAGCGCTCCTTTCCTCGTAGAGTGGTAGTGTTTCAACAGAAGCTTAACGAGGTCGCCCCAGCGTTTGGCGCCCCGTCACATGTCCTGAGGTGAGTCTGGCCAGACGCTCTGACATCAGAGATTGTTTCCAGCGGGTGTTCAGGTGTGAAGGGAAGGCTCTTGTCTTCCATAGGTCACCTAATGCGTATAATCCCCGCGCACACAGACGGATCTCTTACAGCATCGGTGAGGCCCAGGGGTTTCTGACGAGGAAGAGCACAACAGACAAAGAAAGAAAGAGATGACACCTGAGAGAGCTTAAAGGAGTAGTTCCAACATTTTGGGAAATACGCTTATTCGCTTTCTGGTGGAGAGCTAGAGGAGAAGTTTGATATCACTATCAGTAAATATGAAGCTGGTGCCAAGAGAAAATTAGCTTAGCTTAGCATAAAGACTGGAAACAGGGGGAAACAGCTAGCCTGGCTCAAGCTATAAGTTAACCTACCAGCACCTCTTAAGCTAACGCTTGTTTTGTTTACTCTGTACAAAAATCGATCGCCAGGTAGCTTAGCATAGCATAAAGAGTAAACACTTTTTTAAAATTCTTTTAGAGTTTAACCCTCTCATAAAACCTCAACTTTTTTTCTCTTTGGTTTTTGGATGGATTAGTCTTTATTTTTTTAACTCTTACTGTCACATGTAACGAAGAAAAGCAGCTGTCTCCTGGCTCCACCTTTATATTTACCGTACAGATCTAACTCGCCACGAGAAAGCAATTAAGTATATTTCCCAAAAATGTCACATCATTCCTTTAAATTGTTACGACACAACTTTCTGGGGTATAATACGTTTTTTTAAAAGTCCTATCGCCCACAGACTTCCACAACCTTTTAACTCATTCCTTCGTAGCTGACGTAACTGTTGCAGAAATAGTTTCACAGTGAAGAGTGATTAGGTGAACCCCCTATTCTGGCCAGTGTGTGTGTTTTCCTCAGTGTTTCTTTTTTTTATGGGTTCAGGTTCCAGGCGCTGGTCCAAAAAGCAAAGTGGGCTGGAGGAGAGTGGAGCAGACATTGTTCTGAGGGGGAGGAGGAGGAGGAGGATCTGTGATGCTGAAAGGGCCTGCAGAAAATGAAAGAGAGAGGAAGTTGTGGGGGGAACGAGAGGGCAAACAGAGTTGGATGTATTGTGGGGGAGGGGGGGTGGGAGCTGGGAGGTCGAGGAGCGCCCCGTGAGAATGGGAGCATTTCAGGCGATTGTGCGTGGGAAGGTTGTTCGGAAGATGCACATGATTGTTCCAAGGTGCCCCTTTACATTGGTAATGAGTCTGGCAGCGGGGCACACCGGGATACCAAGTCTTTTCTTGTCTGCGGCGGCGTTGTGTAGAGCGAGATCATTTGTATTCTTCTGAAAGAAAAACAATCCTTTCCTCTGCTTGTTTAGCGATCAACCTTTCGAGAAACCCCTGCGCACATTCCAAGCAGTGAAACAGCTTTTCCGTGTGGCTTTTTCCTGCTTCCACAGGCTGTCTGTCTTAATATGAGATTAAATTCAACACAGACCATTTGTCAACCTCACTGCCTGTTTAACAAGTCGTGGTATTATCAAGCTGTGACGTCGCGTTTTTTCAGCATTTTCGGCACATTTCAGTGCAGAATTACTTGCCCCTGTGCCCCAAGTTTGCTCCTGTGCAAAATTTTCTGTGAGCGTGAAGAGCTTCTCCCCCAGCGAGGATGAATAGCCGTCCCATAACCCCCCACCCCCGACCCCCCAATCCCCCGCTGCGCCCTCGCACCGTGAGCCAGCCATTAACATTTGAAAACGGTCAGCCGGGAGAGAGACTACATTGTGTGCTCATTTCACCCAGAGAGAGGGAGAGAGAAACTACCCTACATCAGTAACAATGCATATAATCATTTCCATGTTTGACCTTTGGCGGAAATAATTCTCGCCATCCCCCTTCCTTCCCACCCGAGGAATGCCAACTATTTTGCAGGGTCATCTCTCAAGATGTAGCGGGCCTCTGTCAGCTTGGTTCGACCCTGCAGTGAGTCGGTCCTCATGGCAGATGAGACGAGGCACGACAGCTGGGAGCACCGGGGAAGAAAAGTGTTTTAATACCTCTGAACTGAATTAGTACACACAACCTGTAGTTTGTGCTTTCAAAATGTGTTGTCACTGTGACTGTCAGTGGCTTTAGCTGGCTGAACAAATGTGACGTAAGCATGTATGTGCATCTCAGTAGAGCTGAAAAGATGAGTTCGATAATTGATTAATCGTTTCAGTCACTTTTTAAGCTAAAATGTCAAACATTATCTGGTTCCAGCTTCTCAAATGTGGGTTAGGGTTAGGGTTTGGCTTAGGGGTAGATCAGGTGTCAATTTGGTGCATTCACCTGTAGGTTTTTGTGCAGGTGCAAAGAGTGATAGAAATTGTAGTTGTTGTGGTTGAAAAATTGGAATCTGGTCCTTTTCTACAAAAGATTTCTCTGTGTGGTTGTTGAAAGTTGGTGCAAAATAGTCCATATTCTCTGGTTCAAGCTTCTCAAATGTCAGGATTCTGTTTCTCCTCAGTGAATTGATAATGACAATAATTAGTTAGCTTTAATCACAACTTCTGACTGGTTACCCACAGAAATAAAGAAAATACAAAATGTAAAAGCAAAGTACATTTCCAAAAGCACAGAAGCGTTAAAAACTGTGAATCTTTCTCTCTAACAAACAAAAGATTCTCCTTTTATCTCAGATGCCCTTCATGTTTCAAAGGAAGGAAGATGGCAGCCGCAGTCGTTCAGCTTTTTGTGTCTGCGAGATCTTTTGCGTGGCGTGAAATCGGGAGGACACTGGAGTGAATCTCCATCTCATTCGCTATTCCTATATGTAAAAACCATTCAGTGTGGCCCTGCAGAGATACCATGAAACATATTTCACATCTCGGCTAATGCCCCCCGGAGGGATTAGCTCGTCTCCGGGGGTTACCACGATGCACTCATGTACCCTTGGCATCGATGCCAAGCTTGGAAATAATCCACCTCACAGAGCACTTATTGGCTGCGGCCCCATGAATACCATCCATACTGTTGTTTTGTTGTGTTGCTGATGCTTTTTTGATCCCTGTAGTGCAGAACATTGTCTCTTCAGGGTCAGAGGTCAGTGTCAGCAACCAAACAAAGCCTCTATAGCTTTCAGATATTCGTAGCTTTTCTCAGAGACACATCAGCAGCATGGACGCCTGCCAACATGGGTCCTCAAAGTGAGGGACAGTTTCTCTTCCTGCTGCTTCACACCATTCACACAATCCTGGAATGACTTGGCAGAATATGAGAGGCAACGTTGCACAATATGTTTCCCCCAGCAGCTCTTCCAGTTCACAGAATTCGATACACTTTTTTGAGAGAATATCTCCAGTGTGGCTTTCACGTCTAATTATAGGTTGTACTTGGCGTTCAGGACCAGAGCGATGGAGTCCAAGATGTGAAGTGATAAGACTAGGTCAGTCGTAGACTGGATCTCTGCAGGAGGCTGGAAGTGCTGCAGGCTAAGAAGTGGGACGGAAACAGGGGAGGGCGGTCATGTCAAGTTACCTTGTAGTTTATGTGACAGTAAAAAAATAAACTGATGAATGGACAGAGAGAGGAGGAGCTGGAGGAGCAAAACATTACTCAGATCACTTCCTGTGACTTATTCAAAATGATTTTTACTGCTGTCATTGGCTGAAGTCCTAAAGTCCACAGTCAGATTGGTAGGAATTGGGCAACAGATGATTATTTTCATTATAAATTAATCTGACCATTATATTTTTCGATTAATTGATGCATTGTTTTGTCAATAAAATTCCAGAAAATAATAAAAAAATGACCCTCATAATTTCCCAGAGTCACAAGATGACCTTTTCATATTGTGTCCTGTCCTGAGGACTAAACTGCACAGGACTCCGAAAATAGAAAAATATTCATGTGTTATTTTGACCTACTAAAATTTACATACTTATTTTTGTTTTGTTTGCAGGGAAACTCCACAATTCTGACAAAGTTTTAGTCATTCATATTCACTGACTGATCAAAGAGCTCAGCTCTCAAACTGAGACTTTTAGATGGTTAGATGCAACATGGCGACATCATATCCTGTTGAAGACACGCTGTTTTAGATGTTTCCGGGTGTTATTAGATTTCTTCGCGAGAGCTGCAGCTCGTGAATCACAAATAAGAGGGAGAGGGAAGTTGGTGGGTGTCATATTTACACTGGGGACACAATAGTCTTTTATGCAACACCAGGCAGAATGAATAGAGCTTTTTGTGTCAGTCTGGAGGAGCTTGGTGTGCTGTGTCTTGATATCTGTGCTCCGATGAAACTCTTCAAAGAGAGAACAACAATTAGTCACAAAACAAAATGATGCTATTAAGTTTGTTGGAAAAGAAACAAACCAACAAGCCTGTGATTTCTCTCTACTCATCAACGATGACCACAAGGCTGGAATAAGCGATTGATTGTTTAACAGTTAGTTACAACTCTGTCATGCCACTGTAACTGTGTCAGAAGTATTGATTTACAGCTGTTTGCATAAGATATCAATCAGTCATTGTGTGGCAGCGGTGATCACGTTGCCCTGTGTGCTTATAGGCTTAAAATGAAACCACCAAAGTTGTGACACGGACCTTTTTTTTTCCCCGCAAGAAACTCTTTCACGGAGTTTCACCGAGCCTGCTGTGTAATTATGTTAATACACGGCCACCGGCTTGTAAACAGGCTGTAATCAGAGGGTCAGCCTTCCTGAAAACTATCCAAATGAAGAAATTACCATGTACTCTGAGCTCTGAACCGCTTCCCATGAGCCCTCCCTACCCAGAACCCTTCACACGGCCCATTTATTTGAACTGGCTCTCACCCGCAGCAGGCCGCACTCTGAGGAGCGGCTCGTAAAAAGTCATCAGGTCCTCATTACCGTCATTACTATAATTATTTTCTATATTTAACCACGTGAAATGAGGCCAAATGAGTGTGCTGGTTCACCCCTTTCTGCGAACCACCCCGGGACACGTGTTGCAGTGGTACGGCCCTAATTTTCACACGACGAGGTACTGCGTGACGTTCTCACAGTTGGAGCATACCACTTTTTTTTTGGGAGCAGGTCGTTTGTTTGGGTCGAAAACATCCTCATCTCTTTGAAAGGAGGGCCGCTCCCGTTGCCGTGGGGATGCGGGTTTCTGCTATGTGGTGCGGTTGTGTTTTTGGCCGCAGTAGCAGGAGAATTTGAGCATTTGTGCCTGTTTAGCCAAAGCCACCTTCATTATTATTAGATTGATGTGTACCCCAGAGAGGCCGAGCCAAAACCACCCAGTGAGCTCTTGCTGAAAGCAAAGGTGGGGCCCTTTCAGCAGGCGGTGAAGTTACATAAGGGACGTTTTTATTTTTGGATTGGTCATCAGGCTTTCCGCACAAATGAGAGGACGTTTATACTGTTTGTGTTCAGGCGAGACGCCGGTGGAAAAAAAAAAAAAGCCTTGTTGATGTAGAGGCGTGTGAGTCAGACAGAGAGAGGGGCTCAGACAGCTGGGTCTTCAGGCTGTATATCGAGCTCCAGGTGCGAATCTGGACAGCTCAGCTTTGCACGATTCCTCGCTTTCTAATGACGAAAACATACGAGGCCGTGAGAGCGTCTCTAACGCCAGATGTTGCAGAGGGGCAGTATGAGACCTGGCAGACCCTGAAATAAAAAAGTAAACGTGTGACGGATTTTCCTTTTATCTTTTATGCTTTTTAATGTCTTCTGCACCTGATCTGTTTTTCAGAATTAGGCCAACGTTTGTTCATCTTTAGAGCTGAATCGATTAATCGTTGCAATACATACGCTCACATGGGCCTAAAAGGTCTGAAACGTAGCAAAGAGCAAAGCCATTAAAAGACCTTAAATGTCATCTTGACATAAGATCTTGTTTTTACCATCTCTAGCCACCTCTGCCATCCTGTGTTATTTCTTGACTTGAGGTCAGGGCCAGAAACTCTGCATATTTACATTAGGAAGCAGCACAACGCCTCTCGCCTCGCTGAGTTCTAACAGATAACTTCCTGGAAGCTGACACTCATCTGTGGGTGAAGCAGAAGGGGCCCTCCCTGCCCGCCTGACAAATGGCAAACATGTGTGTTTATAGGAGGATCAATGGCAAGTGGTGCAGTCACCGTGTTGTGACTAGCCAATGTTTATGCCATGTGACGCCCGCTTTAATAGTCAGTTTCACCTGCTCCGATGACAGTGGTGCAGCGGACTGAAGCTAACAAAAACAGGAGCCAAGTCTTCCCCTCTTGGCATCACTTCAGAAGGATCTGCATGTAGCTGTTTGTTTGTTCAATATGACTAGGGGTGATGTTTTGTGTGTGATTATGTTTGAAATCTACTCCGGCTCATCAACTATTAGTGGTGGAGGGGCTATAAAAGTGATCATGATTTCCATTTATATTGTCTGTATGTTTACCTGCCTACAAGCTCTGCCCCAATAAAACTAAACCGCAGCGAGAACAAGAGGGTGTGTGAAAATGTGTCCGACATTTCCCTTTCTGGGATCCTTGTGGTCCCCAGACTCGCCACAACAGATGATACTCTACGTGTTCATGTTTGTTTTTTCAAGAGTGATGTCTGACTTGTGAAAAAGTCCAGATGCAGAGCAGTTTGCTTAGAAACTGCCAGTGGTTTCGATGATTACAGCTTGAGCTTTTTACCAAGGTGTTAGTAATCCTAATTGACCTTCAAGGTGTAATGATTACAGCATTTATCACCTAATATTAACCCGTGTGTTTTGTTGACATTGGCTGTACTTCAGTGTCAATGTAATAGTGATATTTGCAAAATCAACCAATTTCTTTTGCTTTAAATATCTTTTTCTTTCATCTGACCTTATTAAAACCAAATATGTAGA
The DNA here is from genome assembly GCA_002120245.1 of Maccullochella peelii. Classification (NCBI taxonomy): domain Eukaryota; kingdom Metazoa; phylum Chordata; class Actinopteri; order Centrarchiformes; family Percichthyidae; genus Maccullochella; species Maccullochella peelii. The sequence goes on from LKNJ01000430.1 coordinate 180,095, forward strand.
AAAGTATTGAAGCAGTAACTTTAAACGTGGCGACAAACTGGACCTGCACATTTAATGAAGGTGACAAAATACCAAAATACTCCAGTAACAGAAATCTAAATAGGCTCATTTGTATGGTGGCCTTGAGAGCTCAACTTAGAAAATACATAGTGCAAATTTTCTAAATTCTGAACATTTGTTGTCAAATTGTTGAAGATATTTTCTACATTTGATTGTGTTTTGTCTACCTCTTTTCCTAAGCTGCAGTGTGTTGAGCTTCCACAGCTAGCATGCATTTGGGAGCACTGCATAAAAAGTACTGTCAACACCAAACACAGACATAGAACACATGAAAATCCATTGTATTTAACCAGGTTTTACATTGATCTCAAACAGAAGTAATGCGTCATTTTCTGTAGTTGACCTCTGAAACATGTCATTAATTCAAGTGTTTATGTTGTCATGTTTTATAAGCAATTCTAAAATGTAGGAAAAGTCATGAAGTATCACGGTGAAATGTTATGTTATATATGGGTTTTTTCACACCCCGGACCCCAAACAAAACTAAGTCCTAAGATTAATTTAAAATCTGCACTGAAGCTTCATGAAAGTGTTGGTATGTTGCTGAGCAGAAATGAGCATCTCAGTGTGGTTTAGAGGACGGATGCAAGGTCACGGTTTCTGTTTCCCTGCAAAGCGTAGCCGAGGTGAAATTGCCAGGTCCGCTCGAATGCACACGTTGGTTTGTGATTGTGTGGTTTTGTGAAACTGGCATTCTTGATTTGGCAGCTGGTTACACCGATCACTGTAATCAGCAGTGACAAAGGAGGATGATACGTGCTGTTCTTGTGTCTGTGAGGTGATTTAATTTCTCCTCTGAGCATCAAACACAAAGCAGGACGAAGGGCCTTGTGCAAGAATCACTCGTACGAACAGGTTTGTTCTTAAGTGGCACATATGAGCGATTTAGGAGAATTTGTTCACCACTTTTCTCGTATTCAGAAGAGTACAAACTTAATTTACGAATTTACCTGTCGGACAGTCAGGAACAGACAGTGTAACATCACCTACTGTAATAATATTCTCTCGTCTAATATAATATAAAATCTCCCAGACTGTCACGTCTCCTTGATGGCCTCTCGTATTAGTCATGGACCGCTTTCATGTCGGATCATTACTCTTTATTTCTGTCACAGCACAGCTCTGCTCTGACGACACGTCGTTGCAGCTGTAATATTAATAATTTTTTATTTTTCGGGTCCCCTGACATCATCTTTTTGTTTGTGTTCTCCGTAGTGTGAAATAATTATTAATTTTACTCCAATGAAACTTTCCCACAAACGGAACAGAACAGGCAGCCTTATATAGCGATTTTAGGGACATTGATTATGCTAGTACTGTGCTAACGAACCAAGTCACGAACAGGTGGCATTCATTGGGCTGAAACAAGCCATTTACGACAAATGTGTGAGAGTTTGCTGAATCCGACGTGGAGGACACGTACGAGCAAACCTCACAGAGAGAGAGAGACGTTTAGGATAAGAATATGAAAATGTCCCTGCATGAAGGCCTTTGCACACCGAGGACGTAACGAATAAACAACACGAAAATGCGAAATACTTGCCTGCGAATATTTACTACTTCCAAAAGTAAACTACATAATCTACTCATTATCTTGCATCTGGCGGTGCTGCTCCACGCGTTGTCCTTGAGTTTGTTGTCTTTATAATTTTTGTGTCCTTTGTCATATAATTCAGGGTGCTGAGAAACACAAACAATCAACAGGTCCAGAGTTGTGTGTATGTAACATCCGTTCCGCACAACGTGATTGGTTGATGCTTTTATTCACCGTGCGAAAGCTCAGAAAAATCGACCTTGTTCCCAAAAAAAACAACGACTTTGCTTTTTCGCCACGTAATATTCGCTTTCTGTGTGAAAGTACTCATGGCAAAAACAACAGTTCGAAAAAATATATTGACATGTGAATTAATCGCACGAAAAAAACGCCTCTGGTGTGTAAAGGCCTTGAGGCTCAATGTCTCAGCACCTTTAAACTTGTCTCTTATTTCTCACAACAAATATATCGTAATTGTAACTGGAGCTGCAGTTGTAATCACAGTAATCAGCATTTTGTTTCCTCATGGATGTCTCTGCCAGCCTTGATCAAATTATTGGAATGAGCAGACATCCACATCCGCCCCCATCGGGCGGTGTTGACCTCCGGGGGTCACAATTGAACTTGTTGCAGTTAGTTGGGGGGGGGGGGTGATTGTGAGGGTGTGATTGTGCTACAGGCGTTGCTGGGTACTTAGACAACAGCCAGGGAGGCCAGGCCGGCAGTGAGAGATAACAATGTTACTAGCAGAGAGTTTCACATGGGAACTGAATCAGGCCGGGTAGAAAAGAGGAAGGCCAAAGAAGGTTTAAGAAAGCCTCACACCAGCAGCAGCCACAAAGTGATTCTCACAATGAGCTACTGAAGGGTGAGGCGTTAATAACATACCCGAAAAAAAGGTACTAGAAAGATAAGTGAAACTGAAATATTTCCTTTGAGAAGCTGTATTAAACAGATGCTGTTTCTTGTTTTCTGATAATCCTCACTCTGTTTCTTTTTGATTCAAATGTGCATGTAGCTTTTAGTCTGATTAGGATTCCAGTTTTATCCTCTACTCGGCTCATTTCATCTGATACGAGTGGATTTAATCCAGCTCACTTTGCTGCCAAATGAGAGTTTATGAAGATTTAAAGTCGGCAGCGGTGTTGTTTCAATCCTGCTGTTTCTCCGTAATTTCATCTTCATTATATAAGACATTTATTTTGCCATTTTATTTATTTTATTTTTTTATTACCAACAAGATCTGTAAGGCCTATCTGACTGGGTAGTGGTGCTGTGAAAATAAATTAAGTGGGCTTGTTCGCATGAAACACACAGCTGGGAAAACTGAACAACAAACACTCTCCTCTCCCTCACTATCTAACGATAGGGTGCCCTTGAGCAAGGCGCTTAATCCCTAATTGTATTTATGGAGCTTACATAGCTTAAAGTACAGGACTGTTGTTGTGCCGGGCAGCACCCAGGAGTTAAAGTTTGTTATTATGAGAGTATGAAGCAGCTGAAAAGGAGTATTCATGCTCAGTTAACTCCTTCCCTGGATGAATAAAGGCTAAAGGAATAAGATTGATGCATTTACAGAGGCAATTAGTCTTAAATGCCTCTCTCAGACACAGAAGTGGCACACTCTGGGGCTTTTCCTATCTCCAAAATCTGTGATTTTGAGTCATTATCCCTCAGCCATCGCTGGCCCTCTAGATAACTGTGCCCTGAAGCAAGGTGCAAGCTGAGAAAATCCCATCAAGTTCAGATTGGTTTGAAAGACATCTGGTGTGGAGCTGGGGGCTAATGCAATCCTGCATGGTAATTTGAAGTGCAGAAAGAAGTTCAGCAGCGTGACATTCACCAAAGCGTTTTAAAACTGAGTATTTTAATTGGTGTTTCCCCCTGTTTCCAGTTTTTGTGCTAAGCTAACCAACTGATTCATGTAGCTTCATATTTAGAGTACAGAAATGAGAGTAGTACCAGTCTTCTCATCTAACTAATAGCAAGACAGCGAATAAGCAGATTTCCCGAAATGTCAAACAATTCCTGTAACGTTTAATAGAATTTACTAAAACCTGACAGTATGCGACAGAAGGTAAAAGCTGTTGCTACTTGTTTTTTCTGTTAAACTTAAGCAAAGAACTTTGTCTAAAGTATATCTGCTCTTTCTTTCTGCAGAACCTGATGGCCAAAGCGTTGTACGACAACATGCCAGAGTCCCCTGAAGAGCTGGCCTTCCGTAAAGGGGACATCCTGACTGTCATTGAGCAGAACACAGGAGGCCTGGAGGGCTGGTGGCTCTGCTCCCTGCACGGCCGCCAAGGCATCGCCCCAGGCAACCGTCTGAAGCTGCTGATCGGACCCATGTTCGAGGCCCAGTCGCCGGCCGCCAGCGCCGCTGCCCAGTCCTCTCCTCAGAGCTCGGCCTATCAGCAGAAGGCTGGCTCGGGGGCTCAGGGGATCTACCAGGTGCCACCGTCCCTCCAGAGTCCACAGCAGCAGAGTCAGCAGAGCATCTACCAGGTTCCTCCTGGGCAAGACGTCTACCAGGTCCCACCAAGGAGTACTCTAGCTGCTGATAACACTCCGAGCAAGGTGAGGCAGAACTCTAGTTTACATTTCCCAAGGGCTGCAACTAATGACTATTTTCATTATCAGTGAATCTGTCAATTTTTTTAGATTAATCATTTAATCCAATCATGCACCATGGAGAGCCAACGAGGCTGGACCAGCTGATTTCACATTTCAGTGAAACCACCTGCTGAGGTGATTAGTTGGAAGGAACACCTGTGAATTATTGGCGCTCTGTGGCACATTACTTACCCATCCCTGGTTTATTCAGCCCACTGTGACATCTTACAATTGTTTGTTTTGTCCGAGAGGCAGCCCAAAACCTAAAAATGTTGAATTTACAATGATATAAAGCAGAAAAAGTAGCAAATCCTCACATTTAAAAGGCTGGAACCAGAGAATGTTTGGCATTTTTGCTTGATAAATGATAATTAATCGACTAATCGTTGAGCTCTACATTTTTCCAAAGGGGTTGTGCCTTCCATCCTTTCATACATTCATGACTTTCACTTTAATTGTGTTTAAACATAGTCCTAAAGTAGTGGGGTACAGACTTTGAAAAACTGGTAGACAGGGGGATGAACGCATAGATGAATAGAAAATGAAGAAATTAGTGGGTTTAGAGAGAGAGAGAAAATGGAGACTGTTCGCTGAGCCCTGAAGACAGTTCTTTGGAATCAGAGTGGATTTAAAACATAACATCAACTCTGGTGAGTGTGGCGTTTGCTGTCTTGAGTGTGGGTATTACATGTGATAGGACATGGCATTTACACCGTGACCTGTTATCCTGCCAGCCTGCCACGACTCTCATCAGTGTGATTGCACACACAGAAAGCAGGAGAGATTGTGGGTCTGCGATGTGAAATGTGGACAGGGTGTGCCGGGCCTGGCGCTTACCACAGAGTAGGGTAGTGTTTTTGTGCAGGGCTCCCATTTGGCTTTTCTTGTACATTGGCACACTGTGTGTAGCTGAGCCAGTCTAAGCCACAGAAGGGCAGTGAATATGGGAAGAACTTGTGGAAAAGCAAACAGCACAGAGCTGTTTTTTGGATTTTGGTGGAGCCCAGCTGCCTGAAAGTAGTTTTCTTCTGTATTTAAATGCTGCACACAGGGTCGCTGGCAAAGCCATTATGCCTGGCATGGTCCTTCACAGTATAGCTATACATACAATCCCCCAAGCAGTGTGTCCGTTATGTATATTTGTTATTTTATGGGCTGGATGGATTTAAAGCATGTCTCTATCTCTGGTCTACAAAAACTAAAGTCAAACTCCTCATTGTGTGCAAAACAGATTGGATAGTTGGGTTAAAGTGAGACTACATTACTTTTGAAAGAAAAAATAACAGGATTTTCCTTTTTATAAACAAAAATTTTAATTCATAAGCAGTAAAACACATCCTTAATTAATTCAGTACACTCAGGTTTTCCCACTACAACCTTACATCTGTGTGGTATGACCAGTCAGTTACGGCAGCTAATGTAAGCTGACGTTAGCTAACATTAGCTACCGTAAGCAACTGGATGTTAGCAACGTTACTGTTACACTATGTTGTGGCCATTTTTCAGCAAACGCTCACCCTTGTTTGCAGTGATCCTTCATTACAAATGGAAGTCACTGGCAGGGGTGTGCTTAAACAGGAAGGAAGAATTTTCCTGTTTATTCAACCATTTAAGTAGTTCTGGCACCTCAGACCAGATCATCCCTCCAGGAGACGGATAGTAATTATATGCTGGATGAGCTTTTGATATCCTATGGGTGTTTTTTTGTTTAAATCAGCTCCAGCCATCATAGAAATGAGCTACAGTGTGCATTTTAGTAGGTAAATAGGCAGCAGGCGCCGAAGGCTTAGAGGACTTTGTGTGATTCACTGTGTGATAAAGTCAGTCGGAGCCAGGGGGCTGTGAGGAGAGACCTGTCAATCAACCTGCACACGGCAGCCCTGTCAACCAACACCTCTCTTTTCCACTAACAGGCCTCAAGGCTTAACTGAGGAATGGTATTAAAAAAGGCTTTGGTGATAACATGGAAAATTAAATGTGCTTCTAATGAGAGTGCGTTTTGTGCTGTAATCATGTTATTGGAGAGATTAAATTAAATCTTGGACGTTTAACTTTCCCTCCAATCTGTGGTTATCAAAGTGGTGCAATTTTCTGTGGTTGTTCATGTCTATTAAATAGAAAGATTTTGACTGTGCGTTATACTTACGTCCATGTGTGTCAGTGTATTGCAGGAGTCCAGACAAGGCTCTGTTGTTTTCCAGTGACATCTGACTGTTAGACAGAAGCACTGTCACTTTCTGTGGCCACAGTCGGCCCTGTTAAAGCCAAACAGTCATATCTGTAGTGAACGATTTCAGGGAAACTGTTGTTGGCTCATAGTTATTTTGGGCATCCAGGGCTCAAAAAGTCCCCTTCATTGTTTGCATAGACATTAACTTAGCTCTTTGGTAAAAAGTCAAAGATGCATACATCAAAACATGAGGAGAGAAGTTCACTACGACTGTGGAGGCAATAATAAAGACATAGTAGAGTTGTGCTACTTATCTAATTTTGGTGACGACAAATTATTATAGCTTCTTCTCTATAGCAACAGCGTCTAAAATTCAGTATTTAGAGTTGTTAAATTTTACCGATCAAGATTTCTCAAACCTAAATTAATTCAAACTGACGACGGCCATATTATAAACCTCTAGTAAAGTTACAGTTATCCACTTTGAAACTCTACAAGCACAGTAAGCTGCTTCACAGTATTTGTGAAGATCATTTCTGTTGACGTGAAATCCAAACCCTGACCTTTGCTCTTCAAAATACCAAACTCAGTCTTGTTTACTACGTGTCTTTGTGGAGCAGTATTGATGACAGGCTCTTAGTGTTGACTCATGCTGCATGCGGTGTGATGTGCTGAGAGCCGATGGAGCTGTAGGGAAAACAGCCATTTTCTTGTTGTCAAGTGCAAACGTGCATGTGAACACACGCTTGCTTCCCAAGTGATTATGGGGACAGATGCAGGCTTCCTAGACTGATAATCCCCTCTCATATTACTCTAATGCCTCCCACAGAGAAAGGTTCCTGCATGTCCTTCACCGTGTGTGTGTGTGTGTGTAGAGTCATGTCTCGTCTGCACATAGCCTCCAGAATGCGTCCTCGGGTTTGCATGCCAACCCCGCAGTGCAAATCCAGATTGGCGACTGGTTATTTTCTCTTCATGTGGTGTGGGGCTCTGGTATATAAAGGCACACTGAGGTTTGGCGCTCTCTGGCTGTTGGGTTTGATGCTGTGGCCTTGTCCTTGGGTGACCCTCCTGGGAGGGTGAGCTGCACAGTTGCCCCCCCACCCCACCCCTTTCAAGGCCTCCGAGCTGGGACCGTGTGGGACAGATGCCTGGAGCTCTCGGCCACACAAAGAGGCTCCTCAGATGGAGGCCAGGAGAAGAAGCCTCGTACCGCCTTTTATCATTCTGCTCTCAGAGGCCCATCTTTCATCTCAGTCTGCTGCTCTTGATTTCCTCTTTCTTCTTCAGCTCTGAAAGGTGTGTCTGTTTCAGTTTCTCCTCAGAGTTCCCGTTTCCTCTGTGCTTCCCCCTCTAACTCAGGCGCTGAGGTCACGGTGTTCAAAGATGGGTTGGGTTCAGAGTTCAAAGATCTCCGCCGAGCTTCTTATCTACTCCTACCAGACGGCCTTTTCATTCCTCACTTCCTGGCTCATGAGGTCTGCTCCTTGTATGGGCATTTCCTCTGTCATTCACTGTGTCATACCCATAGATCCAATCTGCTCATTGGTGCCATAAAGTAGCATGGTTTTAACAAAAGGATTAATAAACTCCCACACAACTCGAGGAAGTGCGCTGATAACTGTTTATGGGCTACGAGGGTGTGCCATCTACCTTGACAAAAGTCCCCTTTTGGAAGTAACCAGGTTATGTGTAATGAATGGCTTGTTTGTTTGCCTCTGCCATATTTTCTCTACCTAATCATACGCACGACAATCTCAGCACCAGATAAGTGAGTTATTTCTTCCTGGAGCAAGCCAGCTCCTTCAGACGCCTGTCTGCTCGCCATTGTCGCAGTTGTGATGAATCGCTGGCCCATGAGGTTTGACCGAGGGGGCAAGGTCATAAATCAGTTCTACTGCTCTGCAGTGTGCATACTGAGAGGACTTTCTCCCCTTGAAAGTTTAAAGCAGAGAATGTGATAAAGTAGCAGAAGTAGGAGAGAAGACAGGAAATGCTTTGCTGGAAGTTAACATTTTTAGGCATGCTAGCAGCAATTACCAAAACCCAAGCTGACATTTAGATTGCATTTTTTTTTCCAACCAACTGTCTAAAACCCAAAGAGATTCAGTTTCATGTAATAGAAGACAAAGAAAACCTGGAAATATTCACATTTAAAAGCCGAAGCAAGTGCATTTTTGACATTTTTTGCCACACTAGCAGCTCTATAGATGGTAATGTCGACGTGTTGCTTGGTCAGTCCACCAGACTGAAATATCTCATCCACTACTGGATGGATTGCCGTGAAATTGTACAAACATTCATGGTCCCCAGAGGATGAAGCCTCCTGACTTTGGCGATCCTCTGACTTTTCCTCTAGAAGGTTCGCATTTGTGGTTTTCAGTGAAATGTCCCAACAACATTTATGTTTCCCTCAGGATGAACAGCAATTGTTAACATGCTAAACGTAGATGGTGATCATGGTAAACATTATACCTGCTAAACATCAGCATGTTAACGTTAGCATTTAGCTCAGAGTACAGCCTCACAGAGCTGCTGGCATGGCTGTAGATTCTTAGTCTTGTTCCCTATTAAGATTTATGGTTAAGGGTCATTCATTTCTCACTTTGCATTATCCTCTTACTTTCTTAGAGGACTGTCTCATGATATTGTTTTCTTAGAAAGTAAACTCCGAGTGTCAGACACATCTTTCAACATTACTTCTCTTCAGATAATCATGCTCCGGATTAAGACGCCGCTTTGATCAGAGAGGATGAAAGATGATCCTTATTAGTGCTAAAATCAGTGTGTTCTCTTTTAATGCTCCTCATTAAGCTCGCTGTCTGTTTGGGTTTAGCCATTTGGACGTGTTATGGAGGCGGCTGAAAGCCTCACAGGATTCACAAGTTAATTACCTGCATTAATTAGTTTGCCACTTTAATAGGCTGGTGCAGCTCCGAGTGGCTGAGGGGAACGTTATCGAGCAGTTCTGAGCAGCGAGGAAAATAATGGCCCTCAACACTGCAAGAGATGTCTTTGTACAGTGATTCAGCAAAGCAGAAAAGGGCAGGTTACTGCAGAGCAGAAACACACCCTACATTTAGGAGATGCAGTCACATACAAAATACCAGTCTTACCTAATATATGACTGATAGCATGGTTAGATTGGTGCAGCTGGTGATTCAGATTTCATTTTTCTTGCATCCTTGGGTGACACCCGTTAAAAGGTGAACCTACATGCACTTTACTGACAGAGTAGGAGGTTGACTTTGTCAGCAGATAGATGGATAAGAGTACAACAAAGGAGATGAGGAGGTGTGACTAAGGACATGGATGGATGAAATTCAATATAGTGCCACTTTGTCGTCAGTGTCATTGTGACCGTCTCTTTTATGAGCCGGCCTTTGGTGAAAAGCCTCGTTAGGGTTGTTGATTTGTGTCAGCAGGCTGTTAGCAGGGGGAAGTGGTCGTGCATGTGTGTATGTAACCAATAAAAAGGTGTGAAATGATGATTTCCTGTGAAGTCTTGCTACACACAAGAACCAAAACTCACCCACAGGCAATTGTACAAAAGTGGACCATGCGAGGCCTGGGCGATATGGTGGAAAACATTATAATGATATTAATAAGGATATTTACATTATTCTCATTATTGATGAGCGCTGGTCTTTCAAAAGATATTCCCTCATTTAGTGTTTTGATGATGATGGTGTTTAATAATTCAGTTTTCTTCTCTAATTTGTCATCTGTTTTTATATTTTATTATTTTAATATGGCAAATGCATGTCAAAGCTATGGACTGTATCCATTGCTCTGCATTGCATGAGACCAATTTTAGTATTTTAAAATCAATTCCTTGACACACAGGAAGCAGGTGCAAAGATCTTAGATCCACAGTTATGTGTTTCACATTGTAGAACGATAATAGGGTCACATCATCGCAATGTGATTCTGCTGAAAGTTGCTAAACAATTATTCATTATAAAGTTCAGCCCTACAGCATACACTAAATGTTTGCAACACAATGCACTGCACATCAGTAAATAAAATCTAAGAGAGAATGTAATGAGAATAAACTCATGAGGTAGTTGTTGTTGTTATGACGACACCTCTCAAATGACACAGAAGTAAAGCTGAAAAGTCCTACCTGCCAAAACCTGAGCCTTCCAGGATGCTAAGTAAAGGTGGTATTGCTGAAAGAGCCATGAGTCACTCACCAAAACGCGTAGGAGCGTTAACAAGGCATCTATTTGGCTCCTGAGGGCACTAGTTTAAACCTGATCCCTCTTTAGTCACTCAGTTTGCTCTGCCTCCTCAGTGGAGGAATCCTAAGAGCCTATCACCTGAGTGGGAGCAAATGTTTGCTCAGTCGCCACGGCTCTTCATGATGTCATCGCTCTCTGAGAGGGCTGCCACCGCCACCGCCATGCAAGCGCCAACCTCATTGGAGGCGGTAAATATTTACCCACCAGCAATTACAGCAGCGCCGAGCGGCCTCGGAGCAACAGCTTGCTGGGTAAACAGAGGGAGGAGAAGGGAAATAAATGAGCAGTGTGCATCTGGCAGCGGCTGAGACGGAGCCACTGACGAGTGCTACTCAAAGCAATGACATGTACCTGTGGAAAAGGTCACTGAGGTCTTTGACAGACACCTCGCTGCCATCTGCATGTGACAACTGAGTCCAGACATCCCCACTTATCATCAGCACACAGGCTCAACCCGCAGGGACAGCAGCCAGGCTAAAGTGACCTTTTACCAAGCATCACTTTGTAGTCTAGCTAGCTCCCTATCTGCTGTGCACATTTTTATTTAATTAAAATAAAATACATAAAAGTTAGTAACGCTGCTCTCAAGCCTTGCAAATAAAACTAAAGCAACTAAGGTACTTGGTACAATTATTACAGTTAGGCCCAACTGCAGAAAATTTGCACCAATTAAACATAAACATCCATAAATCTGCTTAGAAATCATAGAAAAAAGACGCTCCTTATAATTCCAGAACTTGCCTGAGAATCACCACATTTTTAAGTTTTCTTCAGTATCAAAGTAATCCAGTGATCGCTGTCTGTACATCCTTGGGTACATTACAAACAGAAACTGCTAATAGCTAATTCGGCATACTTTTAATGGTGACAGTTTGCCAAAATGTAAACAAATAGAGGCTTAAAAAAGTTGCAGTCCCCAGCTACTGTAATTCCTGGCTGTTTACATCCGCTAAAGCCCCCAAAATATGGGAATTGTAGGTAAAAACTTGGAGCTTCATCCCCCAAATAGAAGTAAGACAACAAATATAGGAGTTACAAAATATTTACTTTTTTAGTTGTCCCAATTTTGTCTGAGGGGGAGCCCACAGTGTCACAGATCATGAACCAATTACCAATAGTGCATATAGTGTACAGTTAACAATTCCCCAATAAAGAACATTTCCATAGTGCTATACAGCCAGATGCCACAGCCATGAACAAACGGCAATAACGTGTTTCCATCACTTTACTGTTTATATTATAAAGTAGAACAAATTTTTTTTTTTCAACAGCCTGAAGGGTGTGAGCGACAGTGCGTGACAAGAGCTCAAAAGCAGCGAGGCTATTTATTCCTCCGCTGGTTTATTTCAGAGCACTGGTCTGACGCGTTTAAAGCCCACGGTGTATGTTTCAGCTCTGACCCCACAGGCCCTGTTGGGATGATGTATGCAGGGACAGGAATGCCAACAATGAACACCTTAAATCACCACGGGCTTGTTCAGATTGGACTTATGAGAACCATATGGACTACTGTTACTCAGACTCCAGCTCAGATGAATGGCATTCCTTTCCATACTAGGCGACGTACTCTCATTTTCCGTTCCTCTCACTTTCCCCCTCTGTTACCTTTTTATCATAAATCTCTTTTACAAACCCCCCCCCCCTTCAGCTCTGCTGCTTCCTCAGAAACATTAATCTCATTCTGAGTTACGGCTCCTACTGCTCACACTCCAATACATGTCTCCACAGTACGAGAGATGGTATTAGGATATTAACTCAGCTATACAGCGACTCATGAGTTGATGCAGGGACTAAAGTCTTGGACCTACGTACCTGGAGACTTTGCCCTCTGCCAGGAAGCCATGCGTATGGTTCCTATTTTCGAGCCCTATTAATGAACCCTGCTCACTCCAGTGTGGCGATAGTGGTGCGTGGGGGCAGGAGAGGAGTACTAGGCTCAGGGAAGGACATTCCCAGCATTCCTCTGTCTGTCTGACGCAGCAAGGAGGTCTGCAGCTCTGCTTTTAGGGGGGAAAACTGGCGGGGGGGAGGGGGATGGAAACACTGGGATTAGGAGGTGTGGAGGGGCTGTTTAGCACTGACGGGAAAAGAGGAGGGAAAATGTGATTAAAAAAGTTAACGGGCAAAAATGTCACGGGCGTAGGTGAAGCCAGCAGTATGTGTGTTTGTGTTTTGTTTTTTTCCAAGCAGTAATCACACCATTATTCTGTGGCCCGTCTGCACCACAGTGTAAAGTATTTTAAAGGTGTATTAAATCCTGCATCACAAAATTCCTGGGTTTATAACAGGGTTGTTCATCAATACCAATGACCCAATGATTACTTCACCAGGTCCTGAGATTTAAAAACTCACAATCCAGCCAATACTACAATAAAACTCCTTCTCAGATACTCTGTTGATCATAAAATATCTTCCCTTCAGATGAAGTGCTTGCTAGCTAAAAAGCATGGATTTAAAGTTCCTTGCTGTTTTCACAAAGTGCTGCTGAAGTTTTGCTTTTTATTGCTCAACTGAACCACAGTAATTTTATGTTTTATTTAGTTTTTATTAGTTGAACTGCAGGATTGTGATATTCTGTTTTCCAGTTGAGTCCTTGGTTGAAAAATTAACCCATCAGTTTTTAGTTCTGTATTCTGTATTCATTCTCTTGCTCTAAATATTTAAGTATTTAGGCCTTTAAAGAGAGACTGTGTGTGAATTTTAAAAGAAAATGTTAAATACGTAACAATAAAACCCACCCTTGCTTTATTACAAACACTCCGGGGTTTTGCTGCTATTTTACAGCTTTACATTTTCTGGAACGACTTAAGTTAGTAAAGATATTGCTTGCTTGTTTCAGCCTCTCCAGTGTCAGGATTTGCTGCTTTACTCTGTTTTTATATCACTGTAAATTGAATATTCTTGGCTTTTGGACTGTTGGTCGGACATTTAAAGACTTCACATTGGGCTCTGAGAAATTGTGATGGGCATTTTTTGTTACCTTCTGACATTTTTGTTGACAAAACAAGTAATCAGTTAACTGAAAAAATAATCCATAATGAAAATAATTGTTAGTTACAGCACATTTAAAGGATTTTTTGGGGGTATGTTTGCCTTTTATTAGATGTTATACAGTAGAGAACTGAGGAAATGGTCCCAGGTCGGACTCTTTGCTCTGCAGCTCCAGGTTTCTGTTTATCTCTTGGTTTCCTGGGTTCTTTACAAATAGCCTGAAACAGAGAGGATGTTGGTCCGTCTTTGTTGCCAGAACATATCTGCCTCAACTGTAATCACTTATTGTCCCCGGGTCACTCGAGGACTGGGAATGAAAATAGAAAAACACTGGAGAACGAGGACAGATGTACAGCAGTCTGAGAGCTGGGTGGCAGGAGGAGTGTGTTTGTAACTTGTATTTGTCTTGAGCACTGCTGTTCCCCAGGTGTCGTTTTTTAGACAGCAGCTCTGATTGTTTGTCTCTCCCCCTGCTGTGATCGGACAGGTGGTGACCCCGACCAGAGTGGGACAGTCCTACACCTACAGTCCAGGCCAGCACAACCAGCAGGACCTCTATGATGTCCCACCCAGTAGATCACAGGGGGTAGGTGTCTCATGTTCCCACAGCAAGTACAGTTTGCCAGTATGACCTATTCTGTCTACTTAAAGATCTAATAATAAAGTCTAATGTGAATCTAATAATGTGAATAACCACCATTGTACATTCTGATTGATTTCAAAGGGATTTAAGTGACATTTTGACTCAAATCTACAATTACATATATTCTAAAAACTCCTAAAGAACTCAATTGTGATCATAAACAAAAAGATAAAAGTCAAAAGTTTGCATGAAAAATGCCTTAATTTTAATGGATCATACCAGAGTCTTTGCATGTTTTATCCCATTTACTACAAATCTCACAAACTTAAGATTACAGTTAACCATTTTACTATGTTTTAAACATTTGAATTTCCTTCCTTTTCAGGCATCCACTGGTTTCCATTAATATCAGTGTATTTAAAAATTCAGTTAGCAGATTCTTGAACTTCCTTGAGTTGTATAATCCATCAAAGTGTACATTAAGTCTGTTATTTTTTTGTCCAAGTTGCATCATAGAGAAAAATGTACGCTAACTTGAGGTTCTCTGTGGTGGATTACACAACTCGAACATGTTTCAAGAGTTTCAAAAGTAACTGAAATCATATTCCTGCTAAACAGAAATTAATGGAAGGCAATGGCTGCTTGGAACAGTCAAAAAGTGTATAGCATGCAAACACTTGTATGGGTCTTTATTTGTAAAAGCTTAAATGGTTTCTCTGTTGTGTTTTTGATCAAATCAGTTAATAAACAAAAATGAGGAAAAGGTATTCAAACAAAATAGTCTGTAGTCAACACAGCAGGAATCGTCTGAGGCAAATACAGTAGGTCTGTATTTGACAGAACGAGGAAACAGTTTCTGTGATCTTCAGCATGTTCTGTATGTGAATCTACCACATATCCTGTTCTCTGCAGTGACATTGTTTTCTCAGAAAGGGTCCTTAACAGTTTTGTCTTGTCATCTTGCCTTAAAAAGAAATGCCGATGTTTGGTATTTTTAAACCTGGGCCCTATTTTTACAAATTTTGGGGTCGAAATGACTAATACTTACCATTAGCTTTGGAACTGGTTCAGTAGATCACCTGTTGTTTGTTAATTTCACCCGTTGAATAAAGCTAGTTTTATGGCATATTGCATATATATTGCATTTAAAGGAAAACAACTGGAGCTTCTACCAAATAAAAGGCTGCAATTTACCTTAATTTAATAAAATTTATTGAGCTTTTTAAATGTGAGGTTTTACCCTTATTTGGTCTTTATCTTATGTTTGTTTCATGTTTCAGGTGTACGATATTCCACCTGGTCAGATGTATCCTGGTGCCAGAAACCAAGGAGTTTATGATGTTCCTCCGTCTCAAATGGACTCCAGGACACAAGGCGTTTATGACATACCTCCCTCTTCACAAGGGGTAAGACAACATTTCAACAACTAGTTAATCTTCCACCAAAATGAGAGGGCACATCAGTCAGACACCATTTATTTCAGGCAAACAAAGTTGAATTAAGGAAGTGGTAGCTCTGTGTATGACCAGAAAATGTTATTTTATGTTTATTGATACAGTTCCTCGTATTTCTCTTAATTGTCCATAATAAATGAATAATACGTCAAACGTCATATTTATGACATTCTTGCGGCTGCACTAAATGAAAGCTTTGCCTGCCAGTTGAGTTTAACCAAAACTCCATGAGTATGGTTCTGTGTCTGAACTCTCCAGCAGGGGGGGGGGGGAGTCAAGGACATAACTCTTCTCTTTCCAGACCCTCTAAGATTTCACCAGACTTCCAGACCCGACCAGGCAGAGCGCCATCAGTTTGTTTGTAATAACCTGAAATATGCTGGGACCTGTTATTTGCGTCCTTCCTAATTACAGTTTGGGCAGGCCTGTCTAGCTGTAAAGAGTGCATTTCAAGGCTGATGGAAATCACTTACAGGCCACCATTTTATTCACCCCACTGCGCTCCCATCATGCTCTGAGCCATGAACATCAGACTCTGTCAAGTTAGTGGAAGGTTAAAGCTTTGTTGTACTCTGACTCTGCGTTAGAGGAAGGAATCAAAGGCAGAAACTTTGAGGTTTCAAATATAGCCAGAATGTCTTTCACTTCCTCTCTTTCTAACTGTAATACCACTGTACAAAGTGTGAAAACCCACTGACGTTCAGTGTGTTTACATGAACTCAGCGGGTTACAGTCAACTTCTTCCAGGAGGCTGATTTCTTAAATGTCATGTAAACGTTAAAACTGGCTTTTCCTAATCGGGGTAAGGGATTAGAGAAACCCGATTTCTCCTGGAGAACACAGATTTCTTGTGTATGTGTACGTTTAACCGGGTTTCTAATAGGCTTTTAGTACACTCTAAGTACACATGTGCATGACAAAAGACTGCAGACAGGGAAAGTAACAGCACTGAGACTCTGATGAAAGCAGAGATCATTAAACAGAGTGTTGAGAATAAAATAATTCAGTCCAAAGTCCGCCTAAAGTTGTAGTCTCTAGAAGCATAAATTACAAATTCAGACATGATTGCGCTGTGAGGAAATGCTCTGCCAGTATGTGGCTTCTGTCTCTTCTACAGTTAAAATAAGAAAGCTATGGTTACAAAATAAAGTCGGGGGCTGCAGAGAAATCTCATTACTGACCTTCATGCGTACACGGATTTGCAGTTACCAGGTCTGATTTTCTGCGTAACCTGATTTCTCTGATTAACCTGGTTATTTAAGTACAGCATGTTCGGTACAAACCTGAATTACAAACATACTGTCTGATGAAGTGACCAGAATTGAACCACTAAGTGCCATTAACTACAGAAACAGGCAGGTTTACTGGTGTCCCTGAAGAGAAAAGACTTAGTTTGTTATGTGATTTAGGTGAGATTGAAGATGAAGTCTTTTTCATGTTTTATTGCTCTCTATATGAGGTTTTAAGGGCTACTCTTTCTAGTAATGTCCTTCATTTCTGATTCTGGATGAACAATTATAAGTAACTAATTTATTTTATTTGTAGAGTCTGGGACAGAAGACAAAGTTCTTCGTTTGCAATGTGATGAAGTTATGTTCATGTCTGACAGATGTTTTTCACCACTGCAATGGCATTTCTTTTTTAAATTAGTTTTAATCCATGTGGGCTGGGCACTTGTAAATAAATAACAAACGTAAACACACTGATTGTGCTGCATGGTTGTGAATTTGCACTGGATGTAAACCTAATGATTGTCCTTGCCTGCAGGTGTACTCGGTGCCTCCCTGCAGGACCAACCCCGCCCTCCAGGAGGGAAACTACGACTTCCCGCAGCCCCTCAAACACAAACAGGAAGGCATCTACGACGTACCGCCACCTGTCCTCACCAAGCCCACACAGACACCCCAGTCACATTATGATTTCCCCCCCAGTGTGGAGCCTCCTGCCCATCACCAACACCCAAGTACCAACGGCAACGAAGGCATTTACGACGTACCTCCACCTGCCCTTCATTCGGGGGCGGGGTCTCAGAGGGACATATATGACATCCCCCGCGGCATGCAGCCCTCCCAGCACAGAACCTCGCCCACTGACAGAGACGGAAGCAAAGGCATCTACGACATCCCCGCTCAGGATGCTCGTGCAGTAGCAGACGTGACGGACGGCGTGAACCGTCTGTCGTTCTCCAGCACCGGCAGCACACGCAGCAGCATGTCCACCTCCTCGTCCTCCACAGGCTCCAGCTCTGAGGGCCGCCTCGCTCTGGATGTGGATACCGCCGTCCAGAGGTTGTACCGACTGCAGCAAGCTGTGGAGGCCTCAGTCGGGGGTTTACATTCAATGGCAGCTTCCCCTCACTGGAGGACATTTCCCTTCATGGAGCGCCACGCTAACGACGTCCGCACAGTGCTAGACAGAGTCCGGGCTGCTCTGGGGGACTTTGTTGTGTTTGGTAGAGGGGCGGCAGCAAACGCCACAGCTCTATCAGACTCCAGCCTGCACAGTAAGCTGAGAAGGCAGCTGGGACGCCTTGAAGACTCGCAGCAGATCCTCCTGCAGATCTACCAAGTCCTGGAGAACTGCAGCTGGGCTCTGAACGCCCTAGCGTTGTCCGGGAAGCACCACAACAAGAGCGACGACCTGGATCGCTTCGTCATGGTCTCAAGGACTGTTCCCGATGACGCCAAGCAGCTGGCCTCCACAATAGGCAGCAATGCTGAGCTGCTGTTTAGGCGGACGCACATGGATGGGTCTTTCTCCATCGGGAGCACACCTGATGAGAACATGATCCACCCGCTCACCTCACCCTCTTCCGATAACGACAACTACGGAGGCCAGACCAAGCCCTTCCCCGTGTCCTCCAGCCAAGACAAAGACAACATGAACAACAGCGAGAAGTGTGTGAAAAGCTGGATGGAGGACTACGACTATGTACATCTGCAGGTAAATCCTCAGAGTGAGAAAAGTCTGGGCTAAAAATATATAACTCAGATCAGGTTAAAGCTTAAAATTATCCTGATGGCACAAGTGCTTTGTTGGAAAATGAGACCAGAATGTCTTTTTTAATACTACCACTTGTTGTCAGACATTTTTAAATCCTACTCATAGGGGCTTTAATATATGGCCTGTTTTGTTTCTGTGACAGCCTGAATGAGAAAACCATAGATTCTTACTCTCATTCCTTTATCTGCTTTATTTACGCTGACTTTATATTACGGAGATTATGTTTTACTTCATGTAGAATGCATCAAAGGTGAAACCTAGACTTTGTGAGTACGTTTCAGTGCCTTTTCTCACCTACTTGTCTTCCTCCACAGGGCAAAGACGATTTTGAACGTCAGCAGAAGGAGCTGTTGGACAAAGAAAACATTATCAAGCAGAGTCAAGTCCAGCTGGGCCAGGAACAGGTGAGACTCTACCGCTACATGATTCTGTTATCAATCATAAACATTTACACATTCATACCCATACCATCAGTTACACACAGCTGTTGACCTTTTGGGTCTCCTGGGTGCAGACACTTTGTGAGACAAAAGTCAGGCCAGAGGGAGTCGAACATTTGGAGCATTTTTTGCAGCCAGTTGGACCCTCAAAGCTTTACACATAGAAAATAACTAAACTGAGAGATTATGACATTTCTACATGAACACATTTTCTGTCGAAGTTGGAACATTTTTGGGTGTTTCATGAGAGAAGTCAGTCTGTGCTCTCCTTGCTGGTTTGAAGTGCAGCTTTTATCAACATTTAAATCAAAATGTGATGACAATTGTGAGGTTGTTTGCTCATGTTTCCCAACCACTGTCAATCAAATCTGATCAAACCACATTCACACAGTTCTGATGAAGCACTTTAGCTGAGTTTTGAGGGTTAAGGATATTGTTTTTTTTTACTTTGTTGCTTATTTAGTCATTAATATTTAATGTTATAGACCGATACTTTGCGCTTTAACCCTTTTAGTCATCTAACTAGCCTAAATGTACTCTGCCCATTATTTTCTCAATTAATCAACTAATCATTTATTTTGTGGAACATCAAAAAGTAGTGAAAAAATGCCCCAAATTGCCACGAGTCAAATATTTAATTTACCACCATATATGATAAAAACAAGCAGCAAATCCTCATATTTGAGAAGCTGGAACCAGAAAATAATTTGACATTTTTGTTTGAAAAATGACTGAAATGATTAATCAATTATCAAAATAGTTGATTAATTTTCATTTGATCAACTGATCGACTAATAGTTGCGGCCCCTAGTTGGCAGCGGATTTCTCTTTTTGTGTGTCCTAATAGGCAGCGGGCAGAATTTTAATCTTAGGTGCGTTTTTCCACAGAGCTTGACCTCACATGATTATACCAGTAAAATGTGAAGGATGTGGTACATGTTAACAAGCAAGCTCGGAAAATAATCTAAATCTTGATGCCCTTCACAGATCAATCAGTTCAAGAAGCTGGAGCAGGAAGTGATCAAACCCGTGGAGAACGACATCACGCAATGGGCCTCACACCAACACTCGGGAATAACCTCGGCCTCGCCCTCGTCCCTGGCCCCCTCCACCCACGTCTGTGCTCGGGACCGCCAGCTGCTCAGCTTCTACTCCGAGCAGTGTGAGCAGCACTTCGTCACGCTCCTCAGCGCCGTGGACGCCTTCTTCGGCTGCGTCAGCGCCGGGCAGCCTCCGCGCATATTCGTGGCGCACAGCAAGTTCGTCATCCTCAGCGCCCACAAACTGGTCTTCATTGGAGACACCCTGTCCAGGCAGGCCTCAGCTCCCGAGGTGGCCAACAGGGTGATGAACTCCAGCAACGTGTTGTGTGACTTGTTAAAGACGGTGGTGGCTGCGACTAAAACGGCCGCCCTGAACTACCCAAACACAGCTGCCATCCAGGAGATGGTGGACAGAGTCACTGATCTCTCACACCACGCACAACAGTTCAAAGAACAGTTGCTGCAATTGGCCAACTTGTGATTTCTCCAGTACATTTCACCACAGACTCCATGTGTACATTAATTTAGCATAAATATGTATATCTACAGTATATATATATATATATTGCTTGTCATCGTTAAGCCTGTTTTGGATGCTGTAAATAGTCTGTTCTGTAAATATTTGCTCTATTTTTGTGTAGATTGTTTTATATTATGCTATAAACATATATATATGTAGCTTCAGTATTGGTGTCTCTGTAGGATTATGTAGACGTTTTTCATAACATTCCTGTCGCATATTATGAAGCACCTTATGAGATGTCCTGTTTTTTCATTTTTACCTGTAGAATGTCATTGATCTTGTCTTACTGCTGGTTGTGACCATAAATCTCCTTGTAAATCATGTTAATGTTGATATGTGTGTGTGGAGCTCTCCACAAAGTAAAGGACTGTTCTTAACCATGTGACCGTGTCATTTAATTTCTCTGATATAACAGATTTGTTATAGTAAAAGAGAAACTCCCAAGAGAGGATTAAGAGGGCAGAATAAGCCAGATGAAGGTGTTATTTACGGTATGGAACAAAATCTAAAACTTAGCTTGGATGCTAAGAAAGGTCGGCGTCAGAGGCCTTGATAGAATTTAAACAAAATGGGGTTTTGAAGGCCAATACTGATATTTTTGCACTAAAGCCATGAGGCAATACCAATTAATTTCTATAAATATTGATCATTTTCATGTCGAAATTTAATATTCCCTCTCAGAAATGTGTTCACGTGATTTACACTTTTTTAAACACCATATAGCCAATTATGGGACATTGAAATTCAAAATAATATAAAGCTTACTAGCCTTTTCTGCCAGAGCTTGATGAAGACAGTAAGATGTAGTTGAAAGCTCTGGTAAAACACACAAGATTTATATTTGAGCATGGAAGCTTTTTTCCGGAGCGTTCAACTGTATCTCATGGTCTTCATCAGTGGATGGAGTTTGAACTTTAACCCTCAGATGTCACAGCAAGAGGAAAAAAAAGCTAGTAAGTGGACATTGAATTAAGATTTTTTTTGTCAAACTACATTTTCCAAGGCCACAAATGAACTTTCATGCACATACAAATATGTTTAGTTTTTCCAAAACTCTCAATTATATCTCATGGTCTTCATCAGCGGGTGCTCAGTTATCAAGTCAGGCTTCAGCAAGAAAAGCTTGTAAGTGGAACATGAGTTCATTATTTTTATTTTTGTCCATTACTCTTTCCAAAGTCAAGAAAGAACTTTCACACTCAAATATAAATATTGTATGTTTTGTTTTTCTGGACCTTTCAACCACATCTCACGGTCTTCTTCAGCTAACAGAGTTTACTCAGTTGTCATGTCAAGCTCTGGCAAAAAAAAGCAAGTAAGTGGACATTAAATTGAGGGTTTTTTTGTGAAACTGCTATTTCCAAGATCAAAAATAAATCTAATATGTTTCGTTTTTCTGGAGCTTTCAGCTGCATCTCAGGGCCTTCATTCACAGATGAATGAACATTCACACTGAATTATAAATCTCGTACATTTAATATCTCTTTAAGATAAGATGATGGCACCAACTCAGTGGTAAGAAACTGAATTTACATGGAGTTAATTTATCTAAAGCAATAGCCAGCTACATTTGCAAATAAAATATCATTGCAGATTTTTGTTTTTTGTGGTACTGTGGTAACATCTTGTCAAACCTAAATCACATCCTCGTGGACCCCTGTGGGATGTTTGTGATTTCAAGTCATTTCTGATTAGCGTTAGTTGTACCCTCTAATCTTAAAAAGAGGGTCAGTTAACGATGGGGGCTGAAAGCAGGACATGGCTGCTGGATCAGGTGCCTGTGCCAAGCATTTCTTCACTTTGCTTGCAGAACATTAGATATGACACACGGGGAGAATAATGAGGGGCAAGTAAAGGACAAGAGATATGTTTTCTGGACCGTGAGAAAAATGATTTTTCAGAGGAACCCTATCAGCTGCAACACATTTTCTCTGGTTCAAAGTGTAGTGAACTGATGAAATGTATAGAATGACGGAGCGTCTTGGGAACGTGAAGTTGGAGGTTTGGGTGTGTACAACTACAGTAACTAACTGTAGGATACAACTAAAAACAGACTTTGTGTTTTCCTCATTTTCACCTGTCCCTATTTCCTCTCTTTCATTATAATCTGAGTGGAATATAGTCTCTCCCTGTGGAGAAGCTGCTTTATAGATAGACTGATGGGACTGTGTGAAGAAAGAGATGCCCATGACCGCAGTGAAACTTCCAACCTCCCCCCTTCAGCTCCCAATCAGAAAATCTCATTAAAAATCCTTCGAGCTCACACAGGCTGGCACTTACAAGCAATCTAACTGTTTTTATTATTCACTGCATTCCTCTCTGCGCTCTCCAGGGAGATGAGAAAGAAAGGAATTTGCAATGGGTTGCAAAGGGTTCCCATTTAACCCAAACTGCAGAGAGACACGGTAAATCAGGAGATGTCAGGTCCATCTTACATCTCCGCTAATCTGCCCTGCAAAAAGAGCAAAGAGCAGAAACTACAGAAGCAGTGAAGTTGAGAAAAAGGGTTTAAAGTTTTCAGGCTGGCTGGCAAACTGAGTAAAAGATAGGAAAGTGCAACGCCTTCATTTTATGCCTTTTTCAGTTGATTATTTTATCCAAAAAATAATTTCCATAGAACCTCCAAAATACCCAACAAGAATAAGAGTCAACAGCCATGCTAGCAGCTCAGCTGTACTTAGACCCAGTGGTGCCTTGAGCTAATGCTAACATCAGCATGCTAACATGGTCACATTGAATCAGAACCAGAATCACTACTACTACTACTACTTCTCTGTTAAGCTAGATACCGTTAGCAGGGGATTAGCTGGGGTGTTTTATCCAAAATGATTGGATTGTACTGCTGCCTTATTTTGTTATGTTATGAATAATAAACCGAATTATTAAAATGTTAGTCAATCAAAATGTGATATTTTTCAATTACAGATAAGAGCTAGGGAAACATCAATAAGTAAATTTAGTTTTAGCTTTAGCTAAAGATAGCCGTGGCTATTTCCAGAACTCTCTTTGTTTAGCTGTTGTTTTGCCTTTGTTTTGTCTATCTTGTGTCTCTAAACAAGTGAGGAAAATAGCTTTTGGTTGATTAATGCTTGAGATCTTGGGAAAGGTTGGTGAATCAATGAGTTATTTTAGTCCTGGCAGCTCTAATACATCCACTCAGACCAGGACACACAGTCCTGGACTCAAGAGCAGCAGCAGCTTCTGTCTTTGTGTGTGTCACCAGGGGCAGCGTGCTACACATCTCATAAATGTCTTTGGCTTACCACAATTGCACAACTATGCAAGGTGCTGCAAAGACAGAGAGCTGAAGTTGCATTTTGCTCAATCCCCTGGAACAGTTGTCTCCACGCTTCCCGATGAGATACCGTCTAGTCGAGTTGAGAAACTGCAAACAGGTGTTGGGCTGCTGAGATGGAAATTTGCAGTGATATACAAGATCAGCAGCAATCAGAAGTCAGAGCTCACCTGTCTGTTGGGTGAACCAACAGTGACGGGTCATTAGAGAGGTAATTTGCGATACCTACAGTCATCAACAGGAGCAGAGAGCTAAGCTTGGCTCTTGCTGAGAGAGTTAGAGGAGCACTGGAGAGACTATGTCATTTCCTTGGCTTACCACAATCATTTCCTGTAAAGTATTTGCAGGCTCTAAAATTACAGCTTCGTAGCTCAGCAGGGCCTCCTTTTTTCAAAAAAAAAGGCCCCAGCTGCAGGCAGAAACACACTCAGCCAGATCTGAGGGAGAGGTGGCATCATTAGTATGAATAAAACTACGAATGAAGGTTTGCCTCAAAGTCAATTTACTGTAAGGGTGCTTTCTTAATTTTCTGCATCTGTTTTCCAGTAGATGATGGATGCAGGATACTCTGGACGAGCGGATTCTCAAAATTTCACTCAACCACAGTGAAATGTAGCAATTAGTGCACTTTAAATATTTCTTCTTTGCATTTAATTAGATTTATGTTCTTGCAGCGGAGGAAGAAGTATTCAGATCTTTCACTGAAGTAAAAGCAGCAATACCAAGCAGTACCACAGTGTAGAAATACTCAAAATGATAATTTGAGTTTCAAAGGAGCTGACTGACACAGGAAAGGGTCTAAAAAACCACAAGCTCTGTGGAAATTCAATACATTTTAACTTTAAAAAGTGTCAGTAGGATATTTAACTTACTGCTTTACCTTTTTGTATAAATCTGTATTTATCCTTTAGATCTCACTCTGCTACACATTTGCATTGCGTATTTGCATTGCATTAAGTACCAGCAGTTTAGGAATAAGCTAATTACCCTTGGGGCTGAAATGGATTAAGCCTTGTCAAAGGCTAAAATGGTGTTTTAAAGCTATTCAGACTCAGATCAGATTATACATTATATTATACAGATTAATTCACTGCATTGAGTTCTGGGATATTAATTCATGGCAGCAATTTGAAATCAGCCAGCAGAGCTAAAAGGATGCAGAGAGATGGGTTAGCACAGGAGTTCACAGGAGTTAGGACGTGTGTTTTTGTGTTAGCATTTGTTTTATTTTTAGTGTTTTATTTTTGTATGTTTTAACATCTGTTTCTGTTTGTGAATTCCACTCAAAAACAAAAACAGCTGCACTGGTTGTTCCAGAGTATTAGAGAAACTTTGTGAACCCCTCACTGACTAAAACTGGGCAAATCAAATATGAATAATAATTCATTAAAACAAAGAAATATCAATAAAGTAATATTTCTATTTATTAGAGCATTTCCCTTTTTTGTGTTCACACCTGATGGTCATTAAAGGTCAAAATACAGTTTTATTTCAGTCTAGTTTTAAGTTGTAACACACCTTCAAACAAAAAAGATCCTGTTGAAAGGATTTTATTCTTTATCCACGTGGATTCATAATCTCAAAAACTGATATAACGTGTACTATCTTACTCAATTGTTGAGTGTTTTCCTTTAAGCTGTGATACTGAAGTTTGTTTGGGTGCGTTTTCTATCAGTGCGATACTGCCACCTTGTGTTCAAACTCTAGGGTGTCAGGGAAGCTGAGAATACTGCAGTAAGCATCACAGATGTTCCAGTCGGCAACGGTGGGGCTAATTTTAACTAATTTATACAATATACCACCGGGTAGCTTTATCTATAATAATGCATCATCATTTATTAGTTGATTGTGGATGGATATTAGTTGTATTTTGTATTAATCTGAATCTGTAAAAAGTAACCAGTAACTAAAGCTGTCAAATACATTTAGTGGAGTAAAAAGTACAATAACTGCCTCTGAATTGTAGTGAAACATCAGAAAACAGTTAAAAAAATCACTAGTCGTTTTGTCCGACTAACAGCCCAAAACCCAAAGATATTCAATAAACTGTAAAGTCAAAGTGAGGAAAAGCAGCCAAATCTCACATCTCAGAAGCTTAAACAAGAGAATGTTTGATTTTTTTATTTAAAAAATGACACAATTAATCGATTATCAAAGTAGTTTAAGTAATTAGTTTTCTGTCGGTCGACTAATCATTTCCACTGTAATAAAAATGAATTTCCAAATGACTTATGGATGGTCATTTCCACACGAGTATATAGAATGAGGCAGTTTATGAAGTATTTTGTATGTTTATTACACAGGGAATTTATAGCTAATATAAAAAAAAGTAATTTGAACCATCATTCACATCTTCTCCAGAGTGACGTTTTCCTCAAAAACTTTTCCAGGCAAACAGGTCAGGGATCAACATATTTATGGCATTATTTATTTGAAGCTACTGCTCCACTGAAGAAGAAAAATCACTGCTGATAAAAAGGTGCACGCGTTACATAAGTTTTACCTGGAGGGAGAATATTACATAAATATTGACTAGGCTCTGGTCAGCTTTGATTTGCACTGTAATGGAAAAGAAGCTACTGTCATCTATACAAAAGGAGGCCATGTAACAAACAGCAGATGCCATCTAGACAGGCACTAGTACAGACGGAGGCACAGGGAACGGGAGAGGGTTTAGACACCACTCGGGCAGCAGGGAGCCTCGTTTCAGTGCTCCTAGAGATCAGCTAACAACGTGTAGAGCTGCTTCTAAACACCAACAGTCCTTGAAACTTTCTCCTGACTCTTCAAGTATAAATCTATAAGAAAAGGTGAAGGAGAAGTTGCAAGAAAAAAGGTCACATTTTAACTGGAATGAAGCCGTGTCATTTGTCATCTTCCTTGGGGGCTTCTGGGCCGTTACCTACTGGATGGTAGGCCATAATACGTAGAGTATACAGTGCAAGAAACAACAAAATGACAGCATAAACATTCCTTTCATTGCACTTTGCTTTCAAGAAATTCAAAACGTCCATTGTACAAATCACTGTTTCAGTTTTCGGTTTTTCGTAAGTTGTTGAAATGATGTAGACATGCTCATTTTTAACAGTTACCTGCCTACTTTGTTCAAAGTAGGACTTAACTTCTGTTAAAAACACAAGTTTAAAACACCGTACGTAAGAGAATTAACACATCTGTCTTTGTGTGATGGAGCATCTTTACACTCAGACACACAGGTGGCAGGAAGCAGCGTGGCCACTCACGAAAGCTGGCCGTCACTATTGCAGGACAACAGCAGGACCATGAGTGGACTCACTGCTCAGTACATATACGACTGTGTACAAAATTAAACATATGAACAGGTGACATAAAGAAATGGACAGTAATGTACATAAATGGCTTTTCCCTTTAAAACCAGGATATCTGCCTGGTCAGTTTAAAGTGTCCTGGTGAAGAGGAGGGCTGACTACTGAGTGTCCACAAGGTCCTTGTGTAGTGTAGAGCGCAGGGTCAGTGGGAAATATCTCTGATGGTCACACACGACGTTTGCAGAGGGCTGACGAGCAGTCATGAGCAGATGTGAAGGATACACAGTGGCTGTCTGGACCATCTATGAAGTGCTTTCTGGGGAAGCGACTCTTTGGCGTGCGGTCCTGGGCCGATTTCGT
Organism: Maccullochella peelii; assembly: GCA_002120245.1. NCBI lineage: Eukaryota > Metazoa > Chordata > Actinopteri > Centrarchiformes > Percichthyidae > Maccullochella > Maccullochella peelii. The sequence continues at coordinate 207,695 of LKNJ01000430.1, forward strand.
GTTGGGGCGTTAGCTGTGCGTTCGCTCTTGGTTTCGGAAGGCTGCATTTCAGCCTGCGGGGTGCCAGCGTCCCCGACAAGTTCACGCAGGAACTTGAACTTGGACAGGAAGAGCTGCCAGACTACATACCAACCTGAGGGGCAAAGAAGGGAAAATAGATATTTACAGGCACAATAGAGGCTCTCTTAAAACCAGAGGTGCCCCAGTCCACCTTCGTGCCTCTCGTGCATTAACATTACATTTCAGTCAGAGGTAAACATGTTCTGAAAAATATACGCCAATCTTTGAAAATCCCAGAAGGTCGTTTAACCACACTTACCACTGTTTTTCAGGTATTTCACAAATCCTCAAATACTCTTCTAACCACCTGGATGAAAACATATTCTGGCTGCTGCACAATAAAAGAGACCCATTTCCAAATCCAAACAAATACGGTCGCCAAAAATAACACCTCCTTACTCAATTTGTACAACATTAACCAAAATTGAAATTATTATATATAATACTTCTCTATATTGATGTTTGAATAATTATTTTATACATTCATATAAAATCATGTGTTTATATTTTTCTTCCGATACACAAAATGAACAAGGGGATATATAATGTATAGCTACTTTGAAATAGAGTTGTAACTTGAAAAATGGGTTAAAAATCTGCTTTTATTGTGCAGCGGACGGAATATGTTTTCATCCAGATGGACAAAAGAGCAGTAGTGGAAAGTAACTAAGTAAAGTTACTCAAGTACTGTACTTAAGTACAGTTTTGAGGTACTTTACTTGAGTATTTCCCTTTTATTCTACTTCATATTTCTGCTCCACTACATTTCAGAGGGAAATATTGTACTTTTTACTCTACCACATTTATGAAACAGCTATAGTTCTAACTTTTGAGATTAAAATTTCAAATACAAAACAAGTGATGAGTTTATATCTGACCCAACAGCATATAAAGTAGTTAAAATTAGCTCCACCTCGACCAACTACAACATTAAAGTCCCACTTATGTATATATTAATACATCGATAATGATCCAATATTATAATAATATAACACTGACAGGGGCCATTCTGCATAACAAGTACTTTTACTTTTGATACTTTGAGTGCACTTTGCTGATAATACTTCTGTACTTTTACTTAAGTAGCATTTTGAATGCAGGACAGAGGTGGAAAACAGCCATGTTTATGTCCTGACTTCTGCCAGACTCCTCCTCTGCGCATGATAAAAATAGAAGCTCCTTACTGTAATCGAAACCTGCCGGTCAAAGACATTCAATACACTCTGACCTGCCAAATAAGGCAACTTTAAAGGAATAGTTGAACATTTGGAGGGAAACTGTTTACACCGAATAATTCAGCCAATTTAATAGCCTTATATTAGCTAGCAATTTTGCGTCCTCACTAACTAAATCAATCCGATGACAACAGTTGAAGCACTTACAAAATGGCTTAGCGAGCTATGTAGGTAACTCATCAAGGTTATTTTCTTTAAACTCACCGAACAGCATGAAGAGCAGCGCACAGACAAGTGTGGCCACAATGACCAGCAGTGTGAGCCCGACACTTTGCCACATCTTAGCTGGACACTTGATAGCGACAACAGCATAAGGAGATGGATGCGGTGTACTTTCTGCTTCTCACCACACAACAAAAAATGTAGCTAGGTTAGCCTCCTGGCAGCTGCGTTAGATGAACAGCCGAGACTGGACAAGACGAGAGAAAAACAAACAGCAGCACATCGCAAACTCACACCAGCTTGTTTGCTAGCGTGTGGCTGGCTAGCTAGCTAGTTAGCTAGCAGGTTGGCAAACGGAGCCGCAGCAGTTTAACAAGCCGAGGGAGGACTGTAACATTAGCTAACGTTAGCTGGTCACAGCAGGGTAAAGTCCTTCCTCTATGTGCTACATAACTGCAACATGTATTTGCTAGTTCTCACAGATGAGGCAGAGGACTAGCTACAGTAACTGGGTTAAGACGACAAAATCAGCGTCATGTACAGGTCGCACTGCGCAAGCTCCATTTGACTTACGGGTAGTGTAGTTTATTTGAAATTTCACCTTTTATGTAGTTTTACCATCTTCTGAGATGTCCTGGAATCACCATTATCACCGTCTTCTCCTTTTCTACTTCTATTATTATTACTATTAGTACTAGAAATAAATACAATTGTGATATTTAGGTCATTGTTTTTAATTTATTTGTGTTTATGCAGATTTTTTCTACTAATATTCCCTTTGTTCTGCACTGTTCAATACAGTTTTTATTAACATGTAATGTGGCCCTGGTGTAATATTCATAACAATGCAACAATGCCAGTAATCAAGGATAGAAGTAATTGTAAAATAAAAAAGGGCACAGTTTAGTAGACTAAACCTACAGTATTAGAATAAAAGTAAAAGCCAGCCTGCTCAAAAGGGTACAAATCATCTTAATTTCAATAAGGAATGAGCCTACTGTAATTAGTTACTTCTATCCTTGATCCTTGAAAATCAATTAACGAAATATCACAATTTTACAATGGCTTCAAGAGGAGTAGCAGTTTTTCATGCTTCTCTGTTACAGAAATTGTTTCAGGAAGTATAAAAGTATTTCATATCAATTGAGAAAAAGTCTGAAGTTGTAACACTGTTCATTAGATGTGATATTTCCCTAACAGGCAAAGAAGTTTAAGACAGTCATCAACTTCCTGGTGTTAATATGAGCAGATAAAAACAAAAATGTGTTCAGAAAAATAAGTTAATTCACTAAAGCAACCGGAAGCTAACAAAGCAAATGTTTGCCCCAAAATCGAGCAAAAAAACAGCAGTTAAAAACAAGTAATAATTAGATTACATAATGTGCATGAAGGAGGAATATCTTTATTTGTAGCTTGTCTTCCCACATTTAACTTATTTACTCTAACTGAATCCTCACTGCATGAAAGCACTATTGCATTTATTCATGAGTCCAGCAGGAGGAGTCATTTTCAAACGTCTGTAACCTGGTGAAACGTTTTCAAGAAACAAATCCCTTTTCTGGGAAAGCAGTTTTGTGGGTGTAGCTGATGTGTTCCTGTATTCTGACGCTGCACAGCTCATGAGCAACTAGAGACTTTCCACAAATGTTCTCGTTATCAGGTCAGGTCTTTTTGAACTGGACTGTGTGAAGTTACACGGGAAGCTGCATTTAAACTGTATTGAAACGACGGCTGTGAAGCAGATAAAGAAGCTGATATCAAGAAGTGTCTCATCTGGAGATGCATGTGTTTCAGTGGTAGAGCAGAAAGTCGGCTGTGGATGTCAAATTTTCTGCTGTGTCTTCTTTATATTTCTATCTCGTGTTAACAACACTGCTTGGGAATTACAGGAAGTGAGGAGACCTTTAAAACATTCAAGAGTAGGCCTATATTACATTACATCCACCACATTTATTTGACAAGACTTGATTAGTTACTAGTTACTTTGCAGATTCAGATTATTAATACAAAATATAAATCAACTAATAAATGATGATGTATTATTATAGATTAAGCTACCCGGCAATATATAAAGTAGTTGAAATTAGCCCCATCTTTACCAGCTGCAACATTAAAGTGATGTATACATCAATGCGTCAATAATTATAATACTATAGTATAATAAACATTATGCTGAAATGGGCCATTCGGCAAAATGAGTACTTTTACTTGTGGCACTTTAAGTATATTTTGATGCTAATACTTTTGTATTTAAGTAAGATTTTAAATCCATGCCTTTCACTGTAAAACCTGACAGTATCTCTCAATAAAAGAAGTGAGTTAACATAACTTAATCCTTCAAAAAATTTGGAGTCACTCATTCCCATTAATTTAACCTAACTCAAAAATGAATTGTTGAAGTAATAACTCAGTTGTTTTGAGTACACTTAAATTTTTGGAGCAGTTTAAGTATTGGTGACATAATTCCAGTTTGTTCGATTGACTCATTTTCTTTAAGTTGACTTTCTATCATTATAAAAATGTAAGCCCTGCTGACCATGGACTGCTATAATACTAAATATGGCTTAGGATTTTTCAATTTTAGTTTTTATTTCAGTTTATAAATTCATCATACTGTGCCCAAGTAAACCAAAAAATGCATCAATCAAATAATTTTAAGGACCCCCCAAAGTGTAAAGATTTGATGTTAGTCACATAAAATAATATTCATAACAACTTAATTAGAGCCGTAACAATTAGTCAGTGCACAGAAAATTAATCTGCTTATTTTATATTAATCGTTTGAGTACATTTGCAAGTAAAACTTACAATCATTTTATGTTTTCAGCTTCTCAGAATGTGTTGTTCTTCCTTGTCTAATAAGTAAATTGAATATTTTGGGTGGACCATGTCCAACAACTGATCTGATCCATCACCAAAATCGGCAGATGAACTATCGAATCGACTAATGAAAATAGTCATTAGTTGCAGACCTAAACTTAATGAACTCCCCATTTGTACTTGGGCAGCCCAATTTATTGCATTGTGATCAGAATTTAGTAAACCTGCCAGTTCACTTTTTGACGGCACAGAGAAAAAGTGACCGGTTCCGACCGGTTCCGACCGCTTCCGAGTCCGACCGATATGAACTCAGCATGGAGGACCTCCTGTACAGCTGTGCATGTTTGTTGCTGAAAGAATTTATTTGCGGACTCAGCGACCATACGGCTTTTTCTTCCACGGTAACGTTGTTCTGTTATTGTATGACTTCTTTGCGCACTGTTATGCTGTTTGAATTGTACTAGCACGTTGTGTGGACACTGAAACATGCTAACGCTAACGTTACTGAGTTGTGTTAACATTAGCGTTAGCTTATAAACACACCCAATTCCTGCTTTAGTGGCTCAGAAATTAGTTTCATAACGTTAACGTTACTTTATAGTCGTTATCAAACTCGTTCGTCGAGGATAACGTTACGTTACTTGGCTGCTGAGTAACGTTCATTTTTGTTGTTTTATGTTAAGGTTGTGACTCTGTTAGCTTCCTAGCTAATGTGCCCATGTCTTAGTTATAGTCACGTAGAGTCCTTTTTTTCCTTTCAGTTAACGTTAGCTAAGTTAAGGTACTGATAAAGTAATTTGAAAGGCACGATGAGGGAGCGACCGAGTAAACACAACTGAACTGAGATGAAAATATTACAGACATTACATGTAAACCAATGCCAGCTATAACGTTAGGCTGGGCTCGACTTGGCGCTTTCAGTCAGTAGTTAATTCAAGCCATGAACAGAAACCAGAAACCTTGGTTACTGCCTGGACTTTGACAAACTTTCATTGTTTTATGATTATGTCTATTTGACTGAAATTCAGTTTTTCTCCTTACAAGCGTGCATGGCTTACAGTTGTGATAATGAACGAGTTCATCTTTATAACTTCTGTAGTCCTGCAGCTCTGCAGTGAATTCCACAGGATCACCAATCAAAATCTAATATTTTTCTTCTTTGCTGCACTTGACAAATATACAGCTCAGCTGCTGAAGCTATACAAGAAGAGGAAGACTGGAAGTTTTGGTGTGAAGATGGAAGACTTTTTGATGGCATATGAGGAACAGGTAAAAATGCTTTTAATGCATTACTTTGATGTTGAATGTGAACAGCAGACCCTAACATCCCCCTGTGCATACCTGGTCTTTGTTTGTGCAACAGGACAAGAACAACAACAGTGTAGCTAGAACCCCAGCCCTTGCCAGCCTACTGCTGTACTTAAAGGACAATTCATCAGAGGTCTTCTAAACTTGCAAGGTATTTTTGTATTCTCCTTTTCCCATATCCACAGCTCAATATTTTTGCTTTTTCCCTATCTTTAATCAACAGCGTGGTCTTTCACTTTGAGAGCATGATTTATTGATTTCATGTTCAGATTTTGTAATACTCTCTCAAAACCCTGCTCTCGCACTGAAATAGCGGTTGTGTGTATATATATAAAGTATAGTAAAAGAAAAAGTACGTTAGCTGGTATATATATTAACTGCATTATCCACTGCGGGAGTGGGTGAACCTGGTTAGAGAGTAACTGCCAGTACGGGATGCTGTAAGAAGCAAAGGGAATGCGCTCCGCAATGGGGCAGCGATCATTTCATTGGTTAACACTACAGCTGGCATTCTATTGGTTGGGGAATTTTGACAGGGTTGTTGCACAAAAAATCCAAGAGCAGAGCAGAAATCCGAGAGCAGACGTTTCACGAGCGCACAGAAGCAGCCTGAGTGCGAGAGCACGGTTTTGAGGGAGAGCGCAGGGAATCTGTGCAAGCAACAATATATCTGAATGCAAGCGTACAGTTTGAGCAGAAGCAGAGCAAATCCAAGCACAAGCAATGGCTATTTGAGTGCGAGAGCAGGGTTTTGAGGGAGAGTACTACAAAATCTGAACATGAAATCAATAAATCATGCTCTCAAAGTGAAAGACCACGCTCTTGATTAAAGATTGGGGAAAAAGCAACATACAATACCTTAATCTATTTTGCAAAGAGAAATAACTGCTGAACATAAAAATCAGAAATTGCCTTCTGCTGTGTTCCCCGTTGGCTGGCTTTAGAGCAGTTATCTAAGCTTACACATACGCCTTTTTTGATATTGTTTCTACTTGCATATAAAAATCTGAAAGTGATGGTGTAATAATGATGTTTTATTTTATATCATTAGCCTTTTATAAGATTTATGATTTGTACAATTGCAATCAAACACGCTGAACATGTATTCCCTTTTTGAGGATGAGTTGGAGGCAACCAAGGAGGGAGCAGTGGCTCTGGTGGCAGTCATCATTGACCACGTGTCACTCGTCCTTGTGGATCAGGTTGTACTGTCTCACAGATCTTGGACAGATTCACTGGTGATTTTGTTTGGACTGATCTACGCTCTCCATTTGAGCTACCCTGAGACGCTAAGTGGCTTCTTTGCATTAATTCAGGTTGTCCTCTTAAATTTTGATGATGAGAGAAAGCTCAAACCTAAGTTAAAGGCCTTGAGAAATGAGCAGGAGTAAAGTTGTCAACACGTTTTGTTGTTGAAGGTCAGCAGTGTCTTAAAGTGCCAAAGACTGTTTTCATTTCATTTTTTGTGGTATTTGACAATACATTTCAGAATTATTTTATTGGAGTGTGAAGTAGTTTTTCATTGTGTGTTTTTATAAGTAAACAGTAAAGACACATTGTGCTTAAAGGGCAACACCGGTGTTTTTAAACCTGGGCCCTATTTGTACATATTTTGGGGTCTAAATGACTAATAGTTACAAAAAGTTTTGGAAGTGGTCCTGTAGATCCTGTGGATCCTTTCCATAATGTTGTCAGGCACTTTGTCAGTGGCAAAAAACAAGCACTTTTGACGAGCGCAATTTTCCCCAAGTATTACATTTCAGTCCGTTTCATGACTATTGGCTGTGGCGATCTACTGGACCGATTCTGAAACTTTTGTCTGACTATTAGTCATTTAGACCCCAAAATATGTAAGAATAGGGCCCAGGTTTAAAAAATACCGGAGTTACCCTTTAAACCTGTTAAACTAGGATCCGTGGTCTCTTTCATCAGTGTCCAAAATATTTACAAAGGAAGCTGGTCAGTAAAATGTTATAACAGATTAACATAACAGGATTCTTTGTTTCATAGACCCGTTTGGGTTCCTGTTGAATAGATACATTGTTTTATTTCAATTTGATTGACTTATATGAGAGGCTGCAAATACTGATGGTGATGTGGGCGTGAAGTCTACTGAACTTTTAAGTCTTGATGTTGGTGTTTTTTCTGAAAGCTTTAGTAATAGGTTAAAGGAAAAACAGGAAGTGGAGAGGAGTAAACTTTCTTTTGAAAGCTGTGAACATTGAAATGTTATGTATTCTGTCATGAGTATGTAGCATTCAACTAAATAAATTGTTTAAGTTGTGTTAGACATATTGTGTTAATTCAACTTAAAAGGTTTAAGGCAATCAGTTTCCTCAAATGAATTGAGTAGCCACAACAAAGTTTGAAGTTGTCACAACTAGAACGTAATAATTTGCTTTAGTGGAAGAAAACAGAGTTAATAAAACTTAAGTGGTAATATTTGTGTAAAGAAGTTGCATTTAAGTTAGTCTTACTTATTTCAGATAAATTCTATTAACACATTTTAATAAGTTTGGATAAATGCTACATGTGAGTGCAAAATACTTAATAGTTTTAAGTTCAATGAACTGAATGGAATTAGTACTATTAACTTTATATACCCAAGTTACCTTAACAATAAATATGTGAGTTACTTGTACTCAAACCAAATCATTGTTCATGTCTAAATAGTTTGAGTTAATAAATTTAAATGGTTCAAGGCAATCTTGGATTTGAGTTGAACTAACTCATCGGGTTTTACAGAGTATTTCTACACTGTGATATTGTTACTTTTACTTCAGTTAAAGATCGGAGTACTTCTTCCAGAAACAGCACGTCATGTCTTGACTTGTGCACACTCAGTATTTGCATATTATGTTGAGGTGCAAGACAGAACATGAGTCATGCTTCAAGATGGCATTTAAAACACGTCTGAGTAGAACAGTGTGTCCAGCCAATATACCGTAAAGCCCTCAGGACAGGCAGTTTTTCCGCGAAAAAGCTCCAAAAACCCCACTGTACACTACCTGCTCAGCACCAAACAACAGACAGGCGTAGTTAGAGACTATCTGATAAATAAAGTGGAGCATTTAGCAGCTAAACTCCTCAGGAGTTGGTAGAGACCAAAAACAGAGCTAAAAGAGAGTGAATATTGGACTTAGATTCATCAGGTGGCGACAAACATGACTCTAAATGAATGATAATGTTGCTCCATAACTGCCAGATGAGTAAATAAACAACTTTGCTGAAAAGTTCACCACATCAACTTAAAAGGTGACGATATGTCAACTTTCTTCTGCCCACATGTGTCCAAAAAAATCAGCTCTCTGCCTGTTTTCACAACTGATCCAAAAAAAGTGCTAAAGATCTTAATCTGATGCAGCAAAATGCTGTGTCAGTTTTCATATTATGTCATAGCATCTTTTCTCTTTCCAAGAACTTCACCTTTTTCAGTGACAGTGGGATTTTTTTCACACCCACAGTGTTGACTTGTCTCCCCATGTTTGGGTGTCACATAAGGTGTTGGGGGTTTTTTTGGTTGTTTTGTTTTACATCCAATTGCTTTGTTTTACAAAGACTTAGTATTGGTATCTGCGGGGACACTTTCAAAGGACATTTTTAACTGATAGCTGTGAGTTGCAGATACATTTCATTTGTAGATTATCAGCAGGGAGAGATGACTTGTAAGAGAGTGATTTACAGTCATATTACAACATCAGTGGGTTAAGTTAAAGGATAGGTTCACATTTTTGCAAGTCTGTCTGAATGCGATACTCACATGACCATATGTTCAGTGAGTTAGTTGCATTAAGTGTTGCTCTGATCCATACTGCCTGCAAAGAGATCCCTTTCTAGAGCAATTTCAGTGTAAGTCCTCCAATGAAATGACAAAATACATTGTTTGTCCCTCTAGAACGATGTGTTTTCTGATCTGACGCTAAGTTAACAGGCTGTAGCTTCATATTTACTTACAGACACGAGAGTGGTGTTGATGTTCTCATGTAACTCTTGACAAGAAAGCAAATAGGCATATTTCCCAAAATGCAGAGCAATATTCCTTTAACCTTCACGCTATGAAATACTACTAAAAGTACAATATTTGCCTCTGAAATGTTGTGGAGTGGAAGTACATGTACCTCAAAATTGTAGTTACTTTCCACCTCTGCAGAACTGGTTTGTGCATAACCTCCATAAGCGCTATTTTTTGTACTTTGCATCTTTACTTGGGCCTATATACATTCATAAACATGTTAAACGTGCATGTTTATATGGCTCTGTTTTACCATATATTTTCATTATCACCTTTTCTTTCCTGTGTAACTGTTTGTTGCTTTAGTGGCCTAATTCCCACACAACGATCAGTGAAGTTTTATTTTATCTCACAGTGTCGACAGTCTGCTGACATTTGACATTTCCTTGTTCCACATCCACACTCAAGTACGTATGTGTTCCTGTAATAGTGCATGTGCATTTGACTGTGTTAATATGTACTGAGTCAATATCAAATTGCACCGTAAACAGGGAAAGTACAGTAAGAGCACATTAATGGAAAATTGTTTCTGTGAATGAGTCATAAATCATTGAGCCCATTGTTTGAGGTGGGTTTTTTGCCTCCTTCAGCAGCTTGTTGTCTGTGTTGTAAATGTGTTGTATAAAAATATGTGAAGCAGTCACCGACAACACTTCTCATTATATCATCACCTGCCTCATGAGTTTAATGGAGATTTAAGTGGGTTTTTTCATGTTTAAAGAAATTAAATCAATTATAAAAAAGCTTGAGTGGCTCCCCTTCCCCCCCCAACTGTCAGTAACTGATTTAAAATGAAACTTTCTCCCACCTCTGCATATTCTGTTATCTGACACCATCAAAATGGATCATTGTCTAATCCTCCTGAAAACACATTTGATCTGCTGCTTTGGTTTCTCAACGTTATCTTTTGCATCTCTGTGTAAATTATAGAAATATACTAAAATGCTGTTTAGCTGTGGGTTTGTGTTGGAGAACAAGTTTCGACGGCTCGTAAAGGTTGTTTGAACCCGATGACTCCATGTGTTCAGACTGCACAGAAGAGATTTTTTACAGAACATTTGCTACACAGGCATCAGTGCTATGCAAAGATTTGGTTACTCACTGTACTCAAATACAGATTTGAGTATTTCTATTTTATACCACTTTTACATTTGTTTGAGAGCTATAGTTACTTTACACATTAAGATTTTTCATACAAAACATATAATGATCTTATAAAATATGTAAACAATGTATTAAAAAGGTAAAATTAGCTCCACCTTGACCTACTACTACAGTAAAATGCTACTTACACAGTAATGCATCAGAAATAATAACCCATTTATCTATACTATACAAAAGTATAACACTCACTGGGGTTTCTTTCTGCATTATGAGTACATTTTCATACTTTATTTTGCTAATAATACCTGCTTTTACTTAAGTGACATTTTTATATTGCAGTCTTTACTTGAGCAGACAACTCAAGTCAATGCCTGCCCAGCTCTCACACACACACACAGACACATATAGTTAACTTGACATATTATTACAAATGTTTATTTTTATTTCTTAATAGTCACACTCAGAACTGTTACTCAACACGGAAACAAGAACATCCAGGTTTGTCATGCTCAACCAACCGACAGCCAGTTTGTCTTTATTTAAATAACATAAATCTTAGTACTGCTAACGCTCTACTGACTGGCGTGCTTTTGTCTTGGGTCTGATCCCGAAAAGCTTGACAGTTACAAAACATATAATTTCTCATATTCTCATCTCAATATGGACAAAGTATCACAATAACAAATACAAAAACACATTAAATAAACATAACTGGGAATATAAAGCATTATAAAGCCAGTTTTCAGTTTCAAATCTCATTTTATGTGAGATTATTATTACTTACAGTAAGTGTTGCCTTTATTAGTTGTGCACCACAAGAACTAATAACATTATTTCATTATGACACTTTTACTTAAGATTTGGTACGACTGAATTATTGCCCAACTCTATGTAATAGCTGGCTGTGAAAGCAGCACAGTGCCAATATGACACAAAGTATTTTTATAGTCAGTATAAATCCCATCCATGCCACAATAAAAAACAAAACAACAAAAAACATAATTAACACCTCTATGACTGCGTCAGTAGGCATAATAAAAGTCGATTTTATGGCAGAACAGTTGTACTGGATTTCATTAAATTGTACCTAATAAAGTGAACACTGAGTGCATCTTATGAGTAACACGGTGTTAACCCTTTTAATCCCATTAAGCGGCATTAAAATCCACTTTTTAAAATAAAAGATACAATTTGTATCAACTGCATACTGGCTCTAATTTTATACAGTTCACCGAGGCAACTTGCAATGAAACATAGATCCAAAGCATTCAACGGCAATTCAAAGCAAGGTGGATACCACAATACAAAAATACACAAACTCATGTTTATATTTTCAGTCTTTCCACTGAAAGACGTGGGTTCAGACTGGCACTGGACTTCATCTCATCTCAGCGACCTGTTCTGACTCTGCAGCATGAGGATCTCAGCAACCAGCATCTGCGGATCCATCAGCTGAGGAAACATGTCCATGGCCGTGTCCACCAAGTGGGCACTGAAGATAGCGAGGAGCTTCTTCCGAATAACCTCTCTCTCCTCCCCTCCGCCGGGACTCGGTTGTGTTCCTTGTGGAGGCTCCCAGTGTGAGCGCTCCCCCGGCAGGCTGCGCACCATCGGAGGATGAGCCCCGAACGGATCGGACCAGTACTGCTGCTGCTGGCGGCTGTGGAGTCTGCTGTGCTGGAAATCTGTCGGCTGGCTGTACTGTGGCATGCTGACTGGGTATGTGCCGTAGCTGGCGTAATGAGGCGGGCCGTAGGGAATCCTATCAGAGCTGTGGCTGCTGACGGGCCCGAGGCTGTAATGCTGGTTGTGGTGCTGGAAAGCTGGTGTGGTGCCCCGAGAGGAAGGGCAATGTGAGCAGCAGCTGCACGGGGCGCTTATAGGAGGGCAGTACTGCTGTCTCACACTGTGGGTATGCTGAGAGCTCCCGTATGTCGCCCCATACTGGTGATCACTCCAAGGGGCCTCCATTGGCTGACTGTCTATGGAGCCTAAACCAGAGTCCAGCTGCTCCTGAGAACCACTGTGCACTGAGCCATAGTCAGAAGACGAGTGTTGGCTGGTCTTCTCCTTTCTAGATGTGGCCCTCTTGCTGGAGCGGTGACTCGCCTTCACCTGAGCGACATGTTCATTTTTATGATCTTTCTTTGAGGAGCCACTGTCAGGTCCCAGAGTTAGTTTCTTTGCCATATCCTCTACCAGCGAGAGGCTCTGTCCAGGCACAGGACTGGAGCGAGCTGAAGGTTGTTTCTGAGCAGTGGAAGGGTGCTTAGCGCTCTCCCGAAGCTCATCGGCAAGCGAGCGGTTGGACTGTTTGGCTCGCTCAGGATGGTGGAATTTACACTTGATGCCATAAGTACATTTCTTTCCTGAAAGAAGAACACAACAGAAGATTTTAGCAGAGCTGATAAGAGTCTAGAGCCGCTCTGATGACTCTGTGAGGCCAGCACAGCAGTAATTTGAGCTACATGCTAACGTCTGCCTGCTAACATGCTCACAGTGACAATGCTAACATGCTAATGTCTAGCTTTAACTAATTTGTAATCCTAAACAACATTTTAATTAAATAAGAAAATGATAAAAGTAACATGTCCAAGTCAAAATTTTGCATGAAAAGAGCCAAACTGCCCTTACAAGCTGTTTTACTACAATATCAGTTTATTTTAAAGCATCTTACCAATGGATTTTACATGATTTAGCCCAGTCATTACAAATCTCACATACTTTACAGTTAACCATTCTGCTAACCATGTTGCTGTGATTTAACAAGAGTAAGAGGCTACAGCCATGCTAGCGATTCAGTGAGCTCTGCTTTGAGCTAAATGCTAAAGTAAGCATGCTAAAATGTTATTTAGCTAATTAGCACTAATCACAAACTACAGCTAAGGCTGATGGGAATGTCTTTTTTTTTTTTTTTTAAGGTATTTGGAATTAAAGTATTGGACATGGCCACATTTTAAAAAGTTAAGGGATCACCAAAGTTAGGGGAACATGAATATTTGCACCAAATTTCATGTCAATCCATCTAAAAGCTGTTGAGATTTTTCAGTTTGGAGCAAACTGGTGGAATGGCCGACGCTGCTAGTGTGGCTAAAAACATAATGTGTTGTAGAAGTTCTCTCACCATAAGGGCATGGCTGTTTTTTCTGAGTCTTTGGAAACCTCCGCATGAAGTTCTCCAGGGTCGGGCCATAGCGGCCCAGAGGATCATCAGGAGGCATAAACCTGCGTCAGGGTGGAACAAACATTGGTCTAAAAGTATTCGCACACAGTGAGGGTAGCTCTGTATCAAGAAGGCAGAACTCACTTGTTATTAACGAAGGAGTACATGAGCAGCCTCTCCTCGATAAAGCGCTTCCACTCCGGCTTCTCCCCCTGAAGGTCCCGGTACATGTCGTTGGACACGACGATGCCGTCGGACTCGTAGGCCAGCTTGACGATGAACAAGTCATCATTACAGACCACCCGTTTGCCTGCGACGCGTCTCGACGGTGTGAACACCAGAATCTTCCTCCTCTCCAGGTCTCGCAGAATGTGCTGATCTGTGAACCAAACATAAAGTCACATTAGGTGATTGTTAAACCTGCAGTTGTTTTTTTGACCACTTGGACAGCGAAAACAAGTTATTTCATTAACATATGATCAACTTTTAAGTTGATAAGACAAACTTTTTAGCAACCAGTTGCTTATATCAGTTATGGAGAAACATTATCATTCATTTGGAGTTATTTTTCTGGCCACCTGATGAATGTAACGCCAATATTCCCTCTTCTTTTTGATCAGTTCTGGTCTCCACCAACTCCTGAGGGAAGTATCTGACTCTTTAGCTGCTAAATGCTCCACTTTGGTCATCAACTAGTCTCTAACTTTGTCTGCCTGCTGTCTGGTGATGAGCAGGTAGTGTACAGTGGGTTTTTAGAGGATTTTCTCTGCAAACTGCTGCCTGTCATGGTTCCGTTAGTTGGTTTTCAGGTTCCTGTTTTATTGTCTTGTGTTTCCAGTGTGTTCCTGCCCTCGTGTCTCTGTCCTTGATTGTTTTCACCTGCTCTCCTTTGCGCACCTGCCCGATTCCCTCGTTAACCTTTTCCTATGTATACCTGTCCTTTTTCTTTGTTTCTTGTCGGTTCATTGCCTTTGCATTTGTCACTGTGAGTGTCAGTGTTATGTTTGCTGGTGTTTCCTGTGCTCTCTGTGCGTTGTTCCTATGTTGGATTTGTTCCTAGTGCTCCTGTGATTCCTCGTACCCGGACTACTCAACTATTTTGAGCCTCCTCTACTGTCTGCATTTTGGGTCCTTCTCCTGTCGTTCCAGGCTACACTCATCCCTGACAGCCTGCTGCGTCCAAAAACGGCCCTATGAGAGCAGTGAGAGTGAACCAAAACAGTAAAGTTGTGGGTCAGACAGCTAAACGGCGAGCTGAAACTCACTATAAAGCTCCGTACAGCCGAGCGGAGCTGCAGATTCAGGTAATGATTCTCTGTAGGTTCATCAGTACGAGCGACCCCTTTCACAGTGCCACATTGTCATGATGCATTGTTCTTATGAAAATATCAATTTTAGCCAGTAAATCAAACACAAATAAAAGAACGTTACATTTCAGGAAGCCACTTTTAATTTCCCAGCAAACAGATTTAACCTGGTTAAATATTAAATAACTAAAGGCCCTAAAAGTACTACCTGAACAAACAACCAAAAAAAAAAAAAATCAGCACGAGCAATCTGTTCATCTGCATAGAGCAAACAAGCAGTACGGTGTCAGTAGCTGCTTCTGAATGTAGGCCACCAAAGGCGGTCAGAGTCACTGATGGTGACGGTTATCTTTTGGCATCACAAGCCATTGGAAAAACCCTGCATTTTATCTTTTGAGTTGTAGCTGCTTGAAGCTCATTTACTTTACTTTCAGAAGACAAAAACCTACATGGGGTATTTCCCGTTTTGAGCAATACTGCTCATTCTGAGAATCCGAGCAAAAATCTTATCCTGCTCTTTTTAAATGGGGCTGTTTTTTTTTTTTATCTTGGCCCATTTCAAATGGGCCTGCAACTAACAATTAATTTCATTATTGATTATTCTGCCAATTAGTTTCTTGAGTAATCTTTTAGTCTATAAAATATTAGTTCATTATAGTGAGGGATGCCTCACCCTTTTATTTTATTCTATGAAATATTGAAAAATGCCCTTTAAAACGTCCCAGAAGTTGACATATTTAAATGTCTTGTTTTATCCAACCAGCAGATATAATCAGTTTACAATGATTTAAAAAAAAAAGTGAAAAGCTGCAAATTCTCATTTAAGGTGTACTTTCAAACACGACCATAAAAAGAGGCACAACCTGCTTTTCTAATCACATAAATAAGCATAATAAGACCTCACGGCGGTACCCACCACGCCTTTGTTTCAATTAACAATGAGGGTAGTGTTGTGTGATCTGGAGTAAAGGCATAGCAGGAAGTAGAAAACGTTTATATGTGAATTCCCATCTTCTTACCTGTGATGGGAACATCCGGCCTGGGCTGCTCCTTCCTCCACGAGGGAACAAACACAGTGATTTCGGTGTGGCCTCTTTCCAGGAAGAAGTTCACAGCCAACTGGATTCCAAGACAAGAGAAAACTTCCTTGTTCCCGTGGCTGAATGAATGAATGGAAACCAGGAAGGATGACAAACCAGAAAACATTCATACGTTAATAATTAAACAAGTGTGAAGGAAATGACTGAGGTGTCCTTTATACTGTTACTCTCTGATGTTTGCGACGTAAATTTGAGGATCACAATAGAACAAGCCCACTTGTCTCAAACTGGTTGAGCTTGATGATTTAGTCATAGATATTATACCAACAAAGGCTGCAAAGAAAAACTATTTTCATTATTGATTAATCTTAATTAATTGATTACTCTCTGGATTAATCAATTAATTGTTTGGCCTATAACATGTCAGGAAATTGTTAGAAAATCGTTGAAATTCAGAGATATTGAATTTTCTATCATAGAAAATAGAGAGACAGCAAATATTCACATTTGAGAAGCTGGAACCAGTGAATTTATCTGATTTTTGCTTAAAAATTGAAAAACCATGAATCAATTATAATTGTTGCCCATTAATTTACTGTCAATTGACTAAGCAATTGTTTCAGTTCTAATGTCTACAGATGAGGTGAACATAGAGAATCTGAATCAGTGAATCTCTGATCCGTTTTGGGGTTTGGGACCCTTTAAAGGAATAGTTTGACATTTCAGGAAACACACATATTTGCTTTATCGAAGAGAATTCGACAAGAAGATCAATATCAATACTAGCCGGATGTCTTAGCTTAGCTTAGCACAAAGACTGGAAATGGGGAAACAGCTAGCCTGGCTCAGTACAGAGGTTTAAAAAAATAACCTGTGTCCCAGCGTTTCTAAAAACAGATTATATTTTGTTTGTTAAATCTGTACAAAAACTGAAGTGGAAAAAACAGGTTGTGGTTTTACAGGAAGTGATATGTCGAACAGTTTCTTGGCTGGGAGCGGTGACTTCCTGGAGTTTTGTTTTTAGGAAACCGGCGGAGACTCTCGGAAGAAAGTGTATTTCCCATGTCGAACTACTCCCGGCCCTCCTCAGGTTGTACATGTCTATGAGTTGCGAGCAGTTTAACCAAAGAGTGATGTTCTAACCTCTGATTGTTTTTTCAGGCCTGAAGAGAGAAAAAACTGTCTAGTATTTCACAATAAAAATGCACAAATGAGAGAAACATCAGAAAAATTGACATAATTTGTGAAGCAAAAATACATTTTTTTCTACCTTATTTATTTTCAGATTTATTTTCGACCCTGCCGTTGGAAACCAGTTCAGTAACCCACAAAGTGTTGATTCTGGTATTATGCAGGTTGTTTAACTTGGCAACAGTTAAATTATCATCCGCTTAGTATCTAGAAATCTGTGTTGGCAGCTGACAGTGATATCAGAGCATCTAACCTGAGGAATAGCTACAAATCAAAAAGACACTGTGCCTGTGAATTTACTTCAGCAGAGCTCAACTGTGAAAATATGACAGTTATCGTTCGGGGGCTTTTTGGACATGTCACGGTTAAAGTGAAGACAAACGAGAGAACAAGGGAAAAAAGATAGCTTGCAGGAGAGCCAGGAAACAAAAAGGCACTCATATACGTACATACTCTAATTTGCATACTCGAGGTGCCTGTCTACAACGTGCCTGAACGGGTGTGCCTAGTGGGAAAGGCAGGAGGACAGAGGGGTGTGTATACTTTGCAGAGTTTACACACTGTACTTTTTGTCGTCTCAGTCGCTCACCCATTTTCTCCGTTCCTCAAACTGTGTGTCCATGTCTAGGTATGAGAAGGTGAGCGAGGCAAACGGTTGGATCTACCCAGAGGCAGAATTCCCTAAATTACTGACAATAAATCAGTCTAAGTGGTGCTGAAAAGCGGAGCAGATAATAACAGTTCCTGCTTGTATTTTAACAAGCAGGAACTAACACCTCTAACACTGAGGCAAAAGCCGACCGACTACAATGTTTCTGAGAGTGGGAGAGGCCATAGCGCACATGCTGCCCTTTTCTGCCAACCATATAAAAGACAATGGTTGGGTGAAGCCGTCACTGCAAAACTAGTGTTTTGTCCTCTGAGTAAAATGACAGCAAGCACGTAATGTAATTCCTGATGAGCTCGGGCCTGTTTGTCACAAACATTTGTCATTTAGGTTTAAAACCTTGGATTTCTGAAAGCATTATTAGTTTTATTGTAATTGTAAAGCGGCTAATAATAGCATCAACATGCACGAGCGCTGGCATGTTAGCATTTAACTCAAAGCACCGCTGTGCACAAGTACAGCCTCAAAGAGCCGGTAATTCTGGTTTTATTATTAGTAGTAGTAGTAGTTGTAGATATTGCTAATAACACGCAAGACTTTAATTAGACATGTATTCTGCTTTTATTTAGTTAAATTAAGAAATTAGATGTCCTAAGTGCATCAGTGTTAATGCTAATGAGCTAACTGTTTAAAAATGTGTTGATCCCATCTGAAAATCACTATTTTAGTTTATAAAATCTGCATCACGAAAGCTCCCACTGTATCTTCATGCACTATTTATAACCAAAATCATCACAATGTGAGTCAGTGAAGCTGGAACCTCCCCTAGTTGGCGCATCTGCTTTCAACTGCATATCACCTCAATAAGGAGGGTGTCGACCTCCAAAACAAGCTAAGAGTGAATCACTGGGTGACTGAAAGTCTGAAGCATGTTTGTTGATGGTGTATAGTGTGTGAATAGTTTGACTAAATCTGCAACATAAAACCCCTCATGTTTAAAAGAGACTTTGCTCTCAGCGAGAGCCCTAAAAGCATGCTAAAGGTGAAATAAATAGTGGTTCAAGTAGCCAGATTACGATAATAACTATAACTGTAAGAAGAGATAAATAAAAACTTAAAATGTGAGAAAATAGTTTCAAAATGTCTTATTTTGTCCAACCAACAGTCCAAAACTCAAACATCTTCAGATTACTATCACGTATGACAAAGAAAAGCAGAAAATATTCACATTTGAGAAGCTGAAGGAGCAACATTTTTGCTTGAAAAAAAACAACAAAAGACAAACGATTATCTGATTATCAAAATAGTTTGCGATTCATTTTCTGTTGAGCCACTATTCAATTAATCAGCTAATAGCTGCAGAAAAGCAGCAGACTGTCACATTTGAGAAGCTATAACCATTGAATATGGGGAGTTAAACTTTCTGTCCATCGACTAATCAATCACTCCAGCTGTAGTTTTTGCTCTGTGGAGTTTCTCACCTCATGGCCACGTTGCTCCCATCTATAACAACGGTTCTGAGAGCGTCTTCATCCTCACCGCTTTCCTCTCTGCTCTGAGGAGACGGTGCAGTAAAAGGCAGCAGGAGGTTGGGGGCCCCAGCCTGGGTGTCCCCTCTGGGCACCAGCACCGACATCGTGGTCACCGACCCCTGCTTGGCCTCCCGACTGGCCCCGGTCCTCACCAGCTCCCCCAGAACTTTATCTGTGTCCATGTTGGGGCCGAAGTTCTGATGAACGGCCTGAACCTGAGCCGTGGAGTACCCAAGCTTGTGGAAGAAGTCCAGCTGGGCCTCCAGGTGCTGGAGGTCCAGCGAGGGGTCGGGTTCACTGAGATACATTCTCTCACAGGAGGGACAGGAGGAGTCTGGAGCCGGGAGGAGTGGAGGGATGATCCATGCAGAAGTGTGAGAGTCTGTGAGGTTCAGAGAGGCTGTGCTGGGGTGTTTAGTCCACGGGTGCACAAAAGAGAAGAGAGCAACTTCAGAATTCATCTCTTCTCGCTCACTGCAGCCGGATCATGTTCCACCTGTTGCTGTGAGCAGTCTGTAATCCTAAAACACAGAAAAACAATCGATTAATCGCTTCAGTAACATAAATGCTGTTTTCAGCTTCTCAAATGTGAGAATTTTCTGCTTTTCTTTGTCACATATGAAATTAAAATTAAGGTCTCTGGACTGTTAGTGGGATAAAACAAGGAATTTGAACACACCACTTTGGGCTATGACAAATAATAATGGCCATTTTTCACAGTTTTTTGACATTTTATAGACAAAGCTATGAATCCATTCATTGGGAGATTAATCGATAATGAAAATAATGATTAGTTGCACCCCTAGTTTCATTATTTTACTACTTTAGTATTTTATGTATAACTTCAACTTAATACACCTTTAATTGTGTCCTGAATCAGGTTATTACTCATTTCTAGGGCTGCACCTAATGATTATTTTCATTATTGATTAACCTGCAGATCATTTTTTAATTAATGAGTCATTGTTATGTCTATTAAATGGCAGAAAATGATCAGAATGGCCCATGGCAGTTTCCCAGAGCCCAAGGTGACGACTTCAAATGTCTTGTTTTGTCTGAAATCCAGATACATTCACTTCACAATTATATAAAATAGGAAAAAACTGCAAATCCTCACATTTGAGAGGCTGAAACTTATGAATGTTTGGCCTTTTTTTCGCGTGATAAAAGACTGAAATGATTCCTAGATTATCAAAATAGTTGCAGATATCTTTGCAGCTATCCTCATCTAATCTGACAAAAGTTTAATGTGATATAAAAGGAGAAGTGAGAGGGGAAATAATCGATCAGAACATAGTTTCTTATGTCATTCTCTCACTATCTAAATGAATGAAGTAACAGCGAAACTCCACCGTTTGTCACTGTGTGCTGAAGCCACTGTGAACAGGGCAGCAGCAGTCTAACTGTGACTAACTGAGTTCTGCTGCTGTTTCCGCCTCAACTTCAACTCAACGAGACAAGAGAGACAAACTTACCTGCGCGTTAGGTGAAATCCTCAAATGAGCTGTTAAATGCGAGTTTTCGCTCAGGTGAACGAGTCTGTCACAGCTGAAGATGACTGCGGCGACGAGGAGCTTCTGTTTGACTAGTGATTCGGCACAAGGAAGCTGGGGTTTTTCCTTTTTATTGACATCATCGAACAGCCAGCAGGCGACCAACGTGGAGGTTTGGGCGAGTCACATGCTGAGACTCCAGTAAAAACAGCTCAGTAATAATCACCCTCCTTGTTCATCCAGTTCACTGCTGTCGATTGCGCACGTTTAAATGAGGAACATGAAGACAATGACGATGTAAAGGCAAAGGTGAAAGAAGTACCAGAGTGTAGAAATACTATGTTACAAGTAAAAGTCCTGCGTTCAAAATGTTACTTAAGTAAAACTACAAAAGTATTAGCATCAAAATACACTTAAAGTGCCAAAAGTAAAAGTAGTCATGCAGAATGGCCCATTTCAGAATCATATATTTTATATTGTTGGATTATAACTAGTGATGCATCCATGTGTACATCACTTTAATGTTGCAGCTGGTAGAGGTGGGGCTAATTTTAATTACTTTATATACTAATATAGCTTGGGAATTTCCCCCCAGGGATCAATAAAGTCTTATCATAATGATAATTTATTTGTTGGTTATATTTTGTATTATTAATCTGAATCTGCAAAAGTTATCAAATTAATTTAGTGGAGTAAAGTCTTTATTAGGCACAAATTAATTGGGTAAAACGCACCATGTAAGTGCAATATATAATTTTAATAATTTTTTAAAAAGGCTGTCAAACTGAATTTTAAAAGAATAGTTCGGCATTTTGTGAAATACACTTATTTACTTTCTTGTCGAGAGTTAGATGAGAAGATTGATACCACTCACATTTCTCTACATTTAAATATGAGGCTGCACCCAGCAGCTGGTTAGCTTAGCTTAGCATAAAGACTGGAAACAGGAGGAAACAGCTAGCTTGGCTCTGTCAAGGTAGGTAACAAAATCCACTTAGCAGCACCTCTGAAGCTCACTAATTAACACTGGTTTTTCAGGGAGTTATTGGCAGGACTACTTCTTTGCGTCTTCATTATTTTTTCAGTTTATACTGTGATTCTGTGGTGCGTACAATATTAACAAACACATTTTAAGTTAATTAAATGGGGCAGTTACCCGTTTTGCTGAGTTGGTAATCCAGTTTTTCTATCAGTTGTTCTACAGCAGCGTAGCCCATAACTTCTCTTCTTGTGACCCCTTAAAATGAATCAATGTCTGTCCTCTGGTTGGGAACCGCTGCTGTTCCCAACCATTGCTTCAGAATATTTTAGTAGTGTATTAGTAGTAACTTCACAAGCCTCAGCTGATTTACAGTTTTCACAATAGTAGGACAAGTGCCACACGTTTTAAAATTACAGGCCTCGTGCTCAAAGTGTTCTGCATACTTCCTGTCCCTAACAGAGAGTAATTTGTTTGATCTTGCCAGGAATTTATGATATATCATAACATATGATAGTTATGTGGGACAGCACTTGCTTTGGGTGGGTTATAAATTACTCTATTCAACACACATTTATGCGATATGGAAAACAAGAAAAATAATAATTTGTCCTGAGATTTATGTATTCTGAGGATTCTGGGGGAAGACATTTCTGAGAATAAAGTTACTATTTTTATTACTATTTTAAATTAAAATTCTCGGAATGAAGTTCTGACATTAATCTAAAAATTTTGAAATAAAACGGTGAGACCTTTAATCAGCAAGTCTTGATTTTTTTTTCTTGACTTTTAACTCCAAATTCTGACTTTGCTCTTGAAATTCTGTCTCTTGACTTTTTTCTCAGAATTCAAACAATTTTCTTACTAAATTGAGGTCTAAATTACTTAAACTAACCGCAGATATCTGAGAATAAAATCAGCAATCTGAGATTAATCTCTGAACTCAATTATTTTCTCACAGTACTTTTCCTATTTCCTACCGCTGACACAAAGTATATGCAAGTTATTGAAGTTTACATACGTCATCAATTATTTGTTTATTTGGTTTATTAGTGCAAAACACCATTAAAACCCTTCCTTTTCATATAGACCATAGATTACTGGCTGTGTGGATGGATTTATGTAAAGGCATCACACAAATCCTATGAGCCACACTGAAACAAAAGGACAGTTACATTTCAGTGATGCCATGGGGGAATTTTCTCAGCGTGGCAATGAAAAGTTTATGACATCATCGTGTACTTCATCTGCAATGACATCACTGTAGAGGAATGATAAGATTGGTTAGAAAATATTTTGTTAATTCTATTTTTCCCTCTTTGCCTGTATCACAGATAAATGCTTGCAGGTATACATGTGTGATTTGATGCATTGTTTTAAAAAAGAATATTGTTTTTATCTTTTTGCTGTCTTTAGTGAGGATGTATTTGTCACTAACATGCATGTGAATATTAAAAATTAGATGACAAAACATTGTTCAGCCTTACAATTTATTTATCAAGACAAATCATGATTCTACAGTTTTCTTTTCTGGAATTTTAGAAAATAGCAAAAACTTTAGTTATACATTTCTTACTCTATTTACCCTCTATGACAGTTACGCCGTCTCCACTGTGGCTCTAGCTTGTGCGCTATTTTAAGAGGAATGTTAGGGAGTACTGCGGGATATGACTCAGGTACTGCTGCAGGCATAGTGGCTGGTGGATTTATCAGTTGTGGTCTCTGATCTGCTGACTCAGCTGAGTGTGAGTGTTCATCTTTATTTGTGGTGTGTGACTCAGGTATATAGTCATGCTCAGATGTCGGTGATTCTGCTTGAGGCCCTGCTGCAGGTGTGGTGTGTAACTCAGGTGGTGCCCAAGATGTGGGGGATTCTGGTGCAGGTGCTGGTTCAGGTGTCGGTTTGAAATCCAGCCCAGATGTTGGTGATTCTGGTGCAGGCACTGGTTCAGGTGTTGGTTCTGAATCCTGCTCAGGTGTTGGTGATTCTGGTGCAGGCGCTGGTTCAGGTGTCGGTTCTGAATCTGGCCTAGATGTTGGCGATTCTGGTGCAGGCGCTGGTTCAGGTGTCGGTTCTGAATC